>JARQOD010000001.1:760694056-760824512 GCA_033576555.1 Oophaga sylvatica
AAAGCTCAAAAATGTAATTTAAAAAATTTTATGGGCGGGAAAAAACCCAGGATAAATCAAAAACCTGATAAAATCAAATGTAAGAGTTTGGTCCCCCGATTTTTGAAAGATAATACAACCCATATAAAGAGGGATTGAGCCTGCAACCCCCTTGTCCCAAAAACTTTGGTCCCTTAGTTGGAAACATCTCCTGATGGCTTCTCACACTACCTAGGCCCCCCCCTTTTTAATTTTTAAATACATAATATCATGAACCCTACAGATGACTACCCCAGGTTAGGCAAAAAAACAAAAAAAAAAAATAATCTTATTCCAATTTTTGCAAAGCAACCCACCCTTGCTTTGATCCCAATAATTATAATCTCTTAAAAAAAAAATCAGGCTTTTTCCCCTTTAGAAACAGCCGTTTTCCCCTTGGTACAAAAACAATGTATGAGAAAGAACAAACCACTCACTCACAAAAAACCCTCATTTGAAAGATGGGGAAATCAAACTTACAAAGTAACCAAATTTTATCCCCAACTTTTCTACCCGCACCTATCCGCCAATTCTTAAACTTTTTATGAACAAAAAAGGAAAGGGAAAAATGATACCAAAATAAAAAAATCTAACCCCAAACACAGAGATCCCAGTTTCATATAAAAAGGAATTAAACAATAAAAAAATTTCCCCGAAAGTTTCAACAATTTTCAAAAACCCACTTCCTAACTCTTCAGTGGATTCCAAGAACTAAAATAAAAACATATCAAATGTATAAAACCAATGATAAATCCGCACACCAAACGTAAAAGGGGGCAAAAAACAAATTTTTATTTGAGAAGTGAAAAGCCAACTCCGAAGAACAATGGAAAATAAAAGGACATAATTTCCACTTTTGCATTTTTGCCTTTTTTAAGAGGGACCTTTTAAAATGTATAAAAAAAAACACATAAATAAAAAAATAAAAAAAAGCAAAAATCAGATACATAGTAAATGGGATAAAAAAACCTGAAAAAAAATTTTGAAAAAAAAGACAGCTCAATCTCCCCTCTTTTTGGAGATGCCCCAAAGAGAAGGGTTCCCATTCACATTTTGGGTGGAATGCACAAAAAAAAAAAGTTTTGGGAGAAATTGAGACATTAAAAAAAAACGTTAAACTAACTCCCCTTAACTCCGTTTTATTCTATTTAATCTGGGTCCTTCAAAATTACACTTTAAAAAAGGCTCCTGTCCCCACCCTAAACGCAGCAAAATACTATTGCAAACACTGGAAAAGATGTAGAACCCCACCTCAAAAATGGATAAAAAACCCAACCAAATCGGAAATACAAAAATTAGACTTTGGGGACTAAAAAAAGTGAACGTGGAGAGTGTGTTGAAGGGGGTGTACATTTCACTAGATACTTGCTGGGGGTAAAGAAATGTGGGGCTTTGTAAACCAGTGGTAGAGAAAGGTCACTACCCTTAAATTCTACACACTTGATCAGCCTAAACCCACTCACGTTTTTGGGGAGCCAAAAGGGGTGTCGCGAACACAACGAGCTCGCTTAGTGGGGGAAAGGGGATCCACACAAAAGAGTCCCCGGGGAGTATGACTTCTCATCTTGCTCAATGTACCCCGGACACAGGATATCCTGTGAAATCCTCGGAAGCGCTGAATGGAGGGAGCTCTCTCAATCGGGACGTTGGATATGCCTTTAACACAAAGAGGACCTCTGCGAACCTCCATCTGGTAACACTAACAAATTTTGTTTTGGGGAGGGGGTTTTTAGTCTGGACCCGTGAGAGGGAAATCTTCTAAGTGTAGAATCTGACAAGCCAGGCTTATTTTTGATTGGTTTGATTATTTCTTTTGTGTGACTTTAATAAAACTGTTGGGGGCCGTTTTTCCAAACTGCTGTCTTGAATGAGCTGTTTCCGTCCATTTCCTAAAACCCAGGCGATCCAACTATACCCCCCGAAAAGTTTTCAATTGGTGCGGGAATTTCTGCAACACAGTGGGGAAAACACAAAAAAAGGGGAAGTCTTTTGAAGCAGCAGCAAGAAAAAAAAAAAAAGTGTGTCTTTTGGAGCAGTCTTAAAGAACAGTGCCCTATAAGTTGCAGAGAAAAAAAAAAAAGGGTCTCACACAAAGCAAAATTTTTGACTGTGGGGGTATTTTTTATGAAGACGCCTTTTTAACGAAAATCTGACGCAGGGGTGACAGCATGGGGCGGGGTTTAACAAAGGGCGAGGTAATGGCAAAAAACTGCCGTGGTTGAGCAGATAATCCGCATATGGGGAGCTCTTTATACCGGGGCCAGGCCCAGCGAGCTCAGCAGACATGGGGCGGCAGGCCTCACACCACAGCGCATGCAGCAGCCAGCACAATTCCTCAGACAGCAGGAGAATAAAACCGGTTGTTTTTTGAGGGGGTTGCACCAACAAAAGTTTTGCAGCGATCGTCCCAAAATAATTTGCAAAGTCACCTGCATTGTCCGCTGAAAAAAAAGGCGTAAGGGGGCCCCTAAAAAATGACATTTCTGAGAGGGAGGAAAACCACAGGTTTGAGGGACTGGCAGAAAGGGGAAAAAAGCCCCTATCTGAATGGGCCATGATGGTCGCCCCCATCTGTTTTTAAACCCAAAGGGCCTATGCTACCTACGAGCAACACCAAGACAAGCCAAGCTGAAAGCGGAGATTTTTCCCCGGGGGGTGTTACGGTGACACCTGCCGGGGGGTTTTATGACTGGAGATGCAGTTGGGTCGCAGTCAGCAAACCCCATTTTATTAAAGGGGGTATGGGCCGTAAAAACCCCAACCGTCCTCCGAGGACAGCCAGAGCCGAAAAAGGACCACCAGACCCAACGTCTGTCACCTGAGGAGGCCTTTTCCACCCCAAAACGCCTCCGGGACCACCGCAGAGGTCGTCACTTCAATTCCTGGACCCGAACTCCCCGTAAGAGCGTTCCGCTGTTGGGGGGGTGTGGGGGGAGAGTGTTGGGACAGGTTGAGATGTCGAAATTGCCCCCCAATCCAATAGAGGGGGGGCCATTGTTGTAAAATTTGGGGGTCCCTCTCCCCCCGAAGCCGTGTGTGTGCCACCTCACCAAGAATGGACACAGGGTCACCGGTGGTTGTAAATGACTGCCCACACAGCCCCTTGGACCAGAGAGTCCATGACTTCCGATGGGGCAGCCTGATTAAACTTTTATCCTGATAAACCCTGAGGGGTTTTCTCCTGGGGAACCAAATCCCCCAAACTTCGGGACTTATCCCCAAAAACCGGGAGGTTTCATTAATGGGGGGGTTTTTTAAAAACCCGTTCCCCCCTCAATTGGTAATGTTTTCCCCGGCTAAGGTCCTGGGGGGAAAAATTTTTCTATGGACAGTGTGAAAGCTCCTATTGAGGTCGCATCCCCAGGGCGAACAAATGCAGGGGCCGTTAAACTTATTGAAATGATGATGATGTGATGATAATGAAATGTGATAGATCATATAATATGATGACCATGAAAATAGCTGATGCTGATAAGAAATGATGATGATCAAAGTGAGGATAACTGATCATAACAGATAATAATTTGATAATAATGAACTGTGATAGGATAAATTTCCCTTTTTGCAGTATGGGGGAACGGATGGTGTTCCGGAACCAGTCCCCCGACTTACCTGTTCCGGGGAAATTTTTTGAGAGAGAACAATGGGAGACCCCACTCTTAAAACGGCACAAAAAATAAATTGTTCAAAAGGGGTTTTTCCCAAGGGGCCTGGCTCTGAGGAGGGTTTCCTCATTTCCATAAATCAACCTTTTATAGGGACACTGAAGCCAGGGAGGGGGCGAGCCAGCTCCAGTACCTGAGCAAAGAATATAGTGCGGGGTTTCACATAGTCACAAATTGAGGGCCCAGATGGTGAAGTTAAGTTGGGGGTGACATGTTAACAAAGGGGTTCCGATCAGATGTGAAAAAAAATTGTAACCCCGAAGGGCAGGATGAGAAGGGAAATAATTGAAAAACCTAAAAGGGGCCAGATGGGCTGAGAAAAGGGTCAGACGGATAGGGTAGTGATAGGAACATCGTTGACAATAAAACAACCATGAAAAGAGGAAGGCATGGTAAAGGGGAAAGGGTTAGATCCTGAAAAAGGCTGATGCGACCTGCAGCCGGCAGAAGATGGCATCGAAATTTTTTCCGTTGGGGCCTCCCTGGCGAAAACTAGGTAAAGGGGGAGCAGCTTTAAAAGGGACTCTGAAACTGAACACAGCACAAGGGAGCTGTTAAGATGAGAAGTTTAAAAGTATGTATGGACGCATCATGCCCGGACTCTAAAGGGAATGCTGCAGAGGTGGAAAAAGCCAGGAAGGGGGGGCACCCAAGCCAATCCTCACAAAGCTGAGGTCTCAAGTGAACTGGTGGAACAAGACTAAGATAGGGGGGCGACTCGTCCAAAAAACTGTTTGCCGAAGACAGCGGGGTGGAGGGGGTTACGGCCCGGTCGTAGCTCAACTCGTGAACTGGGGAATTTTTGCGCCCGAGCCCCCCATTTTCCCCCAGGTCCCAAAAGGATCTGGTAAAACAAGAGAGATTTTAGACTTTCCCGGATTGGTACCAAACGCACTTTCAAGGAGTCACACGAGCACTCCCAAAAAATGGGAAAAGCGTGTGTAAACCCTTCCGCTGCAGACAACGGAGCTCAATGGGAGCAGAACGTGGTGGAAGGGAAGAACCGGGGGTTCTAGTATACAGTCAGCTATCAAGGAGAACTTGAGAGCTGAAAAATGGAGATATTGGAGACCATAATGATGGACAAAAAGGTAGAATGTAAGATGACGGGGGGGTTTTCTGACATGTTCTCCAGAAAGCCAAAAGAAGGGCCGAAACAAAGGGGACCCCCAACAGGTACCAGAGAATTGATTACTTCCAAAAAAACCCCCCCAAACGTGAGAAGGAGTGTGATAAAGCCATGGCTCTTGTGAGAAAAAAATGAAGTAAAAGAAGAAACAGGGAATCTTTTTCGTTGCAAGAGCAAATGCTGCCAAAAGTCTAAGGCCTATATAAGAATGCTGTTGTCACGGTAGAACATTACAATTCAGCTGGAGACTTAGCGGATGAATTATGTGTACTCAAAAGAAAAACGATCGCTCCTTCACAGTCCCAATCATTTGAACAAGTACTTAAATTCAGGACCATGGCAGAGACTAAGGTCTGTGAAATAGACTTTATGAGTCCACCGATATTCAAAAAATAGATGTCTAAGAGGTAAGGGGGAAATAGAGAAAAGTAAAAAAACCCCCTATAACCTTCTGTGTAGTTGGTGACACATGGCATGCACCAGGACAGGAGGACGGAGTTTCTTTAGGAAATTCAGCAGAAAAAGTTCTGATGTGGGCCCGGGCGTACTTCTCTGGCCAGCCAATAACAAACTGAGCCCGGCCCTAAGGTCAAATAAACCTGCAGGATACCCGAGGCCCCAGAGAGCATAGGCCTGGGAGGGTACAGGGTAGTGGGTGACTTCAGATGAAGAAAAGCTGATGTCTATGGCTCAGGTGGGAAAATACGATGACAGTATGAAGGTGAAGCGATAAGGCCATACTGGCCCCAAATTCACTGTCTCTTTTGGATTGTTGACCACCCCCCCCCGTCTGGATGACCAGCCCTCCGTCTGGAGAAGAGGGGGGGATATGTAACAGTGAGAGTATTGTTTGGATGGGTGTACATTTCACCAGATACTTGCTGACTGGTAAAAAGGGAAATTAATGGCTTGTAAACCTAGTGGTAAGGGAAAAGGACACTACACCTACATTCATACCACTGCACCAGGAAGCTCTCTCAATCCCGGACTTGGATAGCCTTTAACACAAAGAGGACCTCTGCAACCTCCATGCTGGAACTACTGAACATATGTGTTTGTTTTGGGGCAGGGGTTAACTGGACCCGGAAAGAGGGAAATCTACTAAGTGTAAAATGGTGGACAACCCCGGGCTTATGTTTATGATTGGTTTTGATTATTTCTTTGCTGTGGGGCTTTAATAAAAAGGTTGCGGCCATTTTTACCGAACTGCGTCTGTGAATACTGTTTCCGTCCACTCCTCTACCCGGACGGCGAACCCAGAGCTATACCCCTGAAAAGCTTACAATACCAAAGACTCAAAACGCAGGATACCTGGTTGAACGCATCAAGATCACCAAATAGCACAACCGGTAATGTAATCCTTAATTTTGTCTCCCTATAATTTCTTTGTTATTTCCTTTTTTTTTTTTTTACATAAGCCTTTCTGTAATGTCATGCCTTGATTTGACTTGATCTCCCAAATCGCTTAGTTAATCTCTATATTTTAAGCAATTTCTGACTCCCTACCCCCCCCCTTTCCTTCCTGTGTCCCTCCCCACTGCCCCTGTTTTTTAAACCTTCTTACAACCCTTTTTGGTTTGCAAAAAAAACAGCCTTGTATGTTATCGTTGTGTTTTATTACAAATGTTTTTTCTTTTTTTTCTTCTTTTACATTTCTGGAAACATTTACCCTTTTTCCTTTTTCCCCTTGTATTATTGAAATTTCTAAAAAAAATATATCAAAAAAAAAATGATGAACATTGTTGAACCGCATGATCAGTCCCCTTCTAGCTCATGGAAACACACAAAATATTAAATATGACCAAATAGACCACAACTTCATTCTCCAATGTTATGCAACATTTATTTGTATTTTTTAGTTAATTTTTTGTTTGACTATCACATTACTTTCTGGGGGGGACAAAACTTTGTCTTGCCAAAACTGACCATTCTTGTCCTTAAAGATCAAAATTTCTAATTGATGCCAATTTATTTTCTTAACCTAAACCACATTTGGAGGGTTTCAGCTTCAAAAGAATAATTTACACAAAACCAATGGATCAATTTAAGCAGGTTATAAGCTTTTTTATTTTCATAACAGGATAAGCGACATAATTCTGTCAGGTAGGTTCTGTTACAGTTCCTGAAACTCATTTGTTCGCAGCCATTTACTTTCTTTTTTGCTCACTATCTTGCCCCAGTCAATATGGAGTTTTCCAGTTGCATGTTCCCGCCCGATTCCTCCCCTTTCTTCTTAAGCAGCCACACTGACAATCAGTGCTTCAGAATCAAACCTCGTGAACCTGTGACCTGACCCCTGTAAGCCTTGGACTTTGTACTCCATTATTTCCTATTGTGGAGCAGTTCCCTTAATTTTTTTTTCTCTCTGCAGTGTTACCACAGGTAAACACTATGTTTTTTTTTTTTCTTCCCTCTCCTTCCAGTACTCCTGTCTTAAAAGATCTGGAAAATGGAGGCCCGCATAAAGGAACTTTGCGAGTGACTGATAATATCCTTGCAGATTTGCAGAATATAAAGACCCGTTTTGCAAGCCTACAGGACCTCACTAATCACAATTTGCAAGTGTTTGGACAGACTGCCCAGGATTTGCGAGCCAGGATTGAGGTTTTAGAAGAGCGAGTCCAGGCTCCTGCCGTAGCCCCGAGTTCTGGGATTCCCAAGTTGCCCCCTTTTCGTTTTGGCGGTGAACGTGAGAAATTCAGGGGATTTATTAACCAATGCAATCTTTTTTTTTCTGCACATGCTTCACAATTTCCCACTGAACGATCTAAGGTGCTTACTATAATTATGTTGCTTACCAACAAGGCTTTGATGTGGGCAAACCCTCTGATTGAGACTGAGGATGAATGTTTGGATCATCTTGATGCTTTCATTTCAGCCATGGGGCAGGTGTTTGATGACCCCAATCGAGGTGCAACAGCTGAAGCAGCCATGTTAGCTTTGCGCCAAGGTAAGCACTCGGTAGCTGAATATGCCTTGGATTTCAGGAGATGGGCCCTTGATACCACCTGGGACAGTTCCGCCAAAAAATCTATTTTTCAAAAAGGGTTATCTCCACTGATTAAGGATGAACTTGCTCGTGCCGACCCTCCCACTGCGTTAGGTGACTTTATTAACTACTGCATCCGTATTGATACTCGTCTGACTGAACGCAGGCAAGAGAGATGGTTCGAAAGCAATCGCACTAACCTTTTCCTACCTTCCTCTCCAGCTAAGGAACCTTTGAGTAGGATTATACGGGAACCTGAACCTGAACCCATGCAGGTAGACTCTACAACGACGGGTTAGTGATGCACGCAAGGAACATCGTTTTAAGGAGAATCTATGTTTCTATTGTGGTAAGTCAGGGCACTTCATTATAAACTGCCCCAGCCGTTCTCGTAAGACTACTGCAGCACTCATTCACTGTGAGTGTTGCGAGAGGGGATCTGTCAGGTCCGAGCCTCAGGCTCCAGAGAGATCTGCAGCAACAGATCTTGATTTCTCGGACTTAAACTCCGTTACCTCTGAGGACGTTGACTGTGTAAACGCTGCCATTTTTCAAGTTTCCTCAGCGGTGTCCCAGCTGAGTTGTAAGAAAAATAATTCTCATTGCTTTCTTTCCATCAAACTCTGGGTTGACTCAGCTTGGGTGTCTAGCTCTGCTATGATCGACTCAGGGCAAGTGGAAATTTTATGGATGTCTCCTTTGCTCTGAAACAGGGATACGTTCAGTGAAGAAGGCTACTCCAGTACAGATGGAAACTGTGGATGGCTCCCTGCTGACCTCTGGACCAGTGGATCAGGAAACAGAGCCTTTGAGGGTTCTTATGGGTAAAGATCATCAAGAGAAACTGTCCTTTATGCTTATCTCTTCTCCCCACTTTCCCATTATTCTAGGGCTACCATGGCTGCAGGCTCAGAATCCTACCATTAACTGGGAGACCAAGGAATTACACTTTCCAGAGAAACAGATGAGTCCAAAAGTTTCAGCTTGCTCTGTTCCTAAAGGAACCATGTCAGTCCCTGAACTACCAGCTGTATACCAGGACTATGTGGATTTATGTGACAAGAAGAACGCTGACCAGCTTCCTCCTCACCGTCCATATGATTGTCCAATTGAATTATTGCCTGGAGCAGAGATACCTTTTGGTAAGATCTACCCCCTGGCGGGGCCCGAGCTAAAGGCTTTAAAGGATTACATAGACGAAAATCTAGCCAAGGGCTTCATACGCCCCTCTTCATCTCCTGCAGGTGCACCCATCTTCTTTGTAAAGAAGAAAGATGGATCTCTGAGACCCTGCGTAGACTATAGGGAACTCAATAAGGTTACTATTAGAAACCGTTATCCATTGCCTTTAATCCCTGAGTTATTGGAGAGAGTGCGACATGCCAAAATTTTCTCTAAACTAGATCTTCGTGGGGCCTATAACTTAGTCCGTATTAGACCTGGGGATGAATGGAAGACTGCATTCAGGTCACGCTATGGACACTTTGAATATCTAGTTATGCCTTTTGGTCTGAGTACCGCCCCAGCCACTTTCCAACACTTGGTGAATGACATCTTCAGGGATCTCCTAGATACATTCGTGGTGATTTATTTGGATG
This sequence comes from Oophaga sylvatica, assembly GCA_033576555.1. Taxonomy (NCBI): domain Eukaryota; kingdom Metazoa; phylum Chordata; class Amphibia; order Anura; family Dendrobatidae; genus Oophaga; species Oophaga sylvatica. The sequence continues at coordinate 760,703,456 of JARQOD010000001.1, forward strand.
ATATTCTAATTTTTTCTAACTCCACAGAGGAACATCATGGACATGTGAGAATGGTCTTGGAATGTCTAAGACAAAATCATCTTTACATCAAACTTGAAAAGTGTGAATTCCATAGGACCGAAATTCAATTTCTGGGGTATGTACTGTCTACACAAGGAATTAGTATGGATGGAAGCAAAACCCAAGCCATCAAGGATTGGCCAAGTCCTAGAAATGTGAAGGAGGTACAGCGCTTCATCGGGTTTGCCAACTTCTATAGACGTTTCATTAGGAATTTCTCTGAGGTAGTGTCACCTATCACCCAACTTACCCGGAAAGAGTCTAGGTTCTCCTGGACTCCCCAAGCCCAGGAAGCATTTTCCCGTCTAAAAGATAAATTTACCACTGCACCTATCCTAGTACATCCCAACCCCGAGCTTGCCTTCATAATAGAGGTGGATGCTTCAGACTGTGCCGTTGGAGCTATACTCTCTCAGAGAACAGGTGAGAAGAATGTCTTGCATCCCTGTGCCTTCTTTTCCCAGCAGTTGTCTTCGGCTGAGAGGAACTACGATGTGGGCAATAGAGAGTTGTTGGCCATTATTGCCGCCTTCAAAGAATGGAGACACCTTCTTCAGGGGCTGCACAGCAAATAGTCGTCCTGACAGACCATCGTAACCTTGAATTTATCAGGTCGGCTAAGTGCCTGACTCCTCGCCAGGCTCGCTGGAATCTTTTCTTAAACCAATTTAATTTTCTCATTTCTTATAGACCAGGATCGCGCAATGGAAAGGCTGATGCACTCTCTAGGATTCATTCAGCAGAGACACGTCCAATTACTCCTCCTAAGACTATTCTTCCTGACTCTAGATTCCTGGAGTGATTCTTAATCAAGACCTACTTAAGGACATCAAGGAAGCATACCATGCGGATTCCTTTTTGGCACAACCCCCAAGGGACGTAAGTCTTGTCTTTAAGAATGGTGTGTGGATTCAGGGACAACGCCTGTATATTCCTGAAACAGTCAGATTGAGAGTATTGCAACTCATTCACGATTCCAAGATAGCTGGGCATAGAGGAATTCTAAAGACACAGGAATTTCTTTCTCGTTTCTTTTGGTGGCCCACTTGCAGGAAGGATGTTTTAAACTATGTCACTTCATGTGAAGTCTGTGCAAGATGCAAAACACCTCGCTCCTCACCAACTGGTCTGTTGCAACCTCTTCCCACCCCGTCCCGCCCGTGGGGATCCATTTCTATGGACTTCATTGTGGAGTTACCAACTCTCAAGGGAAGAACACCATTCTAGTGGTGGTTGACCGTCTAACAAAGGCAGCTCATTTTATCCCTTGTGTCGGCTTACCCACTGCAAAACAGACATCAGATTTGATGATTAAAGATGTGTTTCGCTTACATGGAGTACCGGATGAGGTTATTTCGGATCGAGGGGTGCAATTCACTTCTAGGTTTTGGCAAAATTTCTGTGCAGCATTGGACATTAAAGTAAACCTTTCTTCTGCTTTTCATCCCCAGACTAATGGACAGACCGAACGAACCAATCAAACCCTGGAGCAGTATCTCCGCTGCTTTATCTGCCACCTACAGGATGATTGGGTGGATCTACTTCCATTAGCTGAGTTCTCTTATAACAACTCTCAGAGTGCCTCCACTAAGCAGTCTCCTTTTTACTCTAATCTAGGTTATCATCCTAACATTCTACCACGATTTCCCATAGAAACGCCTTTACCAGCAGTGGCTGAAAGAATCACGTCTTTACAGAAGAATATGGATCTTCTAAAGGAGAATCTGGAATCGGCTCAGGAAAGGTACAAGAAAGCAGCAGATAAATTTCGTAAACCTGCACCAGCTTTCAAGGTAGGAGACCTGGTCTGGCTGTCAACCAGAAATCTTAAGTTAAGGATTCCATCGTCTAAGTTGGGACATAAGTACATTGGACCCTATAAAATCAGTAAAATTATAAGTGCCGTTGCTTGTCGTCTTCAACTGCCCAGAACTATGAGAATCCACCCTGTCTTTCATGTATCCCTACTAAAGGCTGCGACACCCAATACGTTTCCTGGACGTTCTTCTCCTTGCCCTGACCCAGTGCTAGTCGATGGTCAGGAAGAATTTGTGGTGGAAAGGATTTTAGATTCCAGGTTGTATAGAAATCAGTTACAATATCTGATTAAATGGCAGTGCTACCCAGTGGAGGACAACTCATGGGAACCGGTCAATAACGTTAATGCTCCTCGCTTGCTCCGTCAGTTTCATCAGAGGTACCCACACAAGCCTGGTCTGAGGTCATCCGGAGGTTGTCCCTAAGGGGGAGTAATGTAAGGTTCTGTGTACATGTTCCTGAAACTCAGTTTGTTCGTCAGCCATTTTACTTTCTGTCTTGCTGCAGCTATCTTGCCCTCAGTCAATATGGAGTTTCCAGCTTGCATGTTCCCGCCCTGATTCTCTCCTCTTGCTTCTTAAGCAGCCACAGCTGAGCAATCAGTGCTTCAGAATCAAGCCTGCAGTGAACCTGTGACCTGACTCCTGTAAGCCTTGGACTTGTACTCCAGTTATTTCCTATTGTGGAACTTTGGAACACTCGGGGACTTTGGAACCTTGCTATTTTGATAAATCCACGTTTGCATGGACTTACGGTAACAGAGAAGAGATCCTGAACCTGTTGTGGAGAGTGATTGCTGAGCTTAAGTTACTCTGGCCTGCTGTGTCTCCTGCTTTTGTATCTGCAAACTGTGTGACTATTATTACCACTTGTATGAAGTAATACAAGACCTTCTATATCAAACCTGTGACTCCTGTGTTTTCATCGCACCCAAGCACAAGACACTATATGAACTGTACTACTTACATTACAGTCAGGGAGTGTACAAAGTACATCCGTGTAGCACACGTGTGGGAACCGTGTGCCGCATCAGGACCACACGGACGGCCACCGGGGAAGAAGCACTACAGTAAGTGCTGTTTCCCTGCCTGTGGTGCTGAAGCTGCCTGTCATTTTTCTCTCCTGCTCTGCCGGCAACAGCGAGCAGGAGAGAAAGAATGAAAGAAAACTCGACGTGGGGTCCCCCTCTTGACTGTATGGCAAACAGTTATGGGTATTTGTTGCTTTTTTATTTTGTATTTTTTCCAGGAGAACAATGGCTTCAATATGGGATTGGGAGTATAATAAAGATTTTAAAACTGTGTAGTGTATCCTTTCATTAAAATACTTTCTTCTTATTTGTGTGTGTGTTTATTTAACCCTTGAATAACTCTAGGATTAGTAATGGATATGTGTCTTATTGACACCTCTTCATTACTAAGCTGGGCTTAATTTCATCTTACAATAGAAAGGTGACATTAACCCCTTATTACCCAACTTGCCACTGCTACAGGGCAAGTGGGAAGAACCGGGCAAACCTCCAGAATGGGTTCTTCTAATAGATGCACCTTTTCTGGGCAGCTGCAGGCTGATGTTTTTAGGTTGGGGGGCCAAGATCAATGGCCCCTTACCAGCCTGAGAATAGCAGCCCCCAGCTGTGAGCTTTAGTCAGGTTGGTTGTCAAAAATCGAGGTACCCCATGCCATTTTTTTAAATTATTTACTTAAATAATTAAAAAAACGGTGTGGAGACCCCTTCTATTCTTGAGAACCAACCTTGCTGAAGCTGACAGCTGAGGGTTGCAGCCCCCAGCTGTGAGTTTTGCCGTGTTGGTCCTCAAACAGAGGGGTTTTCTTTCATTCATTCTCTCTTGCTTGCTGTTTTCTGAGAGAGCAGGAGAGAAGAATGACAGGCAGCTTCAGCACCACAGGCAGGGGAACAGTTGCCGCTTCTTCCCCGGCGGCTGTCCGTGCACACGGAGGACATCAAAGTGTGTTCTCCCTGTGCAGGACGTTTTGCGGGCCGTGTGTCCGTGTTAAAACGGACATGTCTGCGTGTTTTGCACATGGACACACGGTCCGTGAAAACACACTGACATCTACATAGACCCATTCAGTCAGTGTCTCCGATACGTGAGAAAACTTTCACCACATGTACCGGAGACACTGACGTGTGAAAGGGGCCTAAGGTTGGGTTCAAACAGACTTTTTTCATGCTGCACATATGGATCATAATGCTTGCACTGACCACTTCTTTCCCAACCTGAACTCACAGCCTCATATCTGTCAGTATGGCTGTACATTTGGTTATAGAAATCTATGTACAGTCCAGACAATGCAGTTCGTATGCAGACCATGAAATATTCCCGTCTGTCCTAAAACTCAGTTCAGTTTTATCCTGTTTTCTACGCTGAGCACTTACAATGGGGTTTCTGTCCAAGTCTCAGAAAATGAAGATTCAGACAAAGCCCTGATGGAACCATTCACTATAATGAGGCAGAATGAGTAAATTTAGACTCAATTTGGCTACTTTCCCAGTGGTGTAACTTTTTTTAGGTATAAACAAAAGCGCAGTTGACCAGAATTTTGTGCATGTCTAAAAAGATGGACACCACTGGAACAAAGGCCACACAAAGTCCAAAGTAACCTCATCTGCTTTATAATAGTGAATGGTTCTTTTTGAATCATGTATTAGCATAGAGCACCGGATAAATGTGAACCGAGCCTTTAAAGAGATCCAAAATGTTATGTTATGTACTCCAAAATTATACCAGTAGAAACTTCATTTAACCAACAAAAACAAGGTTTGTCAAAGAAAACGTGTGGGAAGGGGGTGATCTACATTACAAGTAGCACAAAGACTTTTGAAAAGCAACATGACTCCCCCCCCAAAAAAAAATGCTACTCTCCCAAATACAAATGCCTCCATTCCTATTGAGCACTACAGTGTACCTAAATTGTAATAAGCTCATGTTTGGCATTACTGGAGCATCTAACAATTTAAGAGATACATGTCTCCAGAAATACAAGCTGGGTACAATGTAGGGGGCACTACTTTGGCATATTTGCTATTTTCAATCTGCAACATCAACTGCATGTCTAATTCTGGAAAACATCTGTGGAATCAAAATAGTTGCTGCAACTGTAAATGAATTCCCAGAAAGGTGTATTTTCCAAATGGGTATATATATAGAGAAGTGCACACAACAATTGAAAAAATACAGGAAAATATAAGTAGAAGTGGAGGTGCCACATCAGGTATCCACATGATAATGTAATGAGAAAAACATTGAACAACATTGCAAGTCAAAATGCAATGTGATACATATAGATCAATACCGATTGCACATACCCATGAAAAAATATATTCGATATCCTTAAGGCAGACCTCCGATCACAAATGGAGAAGAAGGAAGTATCCCTTAAACTGATATTGATCAGATCCAAAGCCAAATGAGGCTTATAAGTACAAGATTTCCCTTAAGGAAAAGACACTGGCATGAATAGGTATGACCATAGTGAAATAACACAGCCATTCTATGCATGGGCTATGCATACGATGGGGTAATAGTCAGGGAAACCCTGGTGTACATTTTTAATTGTTTTTATATTCCTCGCTTGTTGTTTTTCTGTCTAATAAAATTACAAGTTTTATACATTTGGTAGTGTGCACATCTTTACAGGTAGTCTTTTTTCTCTTCCATTTTATATTTTCCAAATGGGGTCACTTAAAGGGACTTTGCGCTGTTGTAATCACCTTAGGGGCTCTGCAAATGGCAGCTGCAAACTATTTCAGGAAAATCAATGCTCCAAAAGTCAAATAGTGTTTCATCTTTTCTAACCCTGTCATATTCCCAATCAGCAATTGCAAACAGTTATTTTCTGCTAACTGGCCTATCCCGAAATTGTTTCTAAATGAGGAGTAGTCAGCACTTAAAATAGAAGACTTATTTAATATAAAAGGTAAAGGGTAATAAAATAAAATAATGGTGTAGCAGAGTAAATGCCAACATCTCCCTGTAATGTCCTATATTTGGAAAGAATACAAATATTATCAAATGTTTTCTGCAGCATAGATGTATAATCTAGTCCTAGTTCTGATCTTATGAAATCTCAATTCTTATCTATTCCACCATGGTTAAGACTCTGTATATAAATCAAATGAAATACCCACACCACATACAACCTACATCTCAACATCTTCCTCCGGTATCATTATAATAGTTAGTTTAATCAGCATCAGGATATATAATATGGCTACTTTATAAATATTGTTGCAGTGATCATCATATTCCTGTGGATGACATTCCTGCAATTATGAAAAAAAGTCTTTGAGACCAGGTTTCCTTTCTCAGGCTATAGTGACAGATGCTCATTCCTATCATAGGTTTGCAACTCATAAACCAATTCAACACCTAGAAGACAAAAGCCCGAGACCAGCTACCTATCCTAAACATTGGTGTATAAACCATTGAGATTGGCACACAGCATCACCAAACATGGCATCTGCAAACCATTCCAGCAAAATTTACACTCAAAGTAGTTTCTAACCAAATATGGATGTTGTACTCAAGACACAAGCAAAATGAACATATACCCTGCTGTAAGTAAATAAGTAAAAGCAATAGTTCGTATAAATACACCACACAAACCGGATTGTCCTAACCTGTATTATTAAAACCTTACCATGTGTCAAAGTGATGTCAATGTGAGTAAGGGCAGAGAAGGATGGGGTCCCAAATGGATACCCAGCAAATGGGAAGCTAAATAAACTTTATGTCCAGCTCAAAGAAAGGGAGGTCACACCCTTACCTGCACTAAATGCAGAAACCTGAAACTTAACCGAAAAAAATGAACTGGAGTGTAAGTTGGCATGAAACAAAATTCAAACTGGCCATAAGCACACAAAACCCAACCTTGACACTGGTGGGATGGCTTTTACGCTTTTTTTCATCACAAACGGTGTTTACCACGTACACTACGTTATTTATATGCACTATTTCTTTTACTTATTTACTTACAGTAATATATATATTCTTTTTTTCTACTTTAGGTCCAGTGTGAAAATGCTCCTATTTTGCATACATACCAACCTATACTACAGTTATTTTTTTCTGTTATATTTTAAGGGCATGCAAATTCAAAGTTGAAAAATTGTGCATTTTTCTGAATTTTCATCAAATTTCAGATTTTTTTTAAATAAAAGCACATAATATTGAACAAAACTTATAACTGACATAAAGTACATTGTTTCCTGAAAAAACTCTGAGTCACTAGGATTGGAAGAAGCAATATATAGTTAGCGCATAAAGTGATATGTGTCATATTTGAAAACTATGGCCTGACCAGGAAGGTGAAAACTGGTTTCAGCACAATGAAGTAAAGCTTGCGGTAGCGTTGTCCCTTTTAGAATTAAAGAATTGCAAGTGATGCAATTTGAAGAAAAGTTCTTCTACCTTCAATGATCTTGTGGAAAGATGCTTGAATCTTTCATTAGCATTCTCTAAAAAACTTATTTTACTCATTCTGTCACTGAGAATTACATATAATTTTGCAAGCCTATATAGTCAATGTGAATAACTAAGTAAAAAGCATAGTGAGTAGTGTAGTAATGGAAAAAAAAGAGTTTATCAGAAGTTCGTATAAAAGGTTAAGCCCAAAATCTTGTATGTACCATTTTATTTATTATTAATTGCTTATATAATGCCAACATATCCTGCAGCACTATACATATATTTATCACTGTTCTGCTTAGTCCCTGTCCCAGGTGGGAATGACAATCTACTTTCACTGGCAAAGGAATGATGTTTAGCCAAAAGGCAGATTTTAGTTTGAGTGGTCTCCGAGAGAATGTGATTCCTGAATCGTATGTTTGATAAATAAGAAAATAAATGGATGCCATTTTAGATTTTTATTTAGATTTTTGTCTTCATTTAGATTGCAACATGGGACAAAACAGCATAAAAAGGATTTTATTTTTTTATCAATTTTGATAATTGTATCTATTTAGTGCCCTTTTAGTTTTCTTTACTAATCCACACATGTCTTTTCCTTTCATCGGCCTAATTTCCAGTATGAGATTTAACACTTCAAGAAGATAATGAAAGATACAAACTAGTGATTAATTTTTTTTCTTGAGCTGTAGAAAAACTGAAAATGAAATACTTAAACATTTATATCCAAATCTGCATCAATGAATAAATGACAGCAAGTAATTAGCAGGTTTTTGAAAAAGAACAGTAAAATATTTAGGCACTTGCTATTTCTAGACGAATAATTGTGGAGTTATATCTCAGTTTCTAAAAAGTACAGCTATTAAATCCTCTTAGTTTAAATGTAATAGTTACAAAGGATTTAAATAGTTTAACATTTTCAAATAACAAGTAAAAGCAACCTTTCTATGAGATAATAAACAAGAATAAATACTGACTTTGTATGTAGTTGATTTTAGAGCTGGATTTCACTTTTTAGACATCCCTGAAACCCCACTTCCCATACAGAAAGAAACATTTAGGTACAGAAAGATCACACAGCTATAAAAATAGACCCTTGACTGACATAACCACAAATAGTGTTTTTTCAACCATGGAAATGGTAAGATTATTACCATAAATATATATCATCCTGTTCTAAAATGGAGGTCAGACCAATGTATAAAAATTTTTCTGATTTTCATCCAAAAAGCTAGGATGATTTTTATTTGTGTTGTCATTTGTGTGGAATGTATGTGTCCGTACGTTATGTCCATGTAACATCTGTCCCCGCCTTTGGACGTATAAATAATAAACAGGAAGTGATAGCTGCGACTTGACGCTCACTTCCTCTTGATCACATGTACATCAGAAGGTGGGGACAGTGACACCGGTGCTGATTGGGCAGAGGGCTCACAAGATGTAACAACCTCACATGAGCCCTAGTAATGCGAGCGCTGGCTTAGCTGGAATGGCGCCGACATGGGAGGTGAGTGCAAGTGTTTTTAATTTAACGGAGGCAAACATTCAGATTGTGAAGGGGATATCCTAGTAGTTGACAACCTCTTTAATTATTCTGTCTTAAATTTGGTGGCCAGGTGTCTCCCAGTATGCTACGTCCACTATTTCAACTTTGACAAGTTTTTGGCGCTTACTTTTTTCCAAAATTTTTTAATTAATGTGGGCCATTGTACATTGTTAGTGGCAATTTTTGTCAATACAGTCTGTGTTCATAAAAAACACTAAAACATATACATTTTTGAAAAATGTTACCTTTTCAAATTTTGTATTTCTCTGTAATATATAACACTGCTCTACATCAATTTTGCTGATTACAAAACAACATGGGATCTTAATGAATTTTGGTGTGGGGGATCCAAAAATCACATCCATTTCCTCTCTAGTCACATTAGTTTTTTTTTTGCAAAATGCTATTTACTGGGGAACTCTTTCAGTAATAACGTAACATCATATATAATTATATTATTTAGATATGCTGAATAAGTAAAAAAAATGTTGAATATGTAATTGGTATAGCTAATAGGAAAACTGCATAGTAAGCAGTTAAAAACTTATTGGAATTCTGTGGCTGTGTAAGCAGTGTGAAAACAGATGGCAGCATTTAGTCGTTTAAGAGGCTTACAGTACAAGACTCTGTTAAAAAGGCATGTGTTGAATATGTCATCCAACATGTCAACAGTTCGAGGATAGTGCAGAAATGATCTGGATATATTCTGCTACATTTGTGGCTATTTTACAACACCCTAAAAAGGACAAATATAAGTGACTTTTTGAGTAAAGCTTATTATCACACATATTTCTGGGTTAAAATAGGTGACCAGGAAAAACCTTAGGCAAGATATGAAGGGTGGAAGACATGTGTTGAAAACCTAGGACAGTGGACTAAGGGTCAGAGAAAATGTCTTAGTTTTGGAGTTCCAATGGTGTTATGAGGGCCTCAAAACCATGTCAATAACTGCTACTTCTGCATGGTAAAAATTACAGGCTTGAACACTAAGACAAAATCTTCCATCCAGTAGCCAAAAATTCCCCAAGCTCTAAGAACAGTTGCTCACTGCAACAAAGTTCCTGTACCTATCTACACTACTTTGGAAATTTCCTACCTTTTTTTAGGTACATCAATTACACTATGTAACAAATTTTTATTTATTTTTTGTTCCTGGGTCCAAAGTGTGTTTTGCTAACCTATTATGCATAAAACAAATAGAAAATAGTTGTTTTTCCACAAAAAAATTTGCTTTTGTGATCAGGACAATAAAATTTTGAAATTTGATAAATGGAGACGCTACGGGTCTCGGAAAATGGCACAATTTTTTTTTTTTTTAGCAAACTTTGGATTTTTTTTTTACCACTTAGATCAGTGTTTCTCAACTCCAGTCCTCAGGACCCACCAACAGGTCATGTTTTCAAGATTTCCTTAGTATTGCAAAGGTGATGGAATTAATGCTTGAGCAGGAGATAAAATTATCACCTGTGCAATACCAAGGAAATCCTGAAAACATGACCTGTTGGTGGGTCCTGAGGACTGGAGTTGAGAAACACTGACTTAGATAAAAGAGAACTTAGACACGTTTCATGTCTATTTACTCGTAATGACCTGGAGAATCATAATGCCAGGTCAATTTTAGCATTTAGTGAACCTAGCAAAAAATCCAAACAAAAACCAAGTTTGGGATTGCACTTTTTTTGCAATTTCACCGCATTTGGAATTTTTTTCCTGTTTTCGAGTACACAACATGCTAAAACCAATGGTGTTGTTCAAAAGTACAACTCGTCCCGCAAAAACTAAACCCTCACATGGCCATATTGACGGAAAAACCTTTGTAGGTGCTGATGCCACCAACGCATGTCAAGTTAGGCCTCATAAAGCAATTTGTCACGCCTCTTGACAAGGAGTCAGCAGCTTTCAAGTACCTCCAAGATCTCTTTCCAAAGCTGTCTGAGGCAAAGGTGATCATAGAATGTGACGAGTTCGCCAAGCTGCTGAACAGGACAGATAAAGTGGCTTAGAACAGTTTAGTTGCAGTGGTTCATGGCTTCCTGGGTAATCACAAGGCTGAAAACTATGTGCAGTTGGTTCAGACTCTCATAAAGAATTACTCCATAATGGGATGCAGAATGTCTCTCAAAGTCCATATCCTTGATGCTCATCTTGACAAGTTCAAGGAGAGCATGGGAGCTTACTCAGAGGAGCAAGGCAAGCGCTTTCATCCAGATATATTGGACTTTGAACATTGTTACCAAGGACAGCATAACGAAAACATGATGGGAGACTACATTTGGAGGCTTCTTTGAGAAAGTGATTTGCAGTACACTTGCAAATCTAGAAAAACTACTTATTTCTGAACCTTTTTGAGTGATTTTTGACTGTCTTTGTCTATTTACCATGCAAGTGTTGCTTTTTATCCGACCACTTGAACGAAAATATAATAATTTCCTTTTTTTGACGCAATAAATACAAAATTTATCTGGCCTGTGGTCATAAAATCAAAGTTTGTGCTGAATGTAGTAGTTTGTCCGTCTTTAAACATGAGCAGTTGAAATATTACACTTGGAAGTCAGGAACAAAAATTGTGCTACATAGTGTTATTGGATCACAGGGCAGACACAAAAAAAATAACAATAATAGTGAATTTTAACTCCCATTCACATAAACAAAGTGCAATACCAATGTAAAGTGCAGTGTTTTCCCATAGGGTTAGGACTTAATGGGACCTCAGCTTTAGGCAGTTTCTAGGGCGGCAGGTAGGGCAAGTACCCTGGGCACAGTCAGCAAGGAGGTGCCATTGTGCTATTTCAGTCATGAGGCAAGATTAGCCTCTTGCTTCAAACAGCGATTTGAGATGTCTTCATGGGTGCATGATTTTGCCACCTCCATTGGGAGTTAGTCTCGGCTGTTCTCCAAGACTGTTGTTAAACTGACAGCTGGCAGGAATAACAAGTATATGGCTGTTCAGCTATTATCAATTGTACTCCCATCTTTCAGACACACATACAATTAAAGCTCTGACTACCTACACTTCTGGGATCTAGGCAATGTGATGATGTCACCTGATGACGCTGCTGACATCACTGCTGTGTTACAAAAGAAGAGAAAACATTGGAAAGATAAGAGTTCCAATGGATCCAAAGATGGCAGGAAGTTTTATTTTGGAGGATTAGTCTAAATTAACAGTATGGGGGAAGTGTGAGGATTAGAGTTGAGCGATACTTTCCGATATCCAAAAGTATCGGAATCGGAATGGTATCGCCGATATCACTAAAATATCGGCGATACCCGATACCGATACCGGAAGTCCCATGTAAGTCTATGGGAACAAAATATCGCAACTAAAAAAACCTCTTTCTTTCCTTGTAAACACTAAATATACACACATAGAATACATATATATATATATACATGTTATTGTGACATGTATATATACATATATGTATAGTTTATACACTTCTACATAGTAAAATATCCTCTGATTCAATTGCCGGGTAAAGCCGGCATCTGTGAAAAGACAGAAGCACCGGACATGAAATGACACTTGGTGTACATAGGGTTAACCATGTCTTTTCATGTCCTTTGCTATCTGATTTGCACAAACAATTACATCAGTCTATGTGTGCAAAATTTCACACCTGTAGGGGTTAATTAAAGGTGTAAATTCGTTGTAAAAAAAACTGACTTTTTTGCTACGAATTTACACCTTTAATTAACCCCTACAGGTGTGAAATTTTGCACACTTACACTCATGTAATTGTTTGTGCAAATCAGATATCAAACTACATGAAAAGACATGGTTAACCCTATGTACACCAAGTGTCATTTCATGTCGGGTTCTGCATTTTCACAAAAGCCGGCAATTGAATTAGCGGCTATTATACTATGTAGAAGTGTATGAACTATAAATATAAATATATATATATATATGTGTCACAAATTCAATGACATGTATATATATATATATGAGGTGTAAAATTGCTGAAAAAAAATGCGTGGGCTCCCGCCCTATTTTCGCAACCAGACAGACAAAGCCAGTGAGTGGGGGCAGATAATAATAGCCCAGAGAGGGACCATTTTTTTTGGCCCCCCCCGGCTACTTAACATCTGCCCCCAGACACCCCAGAAAGGGCAAATCTCTAATTAGATTTGCCCTTTCTGGCACTTTGCCCGTCTATTCCCATTGCCCTGTAGCGGTGGCGAATGGGTTAATAAGGGGTTAAAACGACCTTGCAATTGAAAGGTCACTTTAAGCCAGGTTAATAATTGAGAGCTGTCAATTAGACAACTATCAATTATTAATCCTATTGTATGAAAGAAAAATCAAACACACACACTTTAATAAAAAAGAAGTTTAATGAAATAATCACACAGTTTTTGACCATATTTTATTTACCTGCTAAAACCATTTCCTGTAATAAAAATAAAATAATAAAGCAAAATTATTCTTACCAATCCGATGCACAGTCAGGTCCCACGGTGTAATCCTTCAGAAAGGGTTAATGTTTACTGCAGGGACCGCAGCTAATGCTGCAGCCTCACAGTAAACCCCCAAATGAATGAGCTCCTCTCCTGGCTGACAGGAGAGGAAGTGGAAAGCTTAATTGATTGCTTTCCACTTTCACTTCAGGTCAGCCAGGGACACCATCAGTGACGTCAGAGGGAACTGATTAACAAAAATAGGGGTTCCCTTCGAAAAAAAAATGGCGTGGGTCCCCCTATTTTTGTTAACCAGCCAGATGAAGCAGACCGCTGAGGCCTGGATTTTCAGGCTGTTAAGGAGCCAAGATCCATGGACCTTGCCAGCCTGATAATACCAGGCCACAGCAGTCTGCATATCTTGGCTGATTAACAAAAATAGGGGATCCCCTCGAAAAAAAATTGGCGTGGGGTCCCCCCTATTTTTGTTAACCAGCCAGATGAAGCAGACCGCTGAGGCCTGGATTTTCAGGCTGTTAAGGAGCCAAGATCCATGGACCTTGCCAGCCTGATAATACCAGGCCACAGCAGTCTGCATATCTTGGCTGATTAACAAAAATAGGGGATCCCCTCGAAAAAAATTGGCGTGGGGTCCCCCCTATTTTTGTTAACCAGCCAGATGAAGCAGACCGCTGAGGCCTGGTTTTTCAGGCTGGTAAGGATCCAATATCCATGGACCTTGCAAGCCTGATAATACCAGGCCACAGCAGTCTGCTTAGCTTGGCTGGTTAACAAAAATAGGGGATCCCCTCGAAAAAAAAACGGCGTAGGGGTCCCCCTATTTTTGTTAACCAGCCAAGTAAAATGCAGACTGCTGCGGCCTGGTATTAAAAGACTGTCAAGGCCCATGGATTTTGGCCCTAAACAGCCTGATAATACCAGGCTACAGCAGCCCCACATTTGGCGCATCAAAGAATGTGCCAATTGTGGCACTTTACCCGGCTCTTCCCACTTGCCCTGTAGCGGTGGCAAGCGGGGTAATAAGGGGTTAATGTCACCGTTGATTGCACGGTGACAATAAGCCCGGTTAATAATGGAGAGGTGTCAATAAGACACCGATCCATTATTAATCCCAAAGTTTTTAAATGTGTAAAAAAAAGACACAGCAAGAAAAAAGTCTTTTAATGAAATAAAAGAGACAACACAGTTTTCATTTTTTTTATTACTCTCTCATTCCTGCGACGCCATCGATCTCCTGTAAAAAAATAAAAAAAACAAACCAACAGTATACCACCTGTCCGACGCAGTCCATAACGACAGTCCCACGACGATCCAGCTCTGCTACATCGGAATGACAGGCAGAGCCTGACATCCCGGCGCAGCACAGCTGCTTACCAGCTTCCCCGGCGGTGACGTCATCGGACTGCTTTACGGCCGCGATTACCCAGCAGTCACTGCAGTTATCGCGAGAAACTGCATGTGACCGCCGGGGAGAAGAGGATGGCGGCCATTAAGCAGTCCGGGATGTGAACGCCGGAGATCTTCTGCCGGGTAAGTGCCGCTGACTCCTGACAGACCCGACCGACGGACACTGACAGTGACAGTGACAATCCCGATTCCGGTATCCGATATGACGAAAATATCGGTACTCGGAATCGGAATTCCGATACAGCCAATATCGGCCGATACCCGATATTTGCAGTATCGGAATGCTCAACCCTAGTGAGGAGGCACAGTATAGAGACTAGAATTTTAGGAGACAGTATGAGGCACTGTATCGAAATGAGAAAGTGTAAGGGCACAGTATGGAGGGTTCAATGTGCAGAAACAGGAAAAGTGTGAGTAGGGGCCACATTATTCACATTGGGCAGTATGAGGAAGAAAGTGTGAGAAGACAGAATTGAGTATAAGATAGAGAAGGGGCAGCTTAGAAGGACAGTGTGGTGGCACATTATGCGGGGAAGTACTCAGAGCGGGCAAAAGTGTGAGGAGTTGGCACAGTATTGAAACTGGGAAGTGTAGGGGATACACTGAAAATAGGGACAGTGTAGTTATAACTCATAGGGATGGAAAGTGTGGCGATTATCGCTAATAAATGTGGACATTATGGTTGCTGTAGCTAATAAGGGTAGATATTGTGGTGATTATAGTTCATAAGATGGGACAGTGTGGCAGTCAAGCTAATTAGGGTGAACATGGTGATGGTTATAGCTAATAAGGATGGACAGTGTGGCGGCTATAATTAAAAAGGGAGGACATTGCGGCGGCTGTAGCTAATAAGGGTGGTGGACGTTGTGTTGGTTATAGTTCATAAAGCAGATAGTGTGACTGTTAGGCTATGTGCACACGTTAGGAATTGCAGCGGAAATTTCTGTGGCAATCCTGCAACTCCCTGCTACGGCAAATACTCATTTTATTGGTATGCGTATTCCCGATAAAAACTAGCGTTTTGTAAGCATAATTAGCTTGCACAATGCTAGCGTTTTCCAAGCGATCTGTAGCATCGCTTGGAAAACTGACAGGTTGGTCACACTAGTCAAACATAGTGTTTGACAAGTGTGAACAACTTTTTACTATTGATGCCGCCTATGCCGCATAAATAGTAAAAAGATATAATGTTAAAAATAATACAAAAAATAAAAAATCGTGATATTCTCACCTTCCGGCGGCCCCCGCAGCCTTCCTGGTCCTCGCGATGCTCCCGGCAACTCCCGTTCTCAGTGATGCCCAGCGACAATGACCCCAGATGATGTAGCATCACGCGAGACCGCTACGTCATCTGGGGTCATTGTCGCAAGGCATCCCTGGGAATGGGAGTTGCCGGGAGTGTCGCTGAGGAGCGGGGAAGCTGCGGGGGCCGCCGGAAGGTGAGAATATCACGATTTTTTTATTTTAATTATATTTTTAACAGGGATATGGTACCCAGGGCCTGGAGGAGAGTCTCCTCTCCTCCAGACCCTGGGTACCCTCCGCACATGAACCGCTCACTTTGCGCATGGTGGGCATAGCCACATGCGGAAAGTAAGCGGTTCAATGCATTCCTATGGCAGCGGAAACGCCGTGATTCCGGAAAAAGAATGAACATGCTGCGTTTTTCCACGATGCGTTTTTTTTTCGTTGAAAAAATCGCAGCATGTGCACAAAAATTGCGGAATGCATTCTAATAAAAGGATGCTTAATGCATACATTTTTTATGCATTTTTGCAGTGGAAAACCGCCTCAAAAACGCTAAAAAAACACTAAAAATCCTGAACGTGTGCACATAGCCTTATAGGTACTATAGGTTGACAGTCTGGTGGATATACTTCAGAAGGGGGATAGTGTAGTGGTTATAGGTAAGGAAAGTATCCAGGGTGACATTTACAGCTAATAATTGAGCACAGTTTGGCTGTTGCAGCTATTAAATTTGTCTGTGAAAAAAAAATACTTCCTTTACAATATTATCTAATTGAAAATACAGAACAAAGGAGCAAAATAGATCCAGTTGTGTGGTAGAATAAAAATAGTAAAGTCTCAAAACATATATATATGATCTCCACACAACTCAAAAAGGACCAGACTATACGCGTAAACCAACAGGACAGTCGGTAGATACTATGAGAAGAAAAAAAAAAGGGGCGAGAACAAACCCGATCATTAAAGTCCCAATACATTAGAATAGTGCATCGCATCAACAGTATATTTTATTTGAATCAGGTGATAATAAATAGGATAACAAAATAACTCTTAAAAGCAATATTTAAAACATAATAAAAAACAAGGGTCGCACACCCAGTTACAGATCAATATCCAGAGGAAGGAAATTTATCAAAAATTGATTGTAAAATAAATAGTATAGCATCCATGCAAGTTGGCATATTGTAAGTAGCATCCATATTTGTCCATTACTTATATCACATATTCATTAATAAATGATGTATCCAGATTACGAAGCAAAATGCCCATGCTATAGGAGGTTATATCTTACTAAGTGGTATGTGGCAAATATTAGTACACACTTGCTAAATTTAGACTATACAGCTCTATGCTATACCAATGCAAGGAAATTGTTAAATTGTGGTCCTAAACATACCATATTTTTCGGACTGTAAGATGCACCGGACCATAAGACGCACCCCAAATTTTCAGAAGGAAAATGGGGAAAAAATTAATGCGTCAAATGGGGGTCCATCTTACAGTCCTGAATTGAGCTTACCCTGGGGGGGATCAGCAGTGTTGGGGGAGCAGAGTAACAGGGGGTGTTTGGTGGTCCGGCGATGATATGACCCAGACTGGTGTGGCAGGTTCGGTGGTGCGGGGGTCTCCGCCGACAATTTGGGAAAGCCCGGAGCCCTACACATCTATTGCTGGGATGAGGAAGTCTCCGGGAAATTCCATCCCAAGGCTGGTGCGGCAGGCTCCACGGTGCTCGGTGGTGCGGGGACTCCGGCGACATTTTGTGAAAGCCCGTAGCCCGCGCACTTCCATTGCCTCGATGCTGAGGACTCCGGGAAAATGGCTGCCAGAGGCGGCGCATGTGCAGATTGAAATCTCGGCTCGGCAAATCTGCGCAATAGCAATAGATGTGCAGGGCTCCGGGCTTTCACAAATGTCGCCGAGCCCCCGCACCACTGAGCACCACAGCACATGCCGCACCGTGATGGGAGTGAGCTCATCGTCCTGCAACGTCGGACCACAGGAAGAATCGCCGGACTCCTGCTGCCACCTCGCTAATTGTAAGTATGGTATATTCTGACTATAAGACGCACCCCGTTTTCCCCCAAATTTTTTGGGGAAAAAAGTACGTCTTATAGTACAAAGAATACGGTACATTATAAGAAGTCGTACATAAATCAGTGTCTGTCATTTGTAATGTATGCCATTGCAGGAGAATATATGCTTAGATTTATGGTTTAGAGCTTTACACTATCAGTCTTCCTCTTCATAGTGGCGACCCCCTGACACGTGTTTCAGATTCTGCCTTCATCTAACCTCTAGATGCCAATTTGCATGGACCCTATACTATTTGTTTTATCTAAATTTAGCCTACATTTTCCTTTTTTCACAGTCGGTAATAGATGAAGAAACTCCACACAATATATTATTCAATTTATACTGCAATATCAAATATACTGTATGGTTATAAACTGCTATTTAAATTCATGACAGAACTCAGAAGAGCAGAAGAGCCATTTGCAGTGCAAATTTTGCTGGAATGGTTGTCAGTCAACTTTTCACATTTGCAGATTAATTGAGATACCTGAACAATGTAAGCACGTAGAAGTAAACTCATTATGAAAATTACAACCGCTTAAATGGGTGGTCCGTACTTTTACAATAATGGCCTATCCATAGGATAGATAATCAATATCTGATCAGTGGGGGTGCACCGAATAGGGGGCGGATGTACAGCACCTGGCCATATTCTACTATACCGTTGACGGAGCTGTGTAGCTCAGAAACTGATCACTTCTGTCCAATGCACAACTGATCCACTGGATGCCTGGTTTCCCACCTACCCAAACAAATATTGATGACTGAGGTTAGGCCATCAATGTAAAAGTCTTGAACAACCCCTTTAAGGAATTCACTTAGGGGTATAGAGGTATAGTGAGCATTTTGACAGATATTTCATTACATTTTTTGAACTGGGATGTAAAAGTTAAGTGAAAGTATTTTTTCCAAAAATATGTATTATTAGCTGAAAAATTTTCAGATACTTTTATTTGGAAACAAAAGGTAAACCACAATTTGTTTTGAAAATTTTCAGTACAGCAATAACCTACATTCGGTCTTTAACTATTGCTTGGGCACACGACAAGGCTCCAATGGAAAGGAGCACTATTTGACTTTTCGCTAACAAATTTTCCTGGAATGTTTTTTAAGCACCATGTAACATTTATAGTGAATCTAAGGAATCAGTACAATCAAAGCCCTCAATAAGTAACCCAATTTTGATAACTACACCACTCAAATTATTCATTAAAGGTTGCAGGGAACATTTTCACCCAACAGGTGTTTTTCAGAAATTAATACATAGCCGTTTGTGCAAAATAAAAATTACAATGTTTCCACAAATATTCAGTTTCATTACCCATTATGCTGTGTTCAGCTGGTGCCATTAATACAAACATCATGATTAATGTTCTCTTGCATACAGCAATATCACACTTGTGGATATAAACTGCTGTTTGAGAACACTGCACAGCTGAAAGGGAGGGACCTCCATTTGGCTTTTGAAGATCATATTTTTGATGTTTTTGTTTTTCCGCAGGTCAATTTTGCATTTCTCTAAGGCATCACTCATGAAATTTAACATTTTAATAAGACATGTACAGTACAGACCAAAAGTTTGGATACGCCTTCTCATTCAAAGAATTTTCTGCCATAATACAGAAAAATCTTTGAATAGAAGGTGTGTCCAAACTTTCGGTCTGTACTGTATGTTTCAAATCCAATGACTGATTGTTATGTTTTCTTATGCCCTAATTTAAGAAAACTTCTAAATTACGTACATGTGAGATGAAAACATTTTTATTGTAGCCAAAAATGCACACAATATTATATATAAAAATGTATTGAACATTAATTCTGCAGCTTTATTGGAAATTAATTATTGCACCTTTTCCTTTTCTCTTCAAAGCTTCTCTTGACACCTTTTCTCTTATAGACCTGTGGATCTTCTCTGTGAAGCATCCAGCATTAGTCCCCCATCATGTCCACTTTCCATCTATATTAGTTCCACCACCTTGAAGTCCTGATGAAATTTTTCTCCTTGCTCCTCCCTAACTGAACCAAAGTTTTCAGGAAAGTAGTACAAATGGGAATGTAAAAAAATGTAACTTCAAATTCATCAGACAACCCAAGGTTTTCAAATGTTTCAGCATGTTCTGTTATGAATGTGCTAGAGATGGTTTCAGAGCAGAGGCTCCCTCTGGTGGTTACAGACAGTACTGAACCTTTCAGCGAGGAATGGCAATCTGGGATCACTGACTGGTCTGATATAAGGGAGGTTCCTCCCATGATGGTTGCCGGTGATCCATTGTTCTTGTCTCAATTGTGGTTCCTGGTTCATTTGGAAGTTTGCTGAGTCTTGCCTGCATCTTTTGCTTTCAGATAAGATATTTTATGCTTTTATTTTTGCGCTTGCTTTTTGCATAGCTCCCTGCACTTCTGTGGAGGTCAGCCGGGTCCCCTCCTGGGGGCCTGTGTTCCTCTCAGTTTATATGAAGCCACTGTTATTTGTTCATTTGCTTTTTCCTGTTTTTTCAGTGGCTGCGGCTTAGTTTTGTTACACCAGAGATCTGATTTAGGTGGTAGAGATCGTGTGATCTCAGGTGTTTTTGCAATCAGAAGAGTTGGTATTTTTTAGGGTTTTTTTTTTTGATTGCAGTGAGTATCCTTTCTTGTACTTTTGTGTCTAGACAGATTGGGCCCCAGCGTTTGCTCATTCTATTTTCTATCTGTGTCCATGCTTCTTCTTGTCTAACCGCCATTACATGTTTGGGGGCTTCCTATTTTCTTTGGGGATCTGCTCCGGGGCAGATAGCTTTCCTCTTTCTGCCTTTAGGTGTAGTTATCTCTCAGGCTGTGATGAGGCATCTAGGATCAACGTAGGAACGCTCCACGGCTACCTCTAGTTGTGTGGTTAGTTCAGGTTACTGCAATTCAATAGGTTCCAGCCTCTCTGGTGTATTGCCGTATTTGCTTTTTCTCCTCAGCTACCATAACACAACAGTATCACCGGCCACCATCATGGGAGGGAACCTCCCTTATATCAGACCAGTCAGTGATCCCAGATTGCTATTCCTCGCTGAAAGGTTCAGTACTGTCTGTAACCACCAGAGGGAGCCTCTGCTCAGAAACCATCTCTAGCACATTCATAACAGTGTTACCCTGATTTGCTCCCTGTCCACATTTTCTGCTCAGGCTTTTGTTGATTCAGGAGCAGCTATTAACCTGATGGATTTTGACTTTGCCAAACGTTGTGGGTTTCCCATGATACCCCTGCGGAAGTTTATTCCCCTACTGGGCATTGATTCTACCCTTTGGCGGAGAATAAACCCCAGTTTTCTACTCAGGTGATAATGAGGGTTGAACCAGATCATCTGGAGAGTTGCAAATTTCTGGTGCTGCATAATCTGCATGACATTATTGTTCTGGGTTAACCTTGATTACAGACTCATAATCCTGTTTTGGATTGGAAATCTGTGTCTGTGACCAGTTGGGGCTGCCAATGTGTTAATGCTGACACTCCTGTTTTTTCTGCCTCTCCCCAGTCTCAGGATGTTCCTGACTTTTTGACTGATTTTTCGGATGTATTTAGTGAAAGTAAATCTGCATCCTTGCCCCCTCACAGGAGCTATGATTGCGCTATTGAATTAGTGCCTGGGGTAAATTTCCTAAAGGTCGTCTTTTTAACTTGTCTGTACCTGAACACGATGCTATGCGATCTTATATCAAGGAGTCATTGGAGAAGGGTCATATCAGACCATCCTCTTCACCCTTGGGTGCCGATTTTTTCTTTGTGGCCAAAAAGGATGGTTCATTGAGGCCGTGTATTGATTATCGTCTCTTGAATAAGATCACTGTGAAGTATCAATATCCATTACCCTTGATTTGTGACCTGTTTTCCAGAGTGAAAAGTGCTAGTTGGTTTACCAAGCTTGACCTCAGGGGGGCGTATAACCTTATTCGCATTAAGCATGGGGATGAATGTAAGACGGCGTTTAATACCCCAGAGGGGCATTTTGAGTACCTAGTCATGCCCTTTGGGCTCACTAATGCTCCTTCCGTCTTCCAATCCTTCATGAATGATATTTTCAGGGATTTTGTGGATAAATTTCTGATTGTTTATTTGGATGATATCTTGATTTTTTCCAATGACTGGGACTCTCATGTGAAACATGTTCGGACTGTGTTCCTGATTTTGAGAGAGAATGCACTGTATGTGAAGGGATCAAAGTGTCTTTTTGGTGTACAGAAGGTCTCATTTCTGGGATTCATTTTGTCTCCGTCTGTTATTAAAATGGACCCGGTCAAGGTTCAGGCCATCTGTGATTGGGTCCAACCTACTTCATTAACCCCTCTCTGACATTAGACGTACTATCCCGTCCATGAAACCCGTGCCAATCTGACCATGGACGGGATAGTACGTCATAGGCGATTAGCTGCGCTCCCGAGGGAGCGCAGCTAATCGCCGCCGGGTGTCAGCTGATTATCACAGCTGACACCCGTGACTGTGTGTCAGGAGCGGTCACGGACCACTCCCGGCACATTAACCCCTAGCACATCGCGATCAAACATGATCGCGGTGTACTGGGGGCACAGGGAAGCATCGCGCAGGGAGGGGGCTCCCAGCGCGCCCCCCTGAGACCCTCAGACCAGCGCGATATGATCGCGCTGTTCTGAGGGCTTCCTCCCTCCCAGGACCCGGATCCAAGATGGCGCCGGGGTCCTGGAAGGAGGCGGCTTCCTCAGTGCCTGCTGAGAGCAGGCACTGAGAAGCCTGCAGCTATGCCTGTGCGATCGCTGGTGTGACAGAGTGCTGTGCACACTGTCACACCAGCTATCTGATAAAATACAGTGATGTCCCACCCTGGGACAAAGTAAAAAAGTAAAAAAAATAAAAATAAACATATTTTAAAAAAAAATCCAAAATAAATAAAAAAAAAAAATATTCCCCAATAAATTCATTTCTTCCTGTAAATAAAAAAAACAAAACAATAAAAGTACACATATTTGGTATCGCCGCATCCGTAACGACCTCCCTATAAAACTTTCCCACTAGTTAACCCCTTTAGTGAACCCCTTAAAAAAAAAAAAAAAAACAAAGCAAAAAATCAATGTTTTATCATCATACCGCCGAACAAAAAGTGGAATAACATGCGATCAAAAAGACCGATATAAATAAACATGGTACCGCTGAAAACGTCATCTTGTCCCGCAAAAAACGAGCTGCCATACAGCATCATCAGCGAAAAAATAAAAAAGTTATAGCTCGCAGAATAAAGCGATGCAAAAATAATTATTTTTCATATAAAATTGTTTTTATTCTATAAAAGCGCCAAAACATAAAAAAATGATATAAATGAGGTATCGCCATAATCGTACTGACCCGAAGAATAAAACTGCTTTATCAATTTTACCACACGTGGAACGATAAAAAACGCCTCCCCCAAAAGAAATTCATGAATTGCTGATTTTTGTTCATTCTAACCTCCCAAAAATCGAAATAAAAAGCGATCAAAAAAAGTCACATGCTCAAAAATGGTACCAATAAAAACGTCAACTCAAAAAATAAAGACCTCACATGACTCTGTGGGCCAAAATATGCAAAAATTATAGCTCTCAAAATGTGGCGATGCAAAAAACTATTTTTTGCAATAAAAAGTGTCTTTTAGCGTGACAGCTGCCAATCATAAAAACCCGCTATAAATGGTAAATCAAACCCCCTTTATCACCCCCTTAGTTAGGGAAAAATAATAAAATTAAAAAAATGTATTTATTTCCATTTTCCCATTAGGGTTAGGGTTGCGGCTAAAGTTAGGGTTAGGGTTGGCGCTAAAATTAGGATTAGGGTTAGGGTTGGGATTAGGGGTGTGTTAGGGTTAGGTTTTTGGTTAGGGTTGGGACTAGGGTTAGGGGTGTGTTGGGGTTAGGGTTGGAGTTAGAATTGGGGGGTTTCCGCTGTTTAGGCACATCAGGGGCTCTCCAAATGTGACATGGCGTCTGATCTCAATTCCAGCCAATTCTGCGTTGAAAAAGTCAAACGGTGCTCCTTCACTTCTGAGCTCTGCCATGCGTCCAAACAGTAGTTTATTCCCACATATGGGGTATCAGCGTACTCTGGACCCCAAGCGTTATTGTGCAATTTGTCCTATTTCTTCTGTTACCCTTGGGAAAATAAAAAACTGGGGGCGAAAATATCATTTTTGTAAAAAAAAAATGATTTTTTTTGTTTTTACGGCTGTACATTATAAACTTCTGTGAAGCACTTGGGGCTTCATAGCGCTCACCACACATCTAGATAAGTTCCTTTTGGGGTCTATTTTCCAAAATGGGGTCACTTGTTGGGGATTTCCACTGTTTAGGCGCATCAGGGGCTCTCCAAATGCGACATGACGCCCCCAGACCATTCCATCAAAGTCTGCAATCCAAAACGTCACTACTTCCCTTCCGAGCCCTGACGTGCGCCCATACAGTAGTTTTCTCCCACATATTGGGTATCAGCGTACTCAGGACAAATTGGACAACAACTTTTGGCGTCCAATTTCTCCTGTTACCCTTGTGAAAATAAGATATTGGGGGCGAAAAAAAATCATTTTTGTAAAAAAAAAAAGGATTTTTTATTTTTACGGCTGTACGTTATAAACTTCTGTGAAGCACTTCGGGGTTCAAAGTGCTCACCACACATCTAGATAAGTTCCTTGAGGGGGTCTATTTTCCAAAATGGGGTCACTTGTGGGGGGTTTCCACTGTTTAGGTGCATCAGGGGCTCTCCAAATGCGACATGACGCCCCAGACCATTCCATCAAAGTCTGCAATCCAAAACGTCACTACTTCCCTTCCGAGCCCCGACGTGTGCCCATATAGTAGTTTTCGCCCACATATTGGGTATCAGCGTACTCAGCACAAATTGGACAACAACTTTTGGGTTCCAATTTCTTCTGTTACCCTTGTGAAAATAATATATTGGGGGCGAAAAAATCATTTTTGTAAAAAAAAAAAGGATTTTTTATTTTACGGCTGTACGTTATAAACTTTAGTGAAACACCTGGGGTTCAAAGTTCTCACCACACATCTTGATAAGTTCCTTGAGGGTTCTAGTTTCCAAAATGTTGTCATTTATGGTGGTTTCCACTGTTTAGGCAGATCAGGAGCTCTCCAAACACGACATGGCGTCCAGCCAATTCTGCGTTGAAAAAGTCAGATGGCGCTCCTTCTCTTCCAAACTCTGCCATGCACCCAAACAGTGGTTTACTCCCACATATTGGGTATCAGCGCACTCAGGACAAATTGCACAATAACTTTTGGAGTCTTGTTACCCTTGGAAAAATAAAAACTGGGGTGAAAAGATCATTTTTGTGGAAAAAATATGATTTTTAAATTTTACGGCTCTACGTTATAAACTTGTGTGAAGCACTTGGGGGTTCAAATTGCTCACCAAAGGTCTAGATAAGTTCCTTAGGGGTCTAGTTTCCCAAATGGGGTCATTTGTGGGGGGTTTCCACTGTTTAGGCACATCAGGGGCTCTCCAAATGCAACATGGCATCCAATCTCAATTCCAGACAATTTTGGTTGGAAAAAGTCAAATGGTGCTCCTTCCCTTCCGAGCTCTGCCGTGCGCCCAAACAGTGGTTCCCCCCCACATATGGGGTATCAGCGTACTCAGGACAAATCGGACAACAACTTATGTGGTCCAATTTCTCCTGTTACCCTTGGGAAAATAAAAAATTAGTGACTAAAAGATTATTTTTGTGGGAAAAAAATAGGATTTTTTATTTTCATGCCCGGGCATTATAAACTTGTGTGAAGCACTTGGGGGTTCAAAGTGCTCACGAAAGATCTAGATAAGTTCCTTAGGGGGTCTAGCTTCCAAAATGGGGTCACTTGTGAGGGGTTTCCACTGTTTAGGCTCATCTGGGGCACTGCAAACGGAACATGACCCCCATCAACGTCTGCATTCCAAAACGTTACGACTTCCTTTCCAAGCCCTGCCGTGCGCCCAAACAGTTTCCCCCCCCACATATGGGGTATCAGCGTACTCAGGACAAATTGGACAACAACTTTTGGGGTCCAATTTCCTTGGGAAAATTCAAAAATTTGGGACTAAAAAATCATTTTTGTGGAAAATTGTTATTTTTTTTTTTTCACACCCAGGCATTATAAACTTTTGTGAAACACTTGGGGGTTCAAAGTGCTCACAACAGATCGAGATAAGTACCTTAGGGGGTCTAGTTTCCAAAATGGTGTCACTTGTGGGGGTTTCCACTGTTTAGGCGCATCAGAGGTTCTCCAAACGCGACATGGCATCCAATCTCAATTTCAGCCAATTTTAGTTTGAAAAAGTCAAACGGCGCTCCTTCCCTTACGAGCTCTGCCGTGTGCCCAAACAGTGGTTTTCCCCCACATATTGGGTATTGGCGTACTCAGGAGAAATTGCATAACAACCTTATCTGTCCATTTTCTCCTTTTACCCTTTGTGAAAATAAAAAAAAGTTTGTAAAAGATCATTTTTGTGGCTAAAAAGTTAAATATTCATTTTTTCCTTCCACGTTGCTTTAGTTCCTGTGAAGCACCTGAAGGGTTAATAAACTTCTTGAATGTGGTTTTGAGTACCTTGAGGGGTGCAGTTTTTAGAATGGTTTCACTTTTGGGTATTTTCTGCCATATAGACCCCTCAAAGTGACTTCAAATGTGAGGTGGTCCCTAAAAAAATGGCTTTGTAAACTTTGTTGTAAAAATGAGAAATCGCTGGTCAACTTTTAACCCTTATAACTTCCTAACAAAAAAAAATTTTGGTTCCAAAATTGTGCTGATGTAAAGTAGAATCAAAGTCAATCCAAAAAGGGCTATTTAGCAAAATATAAAAAACCAAAATTATACTTTATTATCATTACTATAATAGTAGCACCAAATTGACTATGTTAACAGAAATTGTTAGATTAAAATATTGGGCCCATCTGGATGTCCTAGTAACTGCTAGGCTGACACTGCCTTGCGCGGAGGTTGGCACCCAGGGGGGGGTTTGGGGCCCGCTCAACGATGCTCACCCTAGTGGCCTGATAACCTGCGGCTAAGTGAGTCCACTACCCGATAACTAAGGGACCCTATATTGAGCGGGGCGCCACAACGCTCCCCTAGGTTGCACCTCGGGGCAAGGAGTTCGCTGCAGTTACTAGGGACATCAGATGGGCCAATATTTTAATTCTGAACAATTTCTGTTATACATAGTCATTTGGGTGCACTTATTATAGTATATGATTAATAAAGTATATTTTTGGTTCTTATGATTTTGGCTGATGTAAGTAGACATGTGGAAATGTTATTTCTAACTATTTTGTGTGATATATTTTCTGTTTAAGGGATAAAATTCAAGTTTGAATGCAAAATTAAATTTCGCCATATTGCTTTTTCAATAAACGCAAGTTATATCGAAGAAATTACTTCTAACGGAAGTACAATATGTCACGAGAAATTCAGAATCGCGAATATCGTTGAAGCGTTCAGAGTTATAACCTCATAAAGAGACAGTGGTCAGAATTGTAAAAATTGGCCCGGTCATTAACGTGCAAACCACCCTTGGGGGTGAAGGGTTAAAGGCTCTTCAGAGATTTTTGGGTTTTGCCAATTTTTATCGTAAATTTATTGGTAATTTCTCCGGTATTGTTAAACCATTGACTGATTTGACCAAAAAGGGTTCTGATGAGGTGAATGGCCTCCTGAGCAGTTTCTGCGTTTCAGGAACTTAAGCAGAGATTCACTTCTGCTCCTGTTCTACGGCAGCCTGATGTTTCTCTACCGTTTCAGGTGGAGGTTGATGCCTCTGAAATTGGGGCAGGTGCCGTTTTGTCCCAAAGAGATCCAGAGACCTCTAAGAGTAACCCTTGTGCCTTTTTCTCTCGAGAATTTTCTCCAACTGAACGTAATTATGACGTGGGTAATTGGGAGTTATTGGCCATGAAGTGGGCCTTTGAAGAATAGAGACATTGGCTGGAAGGAGCCAAACATCAGGTGGTGGTCCTCACGGACCATAAGAATCTGGTTTATCTCGAATCAGCCAAGCGATTTAATCCTAGACAGGCCAGGTGGGCCTTGTTTTTCACACGTTTTAATTTTGTGGTTTCTTTTCTTCCTGGCACTAAGAATGTTAAGGCAGATGCCCTCTCGAGGAGTTTCTTTGCGGACTCTCCTGAGTTATCTGATCCTGCTGTTATTTTGAAAGAGGGTGTAGTTCTTTCTGCCATCTCCTTGCCAATTTGGAATGGCTCTGGAGGTGTCAGGAGGATTAACCTGTCAAAAAACTGACCGGACATCCAAACTTAGATTCGTGTAACAGGTGCACCTAGGCTACCAATCCCATATACATACAGAAGAAAAGGTAGCACCATTGTGGCGCTTAGCTTGCAAACAGAAATTTGAAAAATATGAAAGAATATTACATCATTACCTTAGATATGAAAAATTGGAGTTTAGCGCATAAATGGCCAAATTATGTGAGCCATTAGATAGCCACTCAGCTTTCTCGTATATCAGGTCCCTAATCATGCATCCTCGCTTTAGAAAATGTCTGTCTGCCATGGGAACCTATGTTCCTCTTTCAGACAATATCCTTCCTTGAGGGGGTTGACACTGCTGTATTAAAAGGCCTGTGACACCAGGTGGAGTGTCCAGCAGAAGGTAAATGAATTATCAAAAACTGACCGGCACATCCAAACTTAGATTCAGTGTTTAACAGTGCTAAACCATAGAGTCAAACCAACTCAATAAACCAGAACTGAAAGGTAGCAACTGTATGCGCTTATGCTAGCAAACAGAAATATGAAAATATGATAAATGAATTACATCATTACTCTGCACATATGAAAAATTTGAGAAGTCTTAGCGCATTAAAGGCCAAATTATGTGAGCCTGATAGCCCGTCTAGGCTCTTCTCGTATATCAGGTACCCTAACTATGCTATCCTCGTTTAGAAAAGTCTGTCTGCATGGGAACCTATGAATCCTCTTTTAGACTAAATCTACACTCGTGTGAGGGGTGTGAACCTGCTGTAATTGAATAGGCCTGTGATCCACCAGGTGGCATGCGTCAGGCAAAGGTAAATGAATACATATGTACGTATTATAATGAGTTGGTGACTCTAGTTTAGCCCGTTCCATCTGAATCTAGTTTGGATGTGCGTCTAGTTTTTGATATGTACTTCATTACCTTCTGCTGAGCACTCCACCTGGTGGTCACGCCTTTTATTACAGGGTCATCACCTCCACAGAGATGTAGATTTTAGTTCTAAGAGGATTCATAGGTTCCCATGCAGACAGACTTTTCTAAAGTAGGATAGGACAATTATTGGGACCTGTTGAATCGAAGAGCCTTGCGTGGCTATCAGGCTCACATATTGGCCTCTTATGCGCTAAGACTTTCAATTTTTCATATTTCTAAGGGTAATGATGTAATTCAATTTTTCATATTTTTCATAGTTCCGTTGGTTGCAGCAGTATACCTACAGTGTGTACATTTCTCTTGTATGATATGAGTTGGTGACTCTAGGTTTAGCACCTGTTCACACTGAATCTAAGTTTGTGTGCCGGTCAGTTTTTTGATTGTATTCATTGACTCTTCTCTGCAGCACTCCACTGGTGGTCCTAGCCTTTTAATTACAGCAGGTTCAATCACCCTCCACAGGATGTAATTTTTCTGAAGGCGATTCATAGGTTCCCATGCATGACAGACTTTTCTAAACAGGGTTAGGCATTAGTTTAGGCCGATATCGAGAAGAGCCTTGACGGCTATCAGGCTCACTAATTTGGATTTATGCGCTTATGACTTCAATTTTTATATTTTAAGGTAATGTGTAATTATTTTTCATATTTTTCATATTTCGTGTTTGCAAGCTATAGCTCTACAGTGTGCTACCTTTTCTTCTTGTAGGAGGATAAACCTGAGCGCTGCTGTATTGGGAAATTGTTTGTCCCAGACCAGTGGAAGAAGAGTGTGATGTCTGAGATTCATTGTTCCGCGTTGGCTGGTCATCCCGGGATTTTTGGTACCAGATACTTGGTGAGTTGGTCCTTTTGGTGGCCTACTTTGTCTCCTGACGTCAGGGAATTTGTGCAGTCTTGTGGGACTTGCTCTCGCTACAAGTCTTGCTCTCGCTCTAGTGGTTTGTTAATGCCATTACCTGTGCCCAAGAGGCCATGGACCCATATCTCTATGGATTTTATTTCCGACCTCCCTGTTTCTCAGAGAATGACCGTTATCTGGGTAATCTGTGATAGGTTTTCCAAGATGATACAACTTGTGCCATTACCTAAGTTACCTTCCTCCTCCGAATTGGTGCCCTTGTTCCTTCAGCATGTGGTTTGGTTACATGGCATTCCGGAGAACATTGTGTCTGACAGAGGAGTCCAGTTTGTTTCCAGATTTTGGAGGACATTTTGTTCTAAACTTGGTGTTCAATTATCTTTCTCCTCTGCTTTTCATCCTCAGACCAATGGACAAACCGAGAGAACAAACCAGACCTTGGAGACTTATTTGAGATGTTTTGTGTCTGCTGATCAAGATGACTGAGTCTCTTTTTTGCCTTTGGCTGAGTTTGCTCTTAATAATAGGGCTAGCTCTGCCACCTTGATGTCTCCATTTTTCTGCAATTTTGGGTTTCACCCTCGATTTTCTACGGGACAGGCGGAGGCTTCTGTCTGTCCAGGTGTTGACTCTGTTGTGGAGCGAATGCAGCAGATTTGGGACCAGGTAGTGGAGAGGTTGTCTCTCTCTCAGGAGAAGGCCCACGGTTTGCAAACCGGCATAGGACTGATGGTCCTCGGTTTAAAGTGGGGGACTTGGTTTGGTTGTCCTCAAGAAATATCCCTATGAGGGTTGCATCTCCAAAGTTTAGCCTAGGTTCATTGGACCTTATAAGATCATGGAGATTCTTAATCCTGTTTCCTTCCGTTTGCTTCTTCCAGGGACATTTAAGATCCATAACGTGTTCCACAAGTCCTTATTGAAGAGGTTTGTCGAGCCAGTGGTTCCTATGGCTGCGCCTCCTGACCCTGTTTTGGTTGAGGGCAATCTGGAGTATGTGGTTGAGAAAATATTGGATTCTCGTTTTTCTAGACATAAACTCCAGTATTTGGTTAAGTGGAGAGGTTATGGTCAGGAGGACAATTCTTGGGTGTTTGCTTCGGACATCCATGCTAGGAGACTGATCCGTGCCTATCACCGAGTCATCCTGATCGGCTGTTTGCACAAGTGAGGGTTCGGTGACCCCTCCTCAAGGGGGGGTACTGTTATGAATGTGCTAGAGATGGTTTCTGAGCAGAGGCTCCCTCTGGGGGTTTTACAGACAGTACTGAACCTTACAGCGAGGAATGGCAATCTGGAATCACTGACTGGACCGATTTTAAGGAGGTTCCCTCCATGATGGTCGCCGGTGATCAATTGTTCTTGTCTCAATTGTGGTTCCTGGTTCATTTGGAAGTTTGCTGGAGTCTTGCATTCATCTGCTGCTTTCAGATAGATATTTTTGCTTTTCTTTTTGTGCTTGCTTTTTGCATAATTTTCTGCACTTTTGTGGAGGTCAACCGGGTCCCCTCCTGGGGCCGTGAGCTCCTCTCAGTTTATCTGTAGCCACTGTTATTTGTTCATTTGCTTTTCCTGTTTTTTCAGTGGCTGCGGCTTAGTTTTGTTACACCAGAGATCTGATTTAGGTGGTGGAGATCATGTGATCTCAGGTGTTTTTGCAATCAGAAGAGTTGGTATTTTTTAGGGTTTTTTGTTGGATTGCGATCAGAATTATTTCCTGTATTTTTCTGTCTAGACAGATTGGGCCCCAGCATTTGCTCATTCTATTTTCTGTCTGTGTCCGTGCTTCTTCTTGTCTAACCGCCATACATGTTTGGGGCTTCCTATTTTCTTTGGGGATCTGCTCTGGGCAGATAGCTTTCCTCTTTCTGCCTTTAGGTGTAGTTATCTCTCAGACTGTGACGAGGCATCTAGGATCAACGTAGGAACGCTCCACGGCTACCTCTAGTTGTGTGGTTAGTTCAGGTTACTGCAATTCAATAGGTTTCAGCCTCTCTGGTGTATTGCCGTATTTGCTTTTTCTCCTCAGCTACCATAACACAACAATGTTCTCCATGATGGTCTTAAAGTTTGGATCTTTATTGTTACTTCAAATTTCTACACAATATAATCGCAAGCGTTATAAAAGGCGTTCATGTTTGTTTCAAACACATCGTCCCTCATGAGTTCTGAATATTCGGATCCACAAAAATGCATTCCTTCATGTTTACTACTGACAGTCCTGAAACGTGGTATGCAGGTACTTAAAAGTCTTCCTTCTTTCCGTAGAACGTTCCCAAATTGCTTCATAAGTCCAAGCTTAACCTGGATTGGGGGCAGGAGAAATTTAGTGGGATCAATTAAACTTTCCGCAACTATGTTCTTGAGTCCAGGCTGGAAAGATGTTCTTGTTGGTCAAATTTTGGGGCTCCAGTGATGAGTCATATCCCGGCTGTCCCATTTACACAAAAAGCATGGGTACTTTATATATCCTCCTTGCTGACCAAGGAGGAAAGAGATGACTTTCAGATCACCACATATTGACCATCCTTAATCCTCGCAGTTGAGTTTCTTAAGATAAAGTCTAAATTTCATAGCTTTCCTTCAAGTGCTCAGAATGCTATACGGGCACTGAAGCATTCTTGCTGCCATTGTGCAGTAGCACATCTTTCAGACTTTTTTTCTGATGAATCAATAAAGAGTCTCCCCTCGGTCAATGTTAATTTTTTCCATCAGCACAGGAGCATCACTGCAATACAGTAAAGCACCTTTGTGAGAAAAGTGCGGAATTAATTCTTTTCTCTCCTTTTTTGATATTTTTATTAGTTTAGCATTTTAAAGTATAAAAAAATCACCTCTTACTTATCGAACACTTTCACCCTTGCAGATCTGTGTAATTATAGAACAATGAATGGTTACAACTGGTTGGTGATAGCTCGACTGAGGAGTGGAGTTTTCCTCATTTCACACTTTAACATTTATACAGTCATGTGGATTTTCAGAATATCACTTTTTTGTTTTGGCATCCATTTTACAGCTATATTCTTATTTGTTAAAACCAGCTGTACGAAATTGATGATCTATTGTATTTTTTTTATCATACTGTTATTATTAACAGAACTGACCTTTACAACTTGAAAATTACATATTTTGTATAGGTAAAGAAACCTGTAATACTAAATTTTGGTTGCTGCTGTAATTATTGTTTTACCAATATACAGTATATGTCCAATTTTGTGTGTTGTGGAAATCATTATATGTATGGTATGTCCACATGGCCATAAACTGCAAGGTTTCTGTACCATTTGAAAACCCCTTATTAAAGGGAATCTGTCACCTAAATTGGCGGGATATTTAAATGATGGCAGTCAGTCAGATGGCGGTGTTTTGGGTACTTGCCTTAACATGTTGTTCGCCGCTGTCTCCATTATTTCTGGGAATTGTAGTTGTTGCCCTCCATATAACGCGCCTGCCATTGCAATCTTGAATTGCGCACGCGCAGTATGCTTTGCCCGCAGATTGCAATGCGCAGGGCGTTATATGTAGGGCAACGACTACAATTCCCAGAAATAATGGAGACAGCGGCGAACAACATGTTAAGGCAACTACCCAAACACCACCATCTGACTGACTGCCATCATTTAAATAT
The DNA here is from genome assembly GCA_033576555.1 of Oophaga sylvatica. NCBI lineage: Eukaryota > Metazoa > Chordata > Amphibia > Anura > Dendrobatidae > Oophaga > Oophaga sylvatica. Next base: position 760,737,122 of record JARQOD010000001.1, read on the forward strand.
CCCGCTAATTTAGGGTGACAGATTCCCTTTAATGGCCCCAGAGCGGTTCATAAATTTAAAAAATATCTACACTGAGTTAGCAACACTCCAAGACTATCAACACTTGTTAGGGTCTGCGGAACGCACAATATATGAGGTAGAGAGGTGCGTTCGCAGCCCGGGGTCACCGTGCAGGCGGAACCTGCTGCTAGTAAAATGGTGCAAGACGCGAACTCTGTTATCCCGCAGAGTCGCCAAAAAAACCCCGCAATGCGCTGTGGCAATATGTGCGAACTCTGTTATTTCACAGAGCCGCTAGAAGGAGTCCCGCAGCGCTATATGGCGATGTGGTGCGAACTCACTAAACACAACGGGAGTCGCAAAATAAACACGCTAGGGCGCTGTCTAGCGTTGAAAGCGAAGCCCTGTTACGTCACAGGGCCGCTGAGAAAAAGGTTCTGTGTCCTGTCAGGCACCCAGGTACACAGTTAAGTGCTAAGCGAACATAGAACGTGATCATGTGCTAATGTCCTCACGGGAGTCACCCGCAATCTATGGCGTCTGAACGCCAGGCCCTGAATACGGCAATCAAACTCCTCACCGGTTATGCCGGTAATCTAGGGCATCTAGGACACCGACCCTGACCAGCTAGCACACCAAACTCCTCACCAATTAAGTCGGTATTCTAGGGGCTTATTTCAGCCGGGCCCTAACCACACACACACATGACCACACTGGCGCAAAGCATATAATGGTTGATACTAGCGCATGGTGGCTCAGCATTGCCACCCTTTTATAATAACAGCTACAGGACCTGCCAGAAACAGGGACCAATGAAACCTGTTCCAGAACACCAGTAGTCACAGGACCTTCCTGGCAGACCAATAGGAGCTGCTGAAGTACCTGAGCATGTGACCCCTGATCTCCAATGAGAGATCTCACCCTGGGCATGCTCAGAAGGGAAAAACAAGGACTTTGTCCTAAAGACGTCTGCTCGCCGCTAACCAGTACTGGCCACAATAGCAGAGTCTGGAGGAGCAGCAGTAATCTCTGCACACTGCCAGACTGGGAGAGACACTGGGACCGACGTCTAAGCTGAGCAGAGTCCACTGCGGCTGGAGACGAATGGGAGACCACAGCCGGAATGGCTCGAGATTCCCCTTGTGCAGAAGTGGTAACTCGACCCCTAACACACTCTTTTTGCATCATGTTGTTTTCAGCTGGCCTCCAGACATAATCCATGTCACATGACTGCTGGAGCAGCCGCCGATCAGTTGCAGTATTCACATTTCCATCCTAGCAGAAGAAGCACTGTTCTGAGGTCCAGAGCACTCTGGAAGAGGTTTTCATCCAGGATATCTCTGTACTTGGCCGCATTCATGTTTCCCTCAATTGCAACTAGTCATCTGAAAAACATCCCCACAGCATGATGCTGCCACCACCATGTTTCACTGTTGGGATTGTATTGGGCAGGTGATGAGCAGTGCCTGGTTTTGTCCACACATACCACTTAGAATTATCACCAAAAGTTCTATCTTTTTCTCATCAGACCAGAGAATCTTATTTCTCATAGTCTGGGAGTCCTTCATGTGTTTTTTAGCAAACTCTATGCGGGCTTTCATATGTCTTGCACTGAGGAGAGGCTTCCATTGGTCCACTCTGCCATAAAGGCCGACTTGTGGAGGGCTGCAGTGATAATTCCTCAAAGTCAACTTTCTCCCATCTCTCTACTGCATCTGTGGAACTCAGCCACAGTGATTTTTGGGTTCTTCTTTACCTCTCTCACCAAGGCTCTTTTGCCACGATTGCTCAGTTTGGCTGGACGGAAGGAAGGAAGACTTCTGGTGGTCCCAAACTTCTTCCATTTAAGGATTATGGAGGCCACTGTGTTCTTAGGAACCTTGAGTACTGCAGAAATTCTTTTGTAACCTTGGCCAGATCTGTTCCTTGCCACAATTCTGTCTCTAAGCTCCTTGGCCAGCTCCTTTGAACTCATGATTCTCATTTGGTCTGACATGCACTGTGAGCTGTGAGGTCTTATATAGACAGGTGTGTGCCTTTACAAATCAAGTCCTATCAGTTTAATTAAACACAGCTGGACTCCAACGATGGCGTAGAACCAGTTCAAGGAGGATCACAAGGAAATGGACAGCATGTGACTTAAATATGAGTGTTTGAGCAAGGGATGTGAATACTTATGACCATGTGATAATTCAGTTTTTCTTTTTTAATAAATTTGCAAAAATTTCTACATTTCTGTTTTTTTTCAGTCAAGATGGGGTGCAGAGTGTACATTAATGAGAAAATAAATGAACTTTTTTTAAATTTACCAAATGGCTGCAATGAAACAAAGTGTGAAAAATTTAAAGGGGTCTGAATACTTTCCATACCCACCGTAGATGGCTTGGTTCAGGGGCAGCTATGAATTAATCGGTTCCCTGATGTCCAATTACTGTACATAATTTTAGCCGCCACAAAATGTGCTTGGGATAATTAAATACTACTGAAAACCAGCTTGCTTTGTAGAAACTTATCATAATTTTTTTTACTAATTAAAGGGGCTTTCCAAGAGTTAACTTATTTCCTTTAAAAGCTCTAAGGCCGGGATCACACATGCGAGGAAATCGTCCGATGCTCGCATGTGAAATCCCAGCTCTGGTGCTGGCACTAGGGAGTGGAGTGCGCGGCTGCATGTATTTATATGCAGCCGCTCGCTCCACTCCCGAGTGCCGGCGCCAGAGCTGGGATTTCACATGCGAGCATCGGACGATTTCCTTGCATGTGTGATCCCGGCCTAACTGGGTAAAAACAGCAAACTAAGCTTCTCTTGCCCTCCTCTGGTCCAGCGCTGGCTTCTAACTGCTGCCTGTAGTCATTTACAGGTTGTAGCAGTGTCATCATGACTATAACGCACATCAGCAATGTAGGTCCGGAGTTCAGTTATTGGCTGCAGTGGTAATGTGCACTGTAGTTGTGATTTCATGGCTGCAGTATGTAAACAATTACCGTATATACTCATGTATAAGCCGACCCGTGTATAAGCCGACCCCCCTAATTTTGCCACAAAAAACTTGGAAAACTTATTGACTCGCGTATAAGCCGGGTGTATAAGATGCCGTCCTGCTCTGTGCTCCCCCATCCAGCTCTGTGCGCCCCCATTCTCCTCTGTGCTCCCCTCCTCCTGCTCTATTATCCTGTCCTGCTCGTGCTTTCCATCCTCCCCCGTCCTGCTCCGTGCTCCCCCATCCAGCTCTGCACTCCCCCATTCTCCTCTGTGCCCACCCCGTCCTGCTCCGTGCTCTCTGTCCTCCCCCGTCCTGCTCCGTGCTCTCTGTCCTCCCCCCGTTCTGCTCCGTGCTCTCCGTCCTCCCCCGTTATGCTCTGTGCTCTCCGTCCTCCCCGTTCTGCTCCGTGCTCTCCGTCCCCCCCCCAGTCCTGCTCCGTGCTTTCCGTCCTCCCCCATTCTGCTCCGTGCTCTCCGTCCTCCCCCCGTTCTGCTCCGTGCTCTCCGTCCTCCCCCCCGTCCTGCTCCATGCTCCTTGTCCTCCTCCATCATACTCACCCTCCCCGTGCCATCGCTGAACATCCCGGCCGGCAATCCTGCGTTCTCCCCGGCTTCCTGCAGCTCTCCCCGGCTTCCTGCAGCTCTCCAGCGCTGAGCGGTGACGTAATACCGCTCATTAAGGCCATGAATATGGAGGCGACGCCCATGGGAGTTGCATCGCGTCCATATTACATGACCTTAATGAGCGGGTATTACGTCACCGCTCAGCGCTGGAGAGCTGCAGGAAGCCGGGGAGAGCTGCAGGAAGCCGGGGAGACCGCAGGATTGCAGGGACGTTCAGCCATAGCACGGGGAGGGTGAGTATGATGTCCCAGCCACCGGCTCCTGCCGCCGCATCCCCTCCCCGCTGGTTTCTGCCATATGACTCGTGTATAAGCCGAGGGGGCATTTTCAGCACAAAAAAAGGTGCTGAAAATCTCGGCTTATACATGAGTATATACGGTATCTTAGGAAGTGGTGAAGAGCTCGTGCTTGAGAAATGGAGTCAAGTAATCCTCAGTTTGATCTTTCCACGCAGAACTTTTGGAAAAAAAGTTTATTTTTTGGAAAACCCCTTTAAGTGACTTGAAACATTAGACAAAGCAAAAGTGGATAGACTATACTTTAATAACACAAAAATGCTAGTAGATATTTTAACAATGCTCCTGTGTTGTATTTCAGATATTACTTAAAAGATTGCCCCAGGGAAGAATGAAAAATCTTTTCAAGGAGATAATACACCTCAAACAGACATTCTCCTTTTTTAATGTGAAAAAATAAAAAAAAAAGTTGAATACCATGAATGACTTTTAACAGAACAAAGAGAAAAAGAGAAGGCACCATACCACCTGTATTACCTGTACTTTTTATTATATCTTTGGCTCTGTTCTTAGTTACAATAATCTTTCAGATATTTTAACCCATCATTTATGATAATGAATATATTGTTTGTGCTTTTAATCTCCTTCTTATAAGTATCCTGTTTATTGTTAGTCACTTTATGTCAGCAGCTGAGATGACAAATTGTACGGTAGTGGCGCTGAAGATGTGCCAATTTTTCAGCAGTGAGATAGTGAAAATACACAACAACAGTTGAACCATGCTGGAAATACTGAAAGTGAAAATGTGTCTGGTGGACAAGACGTCACTTGATGTGGAGACACAACTGGTCCATGTGCCATAAATGTAGAAATGCATGTGCCAGAATATTCAACCTGCATACCCACATTGGAAAAAAACTATCATTTCTGGCATTGTATCTTTTCAATTTATCAACCATCATTATCTCTACAGCTGCTGTAGTATTGTAACACGTTTCCACCTGTTCTGAAAAAGATTACTGAAAATTATTGATGGGCGAGCACTAAAATGCTTGTGTGCTCGTTGCTCGGGTCGAGCATATTGGAATGCTCGGGTACCCGGCCCGAGCAACAAGCCCAATGTAAGTCTATGGGAAACTCAAACATTTTTCCGGCGGCCTCCCCGGCAGTCTGCAGAGGGTCTAGAAATTGCATGGGGAAGACCCCTGGAAGCATCTCTGACTCCCAGGTCACTGCTGTGAACAATGTTGTCAGAGTCTTACGCCACTTTTACAGACTCACAATAAAACATACAAAAATGAAATCAAAATGGATTTTCCTGGGAACTATGTTAAGGAACATTCTTTCCAGGGTAATGACATGTATATAAGGCAAAATAACCAAAGACAAAATTTCTCCTCTACACCTTGGGCTATGTTCACACGTAACGTTTTTTATGTGTTTTTGAACTTTAGCATTTCTTTCAACCAAGACAAATGCATTCCCTGGGAAATGTCATTTTAACATTTTACAACCTTAGCTGGCCATGTGGTGTGTGACACATCATCAGACACATCCTGTTTCATTTATGAAGAAGCGACTCTGAAAGTCACAAAGCATATTTTTATAGGGCTATCAGGTGGCCTTTACTATTCTTAGAGATACATCAGCTGTCTATGCTTTGTGGGTCTCCTATACTGTTATTGCCTTTGCAGTGAGTGGCAGGGCGGCCAGAAATTAGGACGCACCCGAATACCCCTTTGAAGAGACATACAGGAGGGCCACCTGAAAGCCATGTTCCCATTATTAGGAAGTTGGTACTCCCATACTGTTTGCCTATGCATTGAATGCAAGGCCTGCCTGCACCAAAGTAACACGCACCCCAATAACACTTGGAACAGCTGTCCTGGATGGCCACATGGAACCACCCAATACCCCATTGAAGAGCCGTACAGGAGGGCCACCTGAAAGCAATGTTCCCATTATTAGGAAGTTGGTCCTCACATACTGTGTGCCTATGCAGTGAATGTAACACCTACCCCAAATTTGAACTCACCCCAATAACCCTTTGAAGAGCCAGCCATACAGGAGGACCACCTGAAAGCAATGTTCCCATGATTGGGAAGTTGGTACTCCCATACTGTTTGTCTATGCAGTGAATGCAAGGCCTGCCCTGTACCAAATTTAGATGCACCCCAATACCCCTTTGAAGAGCCATACAGGATGGCCTCCTGAAAGCAATGTTTACATTAATAGAAAGTTGGTACTCCCATACTGTTTGCCTATGCAGTGAACTGCAGTGTTGAGGCTGAAGATCCTGCATTGGAGAATTGCAGTGTTGAGCCTGAAGATCCTGCAGTGGAAGAATTGCAGTCTGTGAGGCTGGAGAACCTGCATTGGAGAATTGAATTATTGAGCCTGAAGAACCTGCAGTGGAGAATTGCAGTGTTGACGCTAAAGACCAGGAAGTAGAGAATTGCAGTGTTGAGGCTTAAGAACCTGCAGTGGAGAATTGCAGTGTTGAGGCTGAAGACCCGGCAGTGGAGAATTGCAGTGTTGAGCCTGAACAACCTGCAGTGGAGAATTGCAGTGTTGAGCCTGAAGAACCGGCAGTGGAGAATTGCAGTGCTGAGGCTGAAGACTCGACAGCAGAGAATTGCAGTGTTGAGGCTGAAGAATCTGTATTGGAGAATTGCAGTGTTGAGCCTCAAGAATGTGCAGTGGAGAATTGCAATGTTGAGGCTGAAGACCAGTCAATAGAGAATTGCAGTGTTGAGGCTAAAGAACCTGCAGTGGAGAATTGCAGTGTTGAGCCTGAAGAACCTGCAGTGGAGAATTGCAGTGTTGAGGCTGAAAACCCAGCAGTGGAAAACTGCAGTGTTGAGCTTGAAGAACCTGCAGTGGAGAATTGCAGTGTTGAGGCTGAAGACCTGGCAGTGGAGAATTGCAGTGTTGAGTCTGAAGAACCTGCAGTAGAGAATGCATTGTTGAAGCTGAAAAACGTGCAGTGGAGAACTGCATTGTTGAGGCCGAAGAATCTACAATGGAGAATTGCAATGTTGAGGCTTTCCTAACGGTGTTTGATACAATCGCCGAAAGGGAGAAACTCCTGCCAGAGCAGTGGGCAGAGGTACTGGTGCCATACTTGATGGGGGAACCTCAGAAAGGATACTATGATTTAGCTTTGCAGGATGCTAAAGAGTATGGCAAGCTAAAAATGGAGATTCTTGCACACTTGGGGGTAACAATGACTCTCGGCACAGCGGGCTCACCGTTGGTTGTATCACCGGGACAAACCACTGCGCTCCAAAATGTTTGACCTGTTGCACCTGGTTCAGAAGTGGCTGCAGCCAGAGTCCTCTACACCTGCTCAGATGGTAGAAGGGTGGTGATCGACTGGATTGTGCACTCCCTACCAAGGCCCGTACAGACTTGTGTTGCCCAAAGTGATCCCCGGAATGCCGATAAACTTGTCAGACTGGTCGAGAGACACTAGGGGATGGAAGGTTCCATGGGAAAGAAGCCCACTCCATACTGGGGTCCCAACAGGGGGTGGAGGCCCAAAATAGGGTGGGGTGCCAACACTGTTTGCCTATGCAGTGAATGCAAGACCTGACACAAATTTGGACGCACCTCAATACCCCTTGGAAGAGACGTGGAGGAGGGCCTCATAAAACAGTTTTCCCATTATTAGGAAGTAGGTCTCCCATACAGTTTGCCTATGCAGTGGATGCAAGGGCTGCCAAAATTTTTTAGCCACTCCAATACCCCTTTGAAGAGATGTAGAGGGGGCCTCATGAAAAAAGGTTCCCATTATGAAGAAGTGGGTCTCCCATAGTGTTTGCCTATGCAGAGAAAACAAGGGCTGCCAAAAATTTTGAGCAACTCCAATGCCCCTTTGAAGAGACGTAGAGGGGGGCTCATGAGAAAAGGTTCCCATAATGAAGAAGTGGGTCTCCCATAGTGTTTGTCTATGCAGTGAATGCAAGGGCTGCCAAAAAAATTGCGCCACTCCAATGCCCCTTTGAAGAGACATAGAGGAGGGCCTCATGGAAGAAGGTTCCCATTATAAAGGAGCGGATCTCCTATACTTGTAATGCTCATGCACTATGTGTATGGTCTGACAAACATTTACCCCTGGGGGGTATACATGGGCATATTGTATAACCATTATTTTTTGTACGGGCATCATAAACACCCTTTAAAAAAATTATGTAGGTGTTTCATCACGGACCACGGTCACCCTGGTGATATAGTGGTGGTGGATGATGAGGATGAGAAGGAGGAGGTCAACAGTAAATAGCCAAAATCAGGAAGCTATACCCAGGTGTGGTTGTGAAGAGGTGCATGGGAATAGACCTCCCAAAAAAGACACTGGATTTTAGTTTGTTACGCTGCCATCATTTGGTGGTGTAGAACAGTCTGGTCTAATCCAGCCCTTGTTCATTTTTATAAGAGTCAGCCTGTCAGCATTTTCAGTTGACAGGCGGATGCGCTTATCAGTTATAATTCCACCAGCGGCACTAAAAACATGCTCTGACAAAACGCTAGTGTCAGGTCAGGACTTCCAAGCGTAGAGAGCCAGTTCATGTCACATGTCAAGCTTTGAGACCCAATAATTATAAGGCACAGAGGAATCACGGAGGACGTTGGTACTGTCAGCAAGGAACTCCTCAGCATCTTCCCAAACTTTGCACTCCTTGTGAGAGTACCCCATGCCTCAAGGCCTATGCGATGGGAGGGTCTGAGAAAACGCTCCCAGAACTTTGAGAGTGTTCCCCTGCATCTGCTGGATTGGACTTGTGTCTCTCTCGCCTGTACTCCTTGGTTGTCCAAAGAACTGTGACCTCTGCCGCCAGCGTTTTCAGAAGGGAATTTTTTTAAATAATTCCACAATAAGGGCCTTCTGGTACTGCCCCATTTTAGTAGACCTCTCCGCCTCGGGAATAAGCAATAAAAAGTTCTTATTGTACCATGGGTCTAGAAGTGTCAGCAACCAGTAATGACTGTCATCCAAAATTTTGTGAACGCGAGGGTCACGGTCAAGGCAGCGTAACATAAACTCAGCCATGCGTGCCAGACTGCTAATAGGCAAGACTTCCATGTCCTCACCAAAAGGATGACTGACCATGCTCTCCTCCTTCTCCTCCTCCTCCTCGTCCCTGTCCTCAGGCCATCCACGCTGAACAGACGGTATGACAATTGTGCAGGTAGTACCGTCTATAGCGCATGAAACTTGCTCCTATTCTTCCTCCTTCTCCTCTTCCTCATTGTCACCCAATCCACGTTGAGATGAGGCTGGGCTGTGTTTAATCAGCCTGTATGGTTACTTGCTCCATCTCATCGTGCTCTGCCTGCAATGCATCCTCTTTGGTTGTGAGCAGAGAGCGTTTCAGAAGACAAAGAAGTGGGTTGGTGACGTTAATTATGGCATCATCGCCACTCACCATCTTGGTGACGTCCTCTAAGTTTTGGAGGATGGTACATATGTCTGACATCCATGTCCACTCCTGAGGTCTTATGTGTGGAGTCTGAACTGAATACCGACGGCCTTGTTGATGCTGGTAGTCAACAACTGCCCTTTTCCACTCACAAATCCTTTCCAACATATGCAGTGTAGAGTTTCAACGCGTGGGGAAATCACACAACAGTCGGTGAGACAGAAGCTGCAAACTGCTGCTGAAGCACAGCAAGGGTGGTGGAAGCTGTAGCTGACTTTCTAAAATGAGCACACAGGTGGCATACTTTGACAAGCAGATCCGGCAGCTCTGGGTAGGTTTTGAGAAACAGCTGAACCACGAGGTTAAGCACATGGGCCAGGCATGGTACGTGCTACTCGCCTCAGAGCCACCACCAGGTTCTGGCCATTGTCACACACGACAATGCCTGGCTGTAGGTTCAGCCACAGATCTGCCTGCTCTTTCAGAGCTGTCCACAACTCTTCAGCATTGTGCGGTTTGTCATGTAAGCATAATAGCTTCAGCACAGCCTGTTGTCGCTTGCCTGAGGCAGTGCTGCAGTGCTTCCAGCTTGTGACTGATGTGGTCATTTCGGAGATGGAGGCTGAAGAGAAGGAGGAGGATGAGGAGGATGAGGATAGATGCAGGAGTTGTAGACTGTGGGGGCAACCCTGATTGACATAGGGACTGCAATCCTCGGTGTCGGGAGGACGTGTTCCATCCCGAGGTCAGACTGGGTCCCGGCTTCTACTATGTTACCCCAGTGTACCGTCAGTGAGATGTACCATCCCTGCCCACAAGCACTTGTCCATGTGTCTGTGGTTAGGTGGATTTTCCCAGTAACTGCAGTGTTGAGGGCACGGCTAATGTTGTAGGACACATGCTTGAGTAATGCGCGGACAGCACACTGGGAGAAATAGTGGCGACTGGGGACTGAGTACTGAGGGACGGCCGCCGCCATCAGGTTGCGGAAAGCTTCTGTCTCCACGAGCCTAAAAGGCAACATTTCGAGCACAAGCAGTCGTGAAATGTGTGAATTTAGTAATATGGTTGTGGGGCGTTGGCTACGTATTTGCGCTTGAGTTCCAAGGGTATGGACAACTGAAGGCTGCGCTGGGACAAGGATGTGGACCTGCTTGCTGATTTTGCCAGTTGACTGTGTGCAATGACAGGTGCAGAGCAGGAGGCATCTTTGCATGCACCATGGACAGGGGATTGACTTGCATGCACAACAGCGAAAGAAGCAGTGTTGTCACCCTCAGAAACTGTTATTGCACCCTGGGGTTCGGCCCACAAAGTCGGTTGCTTTGCTGCCATGTGCCTGATCATGCTGGTGGTCGTCAGGCTGGTAGTTTTGCTTCCCCTGCTGATGCTGGCCTGGCAGGTGGTGCAAATGGCCTTTTTGGGGTTATTGGTAGAGTCTTTAACCCCTTAACCCTCAAGGGTGGTTTGGACGTTAATGACCGGGCCAATTTTTACAATTCTGACCACTGTCTCTTTATGAGACTATGACTCTGGAACGCTTCAACGGATCTTTTTGATTCTGAGACTTTTTTTCATGACATATTGTACTTCATGATAGTGGTAAAATTTCTTTGATATAACTTGTGTCTATTTATGAAAAAATTGGAAATATGGCGAAAATTTGGAAAATTTTGCAATTTTCAAACTTTGACTTTTTATTCCCTGAAAACAGAGAAATATGTCACACAAAATAGTTATTAAATAACATTTCCCACATGTCTACTTTACATCAGCACAATTTTGTAACCAAAATTTTTTTTTGTTACAAAGTTATAAGGGATAAAAGTTGACCAGTGATTTCTCATTTTTACAACAAATTGTACAAAACCATTTTTTTAGGGACCACCTCACATTTGAAGCTGAAGCAACTTGGAAGGAAAAAATGAACATTTAACTTTTTAGTCACAAAAATGATCTTTTACAAAGAATTTTTTTATTTTATCAAGGGTAAAAGGAGAAAATGGACAGAAAAAGTTGTTGTGCAATTTCTCCTGAGTACGCTGATACCCCATATGTGGGGGAAAAGCACTGGGAAGGGAAGGAGTACCGTTTGACTTTTTCAAACCAAAATTGGCTGGAATTGAGATTGGATCCCATGTCGCGTTTGGAGAGCCCCTGATGTGGATAAACAGTGGAAACCCCTCACAAGTGACACCATTTTGGAAATTAGACCACCTAAGGAACTTATCTAGATCTGTTGTGAGCACTTTGAACCCCCAAGTGTTTCACTAAACTTTATAATGCTTGGGTGTGAAAAAAAAAATTCCACAAAAATGATTTTTTTAGTCTCCAATTTTTGATTTTTCCCAAGGAAATTGGACCCCAAAAGTTGTTGTCCCATTTGTCCTGAGTATGCTGATACCCCATGTAACGGGTCTGGTGGGTGGAACTACTGACGAGACAGGTCAGGTTGGTGGAACCACAAAGCTTTATTATACAAGAGAGTTTACTTGTAAGAGAGCGGGTGGCATCCGGGAAAAGGGCAGGGAATCACGGCAGGGGATATAGGTAGTCTCTGGACAGGCAGGTTTGTCACAGCAAGTGACCAAGGAAGTCTCTGGGCAGGCAGGTTGTAACGGTAAGTAACCGAGACAGTCTCTGGACGGGCAGGCTGTCACGACAAGTGACCAGGCAGTCTCTGGACAGGCAGGTTGTCACAGCAAGTGACCAAGGCAGTCTCTGGGACAGGCAGGTTGTCACGGCAAGTGACCAGGCAGTCTCTGGACAGGCAGGTTGTCACAGCAAGTGACCAAGGCAGTCTCTGGGACAGGCAGGTTGTCACGGCAAGTGACCAGGCAGTATCTGGACAGGCAGGTTGTCACAGCAAGTGACCAAGGCAGTCTCTGGGACAGGCAGGTTGTCACGGCAAGTGACCAGGCAGTCTCTAGAACAGGGCAGGCATATACGACCTGATATGGTGGAGCCTCCAGGTAGGCTGCAGTCGGATGGCAGATGATCGCTCCCAGGTGAGCAGGCAAGAGCCGTGGATCTCTGCAGATGATGTCCGAACTTCTGGATGGAGCTGCAGTCGGATGGCAGATGATCGCTCCCAGGTGAGCAGGCAAGAGCCGGGGATCTCCGCAGATGATGTCCGAACTTCCGGATGGAGCTGCAGTCGGATGGCAGATGATCGCTCCTAGGTGAGCAGGCAAGAGCCGGGGATCTCTGCAGATGACGTCCGAACCTCTGGATGGAACTGCAGACGGATGGCAGACAGGCAAGCCGACAGGTGACAGGCAGGTAACTGGAATCAGGAGCTGATGGCTGAAACAGAGTTAGACTGCACAGGAACAACATTGCTCGGGCACCTACATTAAGGAGGAAGCCCTTAATATGGGGTGGAGTCCTCCAGCATTGGCTGGAGACTGATTTGGAAAATGCGTGCGGCTCCTTTAAGAGCGGGGGAGGGTGCGGGCGCGCGCCCTAAGGCCAGTAGCAGGGAAGGAGCGCGCGGGACCAGCAGGGCGGAAGGAGGGCGCCGAGGACGCCAGAGGCGCAGAGGAGGCTGGGAGCACCGAGGACGCTGAGCGCAGGTGAGGAGAGCGACGTCCCTGTCTGGCAGCAGGCAGGGACGCGGGCGCTACACCCCATATGTGGGGGGAAAAACTGTTTGGGCGCATGGCAGGGCTCGGAAAGGAAGTAATGACGTTTTGGAATGCAGACTTTGATGGGTGTCATGTTCAGTTTGCAGAGCCCCTGATGTGCCTAAACAGTGGAAACCCCCCACAAGTGACCCCATTTTGGAAACTAGACCCCTAAGGAATTTATCTAGATCTGTGGTGAGCACCTTGAACCCCCAAGTGCTTCACACAAGTTTATAATGCCCGGGCATGAAAATAAAAAATCCTATTTTTTTCACACAAAAATTATATTTAAGTCACCAATTTTTTATTTTCCCAAGGGTAACCAGAGAAATTGGACCACAAAAGTTGTCCAATTTGTCCTGAGTACGCTGATACCCCATTTGTGGGGGGAACCACTGTTTGGGCGCACGGGAGAGCTCGGAATGGAAGGAGCGCCATTTGACTTTTTCAAACCAAAATTGGCTGGAATCGTGTGCCTAAACAGTGGGAACCCCCCACAAGTGACCCCATTTTAGAAACTAGACCCCCTAAGGAACTTATCTAGATCTGTGGTGAGCACTTTGAACCCCCAAGTGCTTCACACAAGTTTATAACGTAGAGCCGTAAAATTTAAAAAATCATATTTTTTGCACAAAAATGATCTTTTCACCCCAATTTTTATTTATCCAAGGGTAAAAAGACTTCAAAAGTTATTGTGCAATTTGTCCTGAGTACGCTGATACTCAATATGTGGGGGTAAACCACTGTTTGGGTGCATGGCAGAGCTCGGAAGGAAAGGAGCGCCCTTTGACTTTTTCAACACAGAATTAGCTGGATGCCATGTCGCGTCTGTAGAGCCCCTGATATGCCTAATAGTGTTGAGCCACCCCCATAGTGTTCGAGTTCGGTTTGTCGAACACTAGAGATGAGCGGTGTTCGAATCGAACTGTTCGCCAATCTCAAATTTGAGCTGTTTTGGGCGGTGTTCGAGCCATTCGACGAACCTGAACGATTTGGAAAAAATCAGGCTGTTCGAGGTTATGTTCGATAACTGTTCGTGCACCAAAATCGTAACTGGATTTTTTCACAGTAATGCTGATAATCACTGTTAATACACAGTTTGAGTGTACAGCGGGTTGGGTGGAGGGGCATGGGATGGATCTCTGCAGAAATAATGAAGATCTCCATTTTTTTTCTCTTCCCGCATTTCCATTGGGAGGTGCAGTCTGTCAGCCTATCAGCAGCGCACACACGGAGCGAAGTGATTTTTTTCACACAAGCAAGGGCATGTGTCATTGGCTGTGTATGTCACATGTCCTTACCCTATAAGACCCAGCCATTTTCCCCGTCGCCACCATTTTCTCAATGCTGCAGCTGAGTGTTAGATGGCACTGCTGCTGCTGTTAGCGCTATATTGTGCACCAGTGAATTGGAAGCAAAATTTCTCTTAAATCGACAGAAAGGTTTAGGGAGTAGGGACTAGTTTGTAATTGCAGCCCTTTTGAGGGCTAGGTTACAGCAGTTCCTAGCACTTTTAGCAGGCAGGTCTGTGCTCTTAATAAACAGACAGATGGGTTGAGAGTAGTGACTATTTGTAATTGCAGCCTTTGAGGGCTAGGTTACATCAGTTCCTATCACTTTTTGCCAGCTCCACCAGCGTTCAAATAACTATGAATTTTTAGCTGCATCTTGCCTGGAAAATAATTTGGGGCATATTAGCAGTGTGTGGTACTCATTTTATTAGGCCATCTATACAAAGCTCCACCAGAGTTCAAATAACTATGAATTTTTAGCTGTATCTTGCCAGTAAACTAATTTGGGGCATAGTAGCAGTGTGTGGTACTCATTCTATTAGGCCATCTATAGTAAGCTCCACCAGCGTTCAAATTACTATGAATTTTTAGCTGCATCTTGCCTGTAAAATAATTTGGGGCATAGTAGCAGTGTGTGGTACTCATTCTATTACACCATCTATACAAAGCTCCACCAGCGTTCAAATAACTACGAATTTTTAGCTGCATCTTGCCAGTAAACTAATTTGGGGCATAGTAGCAGTGTGTGGTACTCATTCTATTAGGCCATCTATAGTAAGCTCCACCAGCGTTCAAATTACTACAAATTTTTAGCTGCATCTTGCCTGTAAAATAATTTGGGGCATAGTAGCAGTGTGTGGTACTCATTCTATTAGGCCATCTATACTAAGCTCCACCAGCATTCAAATTACTACGAATTTTTAGCTGCATCTTTCCTATAAAATAATTTGGGGCATAGTAGCAGTGTGTGGTACTCATTCTATTAGGCCACTATACTAAGCTCCACCAGCGTTCAAATTACTATGAATTTTTAGCTGCATCTTGCCTGTAAAATAATTTGGGGCATAGTAGCAGTGTGTGGTACTCATTCTATTAGGCCACTATACTAAGCTCCACCAGCGTTCAAATTACTATGAATTTTTAGCTGCATCTTGCCTGTAAAATAATTTGGGGCATAGTATCAGTGTGTGGTACTCATTCTTTTAGGCCATCTATACAAAGCTCCACCAGCATTCAAATAACTACGAATTTTTAGCTGCATCTTGCCAGTAAACTAATTTGGGGCATAGTAGCAGTGTGTGGTACTCATTCTATTAGGCCATCTATACAAAGCTCCACCAGTGTTCAAATTACTGCGAACTTTTAGCTGCATCTTGCCTGTAAAATAATTTGGGGCATAGTAGCAGTGTGTGGTACTCATTCTATTAGGCCATCTATGCTAAGCTCCACCAGCATTCAAATTACTACAAATTTTTAGCTGCATCTTGCCTGTAAAATAATTTGGGGCATAGTAGCAGTGTGTGCTACTCATTCTATTAGGCCACCTATACTAAGCTCCACCGGCGTTCAAATTACTACGAATTTTTAGCTGCATCTTACCAGGAAAATAATTTGGGGCCTGTAGCAGTGTTTGGTACTCATTCTATTAGACCATCTATACCAAGCTCCACCACCTGTGTATCTAATAAAATTGTTTTACTGCTTCTAACCCAGCCAATCCTTTTGGGCTAGTACCACAATTTGGCCACTCAGCTCTGCTCGGTTTCCATCCATCGTTTTTTGTGCACACAACTCCAGAGTTGACAATTAGGAGGGTGGGGGAGAGGGATTAACCAGGGCGCATGGTAGCAGCCAAACTAGTGAGGAAGGTGCAGGAGCCCAGGAAGAAGTGGAGGATGAACTGGCGATGGACATGGAAGACTCATCAGATGAGGGAGACCTTGATCACATTTCTGTTGTGCGAGGTTGGGGGGAGAGGGCAGAGGAAGGAACCATGATTCTTACCTCGCCACCAACACAACAGGGACTTGGCGCTCCTGGATGCGCAAGACACATGAGTGCCTTCTTGCTGCACTACCTGCAACATGACCCTCAAATTGTCAGAATTCGAAATAATCCTGACTACTGGGTAGCCTCACTCTTAGATCCCCGGTACAAAAGTAAATTTGCCGAAATAATTCCTGCAATAGAAAGGGATTCACGCATGCAGGAGTATCAGCAGAGACTGTTGCATAATCTTACATGTGCTTTTCCACAAAACACCAGTGGTGCACGTAGTGAATCTCACAGTTCTAACTTGCCAACCGTGGGACTGTCGAGTCTTCAGCACTCAAACCGTAACAGAAACACAGTATCTGCTGGTGTTAACAGCAATTTTGCGGAATCCTTTCACCACTTTTTTAGCCCATCCTTTGCAAGGCCACAGGAGACAAGAAGTCAGACACATAGTCAACGCCTAGAGACGATGGTACAGGAGTAACTCCAAGTGAACATCGAAGCCATGACTGTGTCACTGGACCCTTGCTCTTTTTGGGCTTCCAATCTGGATAAATGGCCGGAGCTCGCCACTCGCGCCTTGGAGATCTTGTCATGCCCCGCAGCCAGCGTTCTCTCTGAACGTGTGTTCAGCGCTGCTGGTGGTGTGCTGACAGATAAGCGCACACGGCTGTCCACTGACAATGTAGACAGACTACGTTCATAAAGATGAACAAATCATGGATCCGCAAGGACTTTTCTACCCCTGTGTCATCCTGGGGAGAGTAAAAGCTTGAGGATTTGTTAAAATCACCTCACCAACCGATTTTAAGCAACTCTGGGGCAATTGATGCCACTTAAGTGGTTGTCTGTGCCCCAAATTTTTTGAAAAAATGGAGACTCTTTTTGGATTCCCCTTGCTGTGTTTTACGTGACGTTGGCATTGTCAATTACAGGTGGGTTGGGCCTTTCCCCCCCTTTTAACCGTAAGAAACTACATACACTATGGCTTGGGGTAACACAGATGGTTGAGTGTGAAGAGCTGTTTACTCATACTATAGCCTGGGAATCAGAGGTCTGCTCCAAAGCTTCAATGTCTGCTAGTCAGTGGAGTAGCCACCGGCTGTAGATCTAATTACAATTTTTTTTATTTTTGTGGTGAAAAAGTTCAAGAAAATACAATATACATAGTAAAAGGGTAGTATAACTATAAATCTATGCATAACGACAGTACATTGGGGTGACAGGGAGGGTTTTCCATCAATATCCAGATCAAGCATGTATTTTTCCATATGAAAGATAGAGAGAGAGGGAAGGACAACGGCAGACCACCAATCAATAGAGTGCGATTACGATCATTGTTGTGCCGACATCACGGATAACTTTAGTTGGGGGCTAGATGGTAGGCGTCAGAGTTTTGCAAATCAATCCAATTCCTCCAAATCAACAGTATCTATCAACATCAGCCAGTGAGATGGCAATCAGATGCTCCATCCTATTAAGGAGGGAGATCTGTGCAAACCATTTCCCTCCACAGTGGGTGGGTCTCTGCTTTTCCAGTGTCGTGGAATGACATTCTTAGCCGCCTGTATTATTTAGCTTATTGATGACCTTTTATAACTATGTTTACTTATTGGTAACATTATAAAAGGAGGGCTTCTGGGTATTAGGGATAGTCAAACCAGTTATTTTCTCAATCATGGGAACCACCTTTGCCCAAAATGCATTTATTATATGGCATGCCCACCATATGTGTGACATTGTCCCTTCCCCCTCCCCACATCTCCAACATCTATCTGAGACCACTGGATACCATCTATGAAGGACTGCTGGTACCCGGTACCATCTAGAGATAATTTTGAAGGAGGTTTCCTGAGCTTTGGACCCTATTGAGGTTTTATGTGTTAGGAAGAAACATTTATTTCATTGTGAGTCAGAGAAGGACTTCCCCAGTTCCCTTTCCCATGCATCGCAGAATCCTGGCCTATTGTCAGTTACCTGGGCAATGAGGAGATTATACAGTAGGGAGATGGAGTGTGTAGTGGGTGACAATGATAGGCTCAATTTTTCAAAGTTTGTGAGATCTCTATGAAGATGTGTGCGCTTCTTCACAGTTGAATAGAAGTGTTGTAACTGGCTATATTCAAAATTTGCCTTCGGGGAAGTGGCTTTTCACTGTAACAAGTCATTGAGGGGGAGCAGCGAAGTATTGGAGATGACATGAGAAAATAATATCGGATGGGATTTATTTGAACCGAGATATCTATTTGCAGATAGTCCTGGTGGGAAATCTGGATTATCTGAAATCGGGAGTAAGGGGCCCTGGGGTCGATTGAGGATAAGCTTTTTTTTGTGATCTCAAAGCCAAAGCAGTGGATAAGTACTATATGACATGAAGCCAAGAGAGGGGACAATTAAATAGGTGCACCATGGGAGTGTTAAGAGCTTTAGGACAAATGGATTGAGCTATTTTGACCCACAATTTCCTCTCCGAATGATGGAAGAAGTCGAGGATTCTAGTGTGTACTGCTGCCATGTAATAGCTTCTACAATCTGGAAGGCTAAGGCCCCCCTTTTGTTTGTGTCTGATCAGAACGTCCCCCTGAATGCGTGGACGCCCACTTGCCCAGATAAATCTGCAAAAGCTACTCGTAGTCTTTTCCAAAAATTTGAGGGAATTACCACGGGAATGGTTTGGAAGAGGTATAGGAGTTTAGGTAGGACGTTCATTTTTAGTATATTTATTCTGCCGAACCAGGAAAAATCCTTCACCGTCCAAGAAGTAAGATCTCTATGGAGTTGTTCAATAAAGGGCCCAACATTAAGAAAAAATAGATGGGAGAGGTCTCTATGAATATGAATTCCTAAGTATTTGATACCCTGTGAGGGCCAGGCAAAGGGAAAGTTGGACTGGATGGAATCCTGTATGGATTTGGGGAGGGAAACATCGAGGGCCTCAGACTTCACTGTATTGATTTTAAAATTTGACCATGTACCAAAGTGATCTATTTCAGCCATAACAGCAGTGAAGGATATATGTAGTTGAGTGATATATACTAGGACATCATTCATCAGCAAATGCAGAGCACTTGTACTCTGTGCCTCCCACCTCAATCCCCCTAATATTTGGGTTATCGTGAATTGATGAGAGCAGGTGCTCCATCAGTAGGATGTATAAGAGAGGGGACAGAGGACATCCCTGCCTTATCCTATTGGTGATTATGAAAGGTGATGATAATGTTCCATTTATCTTCAGCCTAGCTGACGGATTGCGATACAGGGCCATGGTTTTGGCTATAAAAGGGTCCCCTACCCTAAGCTTTTTAAGAGAATAATATATGGCGTGCCAGGAGACTCTATGGAATGCTTTCTCAGCATCCAACGAGAGTATCTAATTACAAATTTTTAACTGTATCTAGCCCAGACAATAATTTTGGGCCTAGTAGCAGTGTCTGCTAGTCAGCAGATTAACCCAGCTGTTAAGCAAGCTACACCACCTGTAGTTTGGACACTTAATTGTTTCAAAGGAAATGCTTCCGGCCCCCGGGACACTCAGTGAAAAGCATCGGGAGGCACCCCAAGGCACAGGGGCTGGGACTGGTGGTAGGACGCCTTGCAGTGGACCGCCAAGCGCAATCCTTATAAAAGCTTTTTAACTGCAACAGCTTTACTGGACGCTACTGGAGCTGGAACTCTTTTTTTATTAAATGTAGAAAACACAAACAACATATACATTACTTCAAAATTAAAACCACATCCAAAACCATGTCCAAGACCATAGACAAAAAAAAACCTAACAAAAAGGACCTTGATCTTTTTGACCTTCTTCATCCACCGTTGCTTGAAGTACAGTCCTTATCACATGAGTCACTTTTTGAGCTTTCCAGCTTCTTCAGGGACCCCCAGCAGGAACTTTCCCAATAGAAAAGAAAAAAGAAAACAAAAACGAAACATATTCCTACATACACATACATACATACATACTCACTCCGTACACGCTTACATACACATACACACTTACGTACACATTTACACCCATTCTCGTACCCCATATTTACATCTTTACAAGAAAACTTCAACATATGGTTCCTTGGCCCACTGCCTTAAACACAACAAAAAGGACCTTTCTGGCCTTTAACACGATAACCTACCTTAATCTATCTTAACTACATATCACACCACACTTTTTTTTTTTTTATACCCCACCACACCTCAGGTCCATTAGTTCATGGCCTCTTCACGGCAAGACTTGGGTCCATATAATGTTTATGCCCCCATTTCCACATCTAAGCATTTCTTCTTCGGGTCCGTGGGTCCATGGCAAGTTTCTTGCCCACTGCCCTTCAAAAATTTTTCTCCAAACCCCAACCCCCCCGGACAACCCCCACCCAACCTAACTATATCCCCACAATCAACAATCTACAGACACTCAAAACAATCATCTTAACAAAACCATATAATATATACAATACAATATAATTACAAAACACAATTTACACTTTACAATACTATCAATATATGCCATGATTGCAACATAACTAATCTTAAACATTTCCTATCTTACAAGGCCCAAGTTTGGTGCCTGCAAGCCTCAATATCCATTCTTATTTTATTGCAAAACAAAAAGCTACATTGTGTCATGCAATAGCCCACCACCAGGAGACTGGAGCCCTAAGAGGCCCTGTGTCACGCTGTCTAGCAGATATATAAATAAATAATGTCAGTAATCTATCAAGTGGGACAACATTCTATATAACATATAAATAGGTAACATTAACATGTATATATAGCATAGTATTACCTGATATAATATCCTGTGGGTCAATACTGAATCCTTTTCACGCTGTCTCTGGCTAGAGGTGGACCGGGGTCTATGCTGACCCTAAACTGGGGTCCTGACTAGTCCCTCTACCTGGAGGTACTGTTAATGGTACAGAGGTCCAGGCCACCAGCGTAAACCCTGTCTCCTATAAATCCCTGACCACTGTAATCAAGTCCTTAGAAGGACCCTGATTACCACCATAGGGAATGGACAGGTAAAGGTTAACAAACAGTATAGACAAACGAGACAGACAGGGGATAAAGTAAATACTGTCTTTCATACAACATATAAACACAGAGGGAACACCAAAGGTCTAGGAGATAAACTATAAGCAAGGAGAGGAGAAACAACAAAGGAGCTCTTAGCTTAAGTCTTCTCAGAACCGATCCTATCTGCAGTCTGTATGAATGCTTTCACCGGCATCTAACCAGCAGACTGGCAGGTATATAAAGGAAGCTAATTAGAACATAATCAAAAGCAGCCGGGCGAGGCTGGACCTAGTCTTAGCAAAGAGCTAGGTAAAATTAACTCCCTCATTACCAAACACAAAGAAACAGCAACTCAGCTGCGAGAAGTCAGAATGTGCAATCGCGACGATCTTCGTGGCGATGCACCCATGACAGTACCCCCCCTTCTACGAGGGGCCTCCGGACCCTCAGGGCCAGGTCTGTCCGGGTAAGTCGTGTGGAAGGTCCGAACCAATCGATCTGCGTTAATCTCAGACGCCGGAACCCACGTCCTCTCCTCAGGACCATATCCCTTCCAATGAACCAAATACTGAAGGGACCGGCGATTCAGACGTGAGTCAATGATCTTCAACACTTGGAATTCTAAGTTACCATTGACCACCACTGGAGGAGGAGGTAGAAGTGACGGTCTAACTGGCGCCACGTACCTCTTAAGCAACGATTTGTGGAATACATTATGGATTTTAAACGTAGGAGGGAGGTCCAGACGAAATGCCACAGGATTAATTATAGAACTGATCCTGTATGGACCGATGAACCTGGGACCCAGTTTCCAGGAGGGAACTTTGAGTTTTATATTCTTGGTAGACAACCACACCAGATCGTTCACACCTAGGTCCGGACCAGACACTCTCCTCCTATCAGACCTCCGCTTGAAACGGTTCCCCATAGCACTCAGACCATTCAGCACTCCTCTCCAAACTGAAGCAAGTGACGACGAGAATCGTTCCTCCTCAGGAACCCCAGATGGACGGGTATGTGGGGTCTTAGAGCGAGCACAAACTCCACAGGACGCGACAAAAGTTATTACCTCTTTATTTAAGTTAGGCCACCAAAACCGGCGAGAAAGGAGATCCACAGTTGCTTTACTCCCTGGATGTCCTGCTAAAGCAGAACTATGATGTGCCTCGATAACTTTTTGTCTTAACTGATTAGGAACAAACAGTTTCCCTGGAGGTCCTACAGGGGCATCCCCCTGAGCCTCCAACACCTCCTCCTCAAGCTCAGAGCACACAGCCGACACCACCACTCCCTCCTGAAGGATAGGAACCAGGCCATCCATCTTTCCGGCCCCTGGGAAACTACGAGATAAGGCATCAGGAAACAATTTTATTGAGCAGTCATACGTGCGATGAGGAGGTAACTTTTGACACCCCTCCTCTGAGAACATCTCCCCAAAGTCCTCCAGAAAAGGAGGCAAAGTCCTAGGCACGACCGCACCGATGACCGTGTTCATGCAGTTATTCTTGCAAAATTCACCCCACTGGCTTATCTTTCTGGATTGCCAATCAATCACTGGGTTATGTTTAGCCAACCAAGGAAGTCCCAACACAATAGGAGTAGGAAGACCCTCCAACACATAACAAGACAACTGTTCTTTATGTATTGCCCCTACTCGAAGGTCTATGTTATGAACAGCTTGTACAAAGCTACCTTGACCGAGAGGTCTGGCGTCAATAGAAAGTATAGGGATCGGTTTGGCCAATACACTCAGTTGCATACCTTGCACCTGGGCAAACCAAGCGTCCACCATATTAGCCCCAGACCCACTATCAAGAAGAACCGAAATCCTCTCAACTCTCGCACCAACCACCACCTCCGCAGGCACGAGAAATTGAGACGGACCTGGGGACGAAATACCTACTCCCAGGTTGTCGTCCACCACACAACCTGGGATTAACAGTTTTTCGGTGACTTTTTTGCTCAATGAGGCACGGGAGGGACACCCCCCAACAAAATGTCCCTCTCTCCCGCAGAAGAAACACCTTCTTGTCTTGCGGCGCACCGCCGATTCCCTCCTACAAAATGATGTCCCACCCAACTGCATAGGTTCCTCAGAACAGACCAGGGGAACCTCCATATAAGGGACTTTAGTAGTGGGTGGAGTCATAACAGGGGGCGGAGTTACCTCGCACCTCCCCCGAAGCCGTCTATCAATACGAATAGCAAGGGCCATAGCAGCCTCCAGTGACGGAGGAGAATCATACTGAGCCAAAACATCTTTTAATTTGTCAGATAATCCTTGACAAAACTGGCTCCTAAGAGCTGGGTCATTCCACTGAGTATCTGTGGCCCATCTACGGAACTCAGAAGAAAATTCCTCCGCCGGACGATCTCCCTGCTGTATCCTACGTAACTTCGTTTCAGCAAGGGAGACCCGATCCGGGTCATCATACACCAGCCCCAGGGCAGCAAAAAATCGATCCACTGACTGGAGGGCCGGGAGCCCGGAGGAAGAGAGAACGCCCAGGACTGAGGGTCCCCCTGTAAGAGCGAGATGACAATTCCCACCCTCTGCTCCTCACTCCCCGATGACCGAGGCCGCAGCCGAAAGTACAATTTACATGCCTCCCGGAAGGTAAAAAATTTGTCCCGCCCACCAGTGAACCTGTCCGGGAGAGCAACCTTAGGTTCAGATCTGGTTTGCTCCGGGGGGGACAAAACCTTGGACTTAATGTCCGTAAACTCCATGGACAACTTCTGCAACTGCAGGGCAAGCTGGGCTACTGGATCCATGGTAGCTGGGGAGAATCTATAGTTTTGGCCGGTGAAAATGTCACGCTGTCTAGCAGATATATAAATAAATAATGTCAGTAATCTATCAAGTGGGACAACATTCTATATAACATATAAATAGGTAACATTAACATGTATATATAGCATAGTATTACCTGACATAATATCCTGTGGGTCAATACTGAATCCTTTTCACGCTGTCTCTGGCTAGAGGTGGACCGGGGTCTATGCTGACCCTAAACTGGGGTCCTGACTAGTCCCTCTACCTGGAGGTACTGTTAATGGTACAGAGGTCCAGGCCACCAGCGTAAACCCTGTCTCCTATAAATCCCTGACCACTGTAATCTAGTCCTTAGAAGGACCCTGATTACCACCATAGGGAATGGACAGGTAAAGGTTAACAAACAGTATAGACAAACGAGACAGACAGGGGATAAAGTAAATACTGTCTTTCATACAACATATAAACACAGAGGGAACACCAAAGGTCTAGGAGATAAACTATAAGCAAGGAGAGGAGAAACAACAAAGGAGCTCTTAGCTTAAGTCTTCTCAGAACCGATCCTATCTGCAGTCTGTATGAATGCTTTCACCGGCATCTAACCAGCAGACTGGCAGGTATATAAAGGAAGCTAATTAGAACATAATCAAAAGCAGCCGGGCGAGGCTGGACCTAGTCTTAGCAAAGAGCTAGGTAAAATTTACTCCCTCATTACCAAACACAAAGAAACAGCAACTCAGCTGCGAGAAGTCAGAATGTGCAATCGCGACGATCTTCGTGGCGATGCACCCATGACACCCTGTCCCTTACTAACAACACATTCACCCTGTCCCTTGTCAATTAAAACTGTCCCTACTTCTGTCCCTAACAAAACTGTCCCTATCTATCCCTATCTATCCCTACTCTACCTAACTTAACTTAACTATCTATCCCTACAACTGCCCCTCCCTGTCCCTATCTGCCCCTACTTCTCTCCCTAAACCCCACACCACCTTATGCTATCCCTACCACCATTCACACACAAGACAACTTTCCCTTGAGTGTGTTTTTAAAAGGAGAAGCCCCTCCAAAGCCAAGAGGCCCTCCTCACACCCAACCTCTCAAACTCCAAAGAACGCACCTTCCCCAAGTCACCCAAGATGTTACTAACCACCTCATCCCGGGGGAGGGCTTTCTGTTGCGTCGAAACTAGACACCGTGCATTCCACGTGTAAAACCTGACCACTACGCTAACTAGGAATAATGTGCTCCGCTCTCGGCCACCCAGGGATCTGAACGCCCCATAGACCCACTCGGCGTAGGAAAGGGACGCCAGCCTCGGCCAATGTATGGAAGCACCCACCCTGTTGTAAACCTGTAAACCTCTGCATTAAAGGGACACTGAAGGAGTAAGTGCTCCATGCTTTCCAGCACATCGCCACACTCCTCATGGGGACAACCTCGATTATCGGAGTTCCTGTACTTCAGGTTGTCCCTTACATACAGTCTCCCGTGAAAGCAGCACCAGGCCAAGTCCCAAAACTTTGTGGGGATCCGCTTTGAATTTAAAAGCCCGAGCCCCACCTCCAGATCCCAGCCTGGGCAATCCCTGAGGACCAGGGGCTTCTGGAAATGGGTCAACAGAACCCTTCTGTCTAGACATTGCCTCGACATGGTCCTGATTTCCCGCATTCCCAGACCCCACCGGCGGATTACCTTCAGAACCGGGGTAGCGTAAGCCGGGAGATGTCCGTGAGGTGTACGGAGATCCTTCACTTGCCCTCCTGTCTCCCATTCCTGGAAGAAAGGCTGAAACCAACCCCTGCAGGAGAATACTCACAGAGGAGCCCTCTCTAGCCAGAGGTTGGAAATATTGGCTTTTAGAAAGGTGTTCACTAAGAACACTACTGGGTTGACCATACCCAACCCATCTAGTCTCCTTGTACGGTAAGTGACCTCCCTCTTGATTAGGTTGAGCCTATTCCCCATAACAGCTGGAAAAATAGGCTGTAAACCCGTGTCCAGAGAGGTTCTGGCAAGATGCACACACTGCCCAGGTAAATTAACAAAGGAAGCAGAAAGCCTTTAGCCAAGCTAACCCTTTCCCTCAGGGTTAAAGACCAACCCTTCCACTGTTCCACCTTTTGGGCGGCAATCTTGAGTCTGCGGGGGGTAGTCCCCGGTGCCAAATTCGATGCCTAAAATTTTGGCGGAGGCCTGGGGTTCTGGAAGGGTGCCCGGGAGATCAAAACTAGGATTTCACCCTCCCAGCCAGAGACTTTCACACTTTTCCCGGTTAATCATGGCCCCGGATGCCTCCGAGTAACGCACGACTTCGGACATGACCCAGTCCGCCTCCCCTCTCGAGTATACGAAAAGGGAAACATCGTCAGCGTATGCCACCACCCTCAGAGGGGGCCCAGAGCCAGAGCCAGTCCATCCCAACTCCCACCAACGGTCCACGATCTACCCTCCTCAGGAAGGGATCAATCGCGAACGCGTATAAAAGTGGGCTCAGAGGACAGCCCTGACGGACCCCAGAACCCACCTCAAAAGGGCGAAGTCTCAGCCGGGAAAGTCTCAGCCCCTTGGTACAAGATCTCTAACCATTTTACAAACCTCCCAGGCAGACCGTACCTCAAAATGACAGACCAGAGGTACTCATGGTTAACCCGGTCAAAGGCTTTTGCTTGATCTAATGACAGTAGGTACCCCTTCCAGTGACCTGCCCTACCCTGTTCCACTGCCTCTCGGACACCGAGCACAGCACTAAAAGTGCTGCGGCCTGGAACAGTGCAGTGCTGGGCCTCCGAAAGGAGCCGGGGTGCAAACTTGACCAGCCGATTAAACAGCACCTTCGCCAGAACCTTCCAGTCTGTATCAAGAAGCGCTATGGGAAGCTAATTCTCGATACGGGACGAGTCTTTACCCTTTGACAGAATAATCAGGGCTGACCTCCTCATTGAACCGGGTAGAGCGCCGAGGAAAGACACTCATTAAACACCCCAGTCAAGAGGGGGACCAAGGAGTCCCTAAAGGTCTTGTAGAACTCGGATGTTAAGTCATCCGGACCTGGCGATTTTTTGGGCCGAAGCCCATCAATGGCCAGTCTCACTTCCTCTTCCCTGATTGCTACTGCCAAAACACCAAGAGAGGGATCGTCCCCTGGCTCAGGGATGGTTTCAGCCAGGAAAGCCGACATCCCATCCCGATCCAGATCCCTCTTACCCAAGAGGTGTGAGTAAAAGGACCTGACCACCTCCAGGATCCCTGATTTGGCCCTGTTCAGGGACCCCGTACTGTCGATCAGTCCTGTTACCATCTTACAATTCACTGACATCTTACAGTTTCTGTAAGAGTCGGGCGAGCAGTACCTCCCGAAGTCCCTCTCAGAAACCAAAGATGTGTGCCTATCGTACTGACACTTCTTGAGCAAAGATTTCACTCTGGAGATTTCCTCACGGTCACCTCCAGTCGAGATGAGCTGCTCGAGTTTCCTCCTCAGGGCCTGATACAAGCGGTGCCTGTTCAGACTCCTGAGGCTCGACAGCTGGCGGAAGAACCCCGCCACCCGCTTTTTGAAGATCTCCCACCACACTGACTTACTACTACAGAGATCCAAAAGTGGTACCTGGCTCTGAAGAAAATCCTCGAAGGATTGTCTCACCTCCGCTTCTTCCAGCAGGGACGAATTCAGCTTCCACAGCCCTCTTCCCATCCGGGGAGTCTCTGCAACATTCAGAGAAAAGAAAATTAGACAGTGATTGGAGAACTCCACCTCAACGGTGGACACAGCAGAAATGATGGCGTCCTCCTTTAAAAAAAACTGTCTATTCTAGATCTACAGCTACACCTATGATAGGTGAAACCTCCGGCGAGCTTCACTGGCTATACTATTAAGCGCAACGCTGTCATAAGCCAGGTGATCTCCAGGACCCCCCGATCACGGGACCTCGTAATGGTGTTGAAGTCCCCACCGAAGACCACCTGTCGGCTCGTAAAAAGAAAGGGCTTAATCTTCAGGAAGAGACATTTTCGGTCCCACTTAGATTGGGGACCATAGATGTTTATGAGCCGCAGCTCTTGTCCCCTCATGAGGACGTCAAGGACCAGGCACCTCCCCATTTCTAACTCGATTACTCGTCTGCATTTCACATCTGCAGTCTTAAAAAGGACTGCCACCCCGCTATACGGCTCGGCCGCAAGAGACCAGTATGAGGGCCCGCACCTCCACTCCCTCCGTGCTTTATGTATGGCCCCCATGTCAGTTAGTCTGGTCTCCTGCAATAATACAATTTCAGCCTCAATTCGGGTGAGAAAATCAAAGGCCGCAAATCTAGCCGCATCTGACACAATGCTGGCGACATTAATGGATGCCAGCATCAACGGGGCGAGTTCAGCCATCATGAGTGATCAAGTTCGACGGCCTTCTTCTTACCCACCCCGCTCCCACCACCATCTGGGGAGGAGTCAGAACCCTTCCTCTTTAGGGTACTCGAGGTGTCCATTCCTCCTCCCCTGGTGTCCTCACCTCCGGACTCCGGGTCTGTCTCCCCCCCAGGAGAAACAACTCCGCCATCCCCTGAAGGACCCCCAATGCCGCCCCCGGCCCCTCGCCCTCGTCCTGATACTCCTCAGCAGAGTCTCCGAGGGCTTGGAACCGGTTGGAGAGTGTGATCAGAGGGGGGACAGTGGGCCCTTCCGTAGGTACATTCACGGTCGGGGGTGGGAGGGATTTGGAAGACTTATTCAGCCTCCTCCTCCCCTTCCTGTTGGTACGTTTTTGCCCACCCATTGATGTTGTAGGCTGCTCTGCGACTTCCTCATCAACACTTTCATATTGAGAGGAGCTGTCTGAGTCAGCCACTTTATCCTCCCTCTCCATCCTCCTGATCTCCTCGCATACTGCTTCCTCCCCCCGGGTCTCAGACGCTTTCGCCACTGGCCTAGAGGGAAGAGGGAGGAGCAGGCATCACCCCGGTCACCTGGGCTCCACCTGCTCCTTGCCCCCATGGCGAGCCACCTGCCTCCGCTGGTATGAGGGGCCTCTGGTGACTTTGCCTTTCCTCACTGGCCCCTTGGCCCCTTCCCCCCACCACCGCCTGCCGCGACGGAGGAAGTCCCGCCAGAGGTTTCCCCCACCACGGTCTCCCCCCGTGGGGCCTGCAGCGGCATTGGAGAAGGAGCGAGGGCAGCGGCTATACGGGTGACCGAGGTCACCACACAGGTGGCACCGAATGTCCTTACACGCGGCGGCGAGTGACCCACCCCGCCACACAAGGCACATTTCTGCACCTTGCAGCTTGCGCTGAAGTGGCGGGGATTGCTGCACTGTGGCAGACCTTCGTTTGCCCCTGGTAGAAGACCAGGATCCCGTCCCTTCCCAGGAACGCCGAGGAAGGGATGTGGGTGACCGTATCGCCTGAAACCTTCAATTTAATCTTGAAGGTCCAGCCCCCCGACCAAATACCAAACTTGTCCCTGTTCATTTTTGGGACCTCGGTGACTTCCCCATAACGGGAAAGCCATGTCATTATGTCCACGCCTGAGAGCGACTCGTTACATGTCACCACGGTCACTCTCTTGACGGAATTTTGGCGAGACACCGCCCAAAACAGCTCGAATTTGAGATTTGCGAACAGTTCGAGTCAAACACCACTCATCTCTATTGCCTAAACAGTGGAAACCCCCCACAAGTGACACCATTTTGGAAACTAGACCCCGTAAGGATTTTATGTAGCTCTGTTGTGAGCACGTTCAACCCCCAAGTGTTTCACTAAAGTTTATAATACCAGGGTGTGAAAAAAAAAAATTCCACAAAAATGATTTTTTATTCCCCAATTTTTGATTTTTCCCAAGGAAATTGGACCCCAAAAGTTGTTGTTCAATTTTTCCTGAGTATGCTGATACCCCATATGTGGGGGGAAATACTGTTTGGTTGCACAGCAGGGCTCGGAAAGGAAGTCATGACGTTTTGGAATGCAGACTTTGATGAGTGTCATGTTCAGTTGCAGAGCCCCTGATGTGCCTAAGCAGTGGAAACCCCAACAAGTGACCCCATTTTGTAAGCTAGATCCCCAAAGGACCTTATCTAGATCTGTGGTGAGCACTTTGAACCCCCGAGTGCTTTACACAAGCTTATAATGCCCGGGTATGAAAATAAAAAATATTTTTTCCCACAAAAATGATCTTTTAGTCACCAATTTTTTATTTTTCCGAGGGTAACAGGAGAAATTGGACCACAAAAGTTGTTTTCCAATTTGTCCTGAGTATACTGATACCCCATATGTGGGAGAAAACTACTGTTTGGGCACATGGGGCTTGGAATAGAAGTAGTGATGTTTAGTAATGCAGACTTTGAATTGTCTGCTGGTGTCATGTCGCGTTTGGAGAGCCCCTGATGTGCCTAAGCAGTGGAAACCCCTCGCAAGTTACCCAATTTTGGAAACTAGACCCCCTAAGGGAACTTATCTAGATGTGTGGTGAGCACTTTGAACCCCCAAGTGCTTCACAGAAGTTTAAAACGCCCAGGTATGAAAATAAAAAAATCATATTTTTTCCACAAACATGATCCTTTAGTCCCCAGTTTTTTATTTTCCCAAGGGTAACAGGAGAAATTGGACACCAAAAGTTGTTGTTCAATTTGTCCTGAGTATGGTAATACCCTATATGTGGGAGAAAACTACTGTATGGGCACACGTCGGGGCTCGGAAGGGAAGTAGTGACGTTTTGCATTGCAGACTTTGATGGAATAGTCTGCGGGCGTCATGTCGTGTTTGGAGAGCCCCTGATGTGCCTAAACAGTTGAAACCCTCACAAGTGACCCCATTTTGGATACTATCCCCCTAAGGAACTTATCTAGATGTGTGGTGAGAACTTTGAACCCCCAAGTGCTTCACCGAAGTTTATAACGTAGAGCCATAAAAATAAAAAATCATATTTTTTCCACAAAAATGATATTTTCGCCCCGATTTTTTATTTTCCCAAGGGTAACAGAAGAAATTGGACCCCAAGAGTTATTGTGAAATTTGTCCTGAGTATGCTGATACCCCATATGTGGGGGTAAACTACTGTTTGGGCGCATGGCAGAGCTTGGAAGAGAAGGAGCACCGTTTTACTTTTTCAACGCAGAATTGGCTGGAATTGAGATCAGACCCATGTCACGTTTGGAGAGCCCCTGATGTGCCTAAACAGTGGAAACCCTCCAATTCTAACTCCAACCCTAACCCCAACACACCCCTAACCCTAATCCCAACCCTAATCATAACTCTAGCCACCAACCTAACCCTAACATACCCCTAACCCTAATCCCATCCCTAACCCTAATCCAACTTTAGACCCAACCCTAACCCTAACTTTAGCCCCAACCCTAACCCTAACCCTAATGGGAAAATGGAAATACATTTTTTTAATTTTATTATTTTTCCCTAACTAAGGGGGTGATAAAAGGGGGATGATTTACTATTTATAGCGGGTTTTTATGTTTGGCAGCTGTCACACACTAAAAGACGCTTTCTATTGGAAAAAATAGTTTTTGCATCATCACATTTTGAGAGCTATAATTTTTTCTTCTATTGGCCCACAGAGTCATGTGAGGTCTTATTTTTTGGGGGACAAGTTGATGTTTTTATTGGTACCATTTTTGGGCACATGGCATTTTTTGATCGCTTTTTATTACGATTTTTGGAAGGCAGAATAAACAAAAACCATCAATTCATGAATTTCTTTTGGGGGGGCGTTTATACCGTTCCACATGTGGTAAAATTGATAAAGCAGTTTTATTCTTCGGGTTAGTACGATGACAGCGATACCTCATTTATATCTTTTTTATTTTTTGGCGCTTTTATACAACAAAAGCAATTATATATAAAAAATAATTATTTTTGCATCTCTTTATTCTGCGAGCTATAACTTTTTATTTTTTCGCTGATGATGCTGTATGGCGACTTGTTTTTTGCAGTACAAGATGACATTTTCAGCGGTACCATGTTTATTTATATCTGTCTTTTTGATCGCGTGTTATTCCACTTTTTGCTCGGCGGTATGATGATAAATCATTGTTTTTTTGCCTTGTTTTTTTTTAAGGGGTTCACTAAATGGGTTAGTGGGACAGTTTTATAGGGCGGGTCATTACGGACGCGACGATACTAAATATGTGTACTTTTAATGTTTTTTTTTTTATTTACATAAAGAAATGAATTTATTTGGGAATATTTTTTTTATTTAGGATTTTTTTTTACAGTTATTTTTATTTTTTTTAACTTTTTTACTTTGTCCCAGGGTGTGACATCACTGTATAGTGTCAGATCTGATTTGCAGTGCGGGAGGCTTGCCAGAGCCTGCTCTCAGCAGGCACTGAGGAAGCTGCTTCCCTGCAGGACCCGGAACGATCCCGTGGCCATCTTGGATCCGGGGTCCTGCAGGGAGGAGGCCCCCGGAACAGCGTGATCACATCACGCTGTTCTGAGGGTCTCAGGGAAGCACGCAGGGAGCCCCCTCCCTGCGCGATGCTTCCCTATACCGCCGGGGGTTAATGTGTCGGGAGCAGTCCGTGACCGCTCCTGGCACATAGTGCCGGGTGTCAGCTGTGATAATCAGCTGACACCCGGCCGCGATCAGCTGCGATCCCCCCGGGAGCGCAGCTGATCGTATATGACGTACTTTCCGTCCTGGGAATTAAGTCCCAGGGCACATGGACGGAATAGTACGTCAGATGGAAGAAAGGGGTTAAAAAACAACTCGACTCGGGAAGACCTAACAGTTGGACTGGCAACTTCCATCGTGTTGGTGTTACGGGGAACGGTTGCCCGACTTCTCTCTGCGGTCACCACACTGCTTCTTCCTGCCTGTTGGGGTGCTATGCCTCCCTCCTCCTGTGTGCTGCTATCCTCGCTCTGTATGTCCTCCTGCCAGCTAGGGTTCAGTTATTATATCATTCACCACCTCGTCCTTCATTTCTGCACCCTGGTCCTCCTCCTGATTTTCTGGCAATTGTGTCTCATCATCGTCCACCTCTTGTGACACTTTCCCACCGTCACCTTCGTGTGACCGTGGCTGCTCAAATATTTGGGCATCGCTACATGCAATTTCCTCTTGCCCCGCTTCAAGTTGACCGGGCAAGAGGCCCGAATCTATAAATGGAAAAGTGAACAGCTCTTTGGAGTGTCCAAGTGAGGGATCAGTGTCTGCGGGTACTCGGCATGGTGTGAGGAAAGAGGTTCAGGGTGAGGAGTATGCAGTCCAGACTCACGGCTACCCAGACTTGACAGTGTGGAAGACAGGGTGGTGGTGCTGGTGGCAAACTGACTGGAAGCATTTTCTGCTAATTAACCAACAACCTTTTGACTCTGCTCTGGGTTCAATAGTGGTGTGCTGCTGCGGTCCCCTAGTAATTGGGACAGGAAGGTCGGGTGAGAAGATGTGGGTGTTTGTTGTGGCACAATTTCAGCTTGCCCACGGCCTCGGTCTTGGCCTCTGCATGCACCATCACCATCACATCCACTTCCCTGTCCATTGCCACAAGCCTTTCCCATTTTAAATGGAGCACGATATTATCAACGTTCACTATAAATGGCTGAACTTGGAGCTAACTTATATGTGATCCATGTGAGGGAAAACCCCAGTTAAAAATATCTGGCCTGTAGGTAACTATTTTTTCTTTTCAGAAAGCTGGTGTCAATAATTAGCCTAAGACACTGCAACAAAATTTAACTTGAGACCTGAAATGGCACAATTTTGACCGCCTGATATGCGATCCGTTTGGCTGAGAAGCCTCAATTTAAAACATCTGGCCTGTAGGTAGCTATTTTTTTTCAGCAAACTGGTGTCAATAACTTGCCTAAGACACTGCAACAATATTTAACTTGAGGTCTGAAATGGCACAATTTTGACCGTACTGATATGCAATCCGTGTGGCAGACAAATCCCAGTGTAAAATATCTGGCCTCTAGGTAACTATTTTTTTTCACCAAACTGGTGTCCATAACTTGCCTAAAACACTGCAACAAAATTTCACTTGAGGCCTCAAATGGCACAATTTTGACTGCACTGATATGCGATCCGTGTGGCTGACAAACCCCTGTGTAAAATATCTGGCTTGTAGGTAGCTATTTTTTTTTCAGCAAACTGGTGTCAATAACTTGCCTAAGACACGGCAACAAAATTTAAATTGAGGCCTGAAATGGCACAATTGTGACTGCACTGATATGCAATCCATGTGGCGGACAAACCCCAGCTTAAAATAGCTGTTTTTTTTACCAATGTAATATGGAAAGGATCTTGCTGTATTCTGCAGTGCCAACAAGCAAATAGAGCAGATAAACGGTGTTCTCTGGATTGCTTTTAAAACAAATAATCAGGATTAAGATCCAAACCAAAAATTATTCCAGGCCCCTGATACCTGGGGCTATGTCTATAAATATCTGTGATAAGCAGCAGCAGCAGCAGACAGAACTGGAATGGACCCAATTGCTATATGCCCTGCAGTCTCCTCATACACTGACTACCTGCCTAGCACTGATATCTATGCAGCTACTAGTCCTCAGAAGGACTGTTTGTTGAGATGGATATGTGTATTATATGTGGTATACCCACACTAACTATGAAGCAAACAAATCTCTCCCTAGCTCAGCAGCAACTCTCTCTACACTGCCTGTTTCCGAAGCTGACTGTGACGAGCAGGGCGGCGCCAGGTCTGATATAGACCTGATGATGCTGTGCGGCCAGCCAATCATTGTAATGCCACAACCAACATGGCTGCAGCATTACAGCGTGTGGCAGACAATCCCTGCATGTTAATTGGCTCTGTAAAGAGCGCCAAACATGCAGGGTAGGGACCTGAGCTCCCACCGAGCAACCCCAGAAATACTCGGCAAGCTTCAAGCTTCGCAGAAATCGACACCTGGATTTTCCTTTATAGTGGTCTCTACTATTCGATTAGGTGGGCTGCTCGGCACTATAAATGCATCAAAGAGGGACAAGCCCCTAGTTTTATTTTATCTTTAACTGGGTGTAGCCAGGCCCATCAATGTTGACCTTGTTAATAAAGGGCTTATCCCTCTGTGATGCATTTATAGAGTACTGTGCAGCCTGCCTGATCTAATAGTATTTGTGTGTAATAGACTGTTGTCTGGGCTCTGTGTTATACATGCGTGTGACTTGTGCCCTATTGAAAACTTGATCTGTGTGCAATTCTAATACTAGGCAATCAATCCCTCAATGGATTGGTAGGCTGAGAGTGGTTGTTTCATCAGTATTTTCCACCTGTGTTACCTCGTTTATTAAGGGGGTCTGCTGCATCCTGCATGACACTGATTCACTTCTCACGGCCAAGTTGTAAGTCAGGATAGTCAGAAGCCAGGAGGGTACGTCATAAACAGAAGAAAGAGACAAAAGCATAGTCAGGTATCATTCTGAGGTCAGACTACCAAGAGGATAGCGGATCAGAGCTGAAGGGGTTAAACAGATGGACGGTCAGAACGAGGTCCAAGTTTGGGCAACAAAAGATCTACAAACAGAACACAAGGCACAAAGGAATGAACCACACAGTACAGTCATGGCCAAAAGTTTTGAGAATGACACAAATATTATATTTTCACATGATCTGCTGCCCTCTGGTTTTTATGTGTGTTTGACAGATGTTTTTATCACAGACAGAAATATAATAATTGCAAACACATGAGTAACAAAAGCTTATATTGACAGTTAGAATGAGTTAATGCAGCAAGTCAATATTTGCAGTGTTGACCCTTCTTCTTCAGGACCTCTGCAATTCTCCCTGGCATGCTCTCAATCAACTTCTGGACCAAATCCTGACTGATAACAGTCCATTCTTGCACAATCAATGCTTTCATTTTGTCAGAATTTTTAGGTTTTTGTTTGTCCACCCGTCTCTTGATGATTGACCACAAGTTCTCAATGGGATTAAGATCTGGGGAGTTTCCAGGCCATGGACCCAAAATCTCTATGTTTTGTTCCCTGAGCCATTTAGTTATCACCTTTGCTTTATGGCAAGGTGCTCCATCATGCTGGAAAAGGCATTGTTGATCGCCAAACTGCTCTTGGAGGGTTGGGAGAAGTTGCTCTTGGAGGACATTCTGGTACCATTCTTTATTCATGGCTGTGTTTTTAGGCAAGACTGTGAGAGAGCCGATTCCCTTGGCTGAGAAGCAACCCCACACATGAATGGTTTCAGGATGCTTAACAGTTGGCATGAGACAAGACTGGTGGTAGCGCTCATCTTGTCTTCTTCGAATGAGGCGTTTTCCTGATGTCCCAAACAATCAAAAAGGGGATTCATCAGAGAAAATAACTTTACCCCAGTCCTCAGCAGTCCACTGCCTGTACCTTTTGCAGAATATCAGTCTGTCCATGATGTTTTTTCTGGAGAGAAGTGGCTTCTTTGCTGCCCTCCTTGAGACCAGGCCTTGCTCCAAGAGTCTCTGCCTCACAGTGCGTGCAGATGCACTCACACCTGCCTGCTGCCATTCCTGAGCAAGCTCTGCACAGCTGGTAGCCCGATCCCGCAGCTGAAACACTTTTAAGAGATGGTCCTGGCGCTTGCTGGTCTTTCTTGGGTGCCCTGAAGCCTTTTTGGCAACAATGGAACCTCTCTCCTTGAAGTTCTTGATGATGCGATAGATTGTTGACTGAGGTGCAATCTTTCTAGCTGCGATACTCTTCCCTGTTAGGCCATTTTTGTGCATTGCAATGATGACTGCACATGTTTCTTTAGAGATAACCATGGTTAACAGAAGAGAAACAATGATGCCAAGCACCAGCCTCCTTTTAAAGTGTCCAGTGGTGTCATTCTTACTTAATCATGACAGATTGATCTCCAGCCATGTCCTCATCAACACCCACACCTGTGTTAATGGAGCAATCACTGAAAAGAGGTTAGCTGGTCCTTTTAAGGCAGAGCTGCAATGATGTTGAAATGTGTTTTGGGGGATAAAGTTCATTTTCTAGCCAAATATTGACTTTGCAAGTAATTGCTGTTAAGCTGATCACTCTTTATAACATTCTGGAGTATATGCAAATTGCCATTAGAAAAAGTGAAGCAGTAGACTTTGTAAAAATTAATATTTGTGTCATTCTCAAAACTTTTGGCCATGACTGTAGCTGTACGTCTGGCAGAGGTCTGGGAGGAACAGCTCAGTAAAGTAGCCTGGCAATCACCTGGGATAATGAACACCTGGAGACAACCAGCACCTTCCAGTCTCAGATTGAACTGCCGAGCCATCAATCAAAACACTGACAGCTCAGCATGCCCGTGCTCCAGACTGGATGACTGGGCTGTCAATCAAAGTACTGACAGCTTCAGCATGCCCCTGTACCGGATTGGATGGCTAAACTGTCAGTAACTGCATCCCAGACACACTGAGGAGTAGAACTGTGACATCCTATTTGTGCATTTTCTTTTGTGACCTAGGCTGGTAATTTTTGCTGTTTATAATTGAATTATTTGGGGAATTTTTAAAGTTACTTTGAATTCTTTGGCAGCGTTTTATTCGGTTAGTCTCTGATTCATGTTGCCTGTGGTTTGGGCAGCTTGAATGAAGTGACAAGTTCCCTTTAAATAATATCATGGCATGAACTGCATAATACTGCCAATCATAGTATGGTGTTTTTGCTCACTTATTGTATGCTAATATATAGCAGTAATATTAGGTTATGGTATAATACCTTTAGGGCACATCCACAGTATGGTTTTTCTTTTTTTTTGTTGTCTGCAAACTAATGCACTTTGGCATCTTTTTGTGCCATAACGAGAAATGGTATCTTCTGACATATCTTTTTTCTCTAAAACATGGAAAAATATCTGTTGTGTAAAGTGCATGGTGTGAGCATAACTCTGCAGCTTTACAGTTTTACTGTTTCATATCATCTAGCAGCAGGAAAATTAAAATTATTCTAGCAATGGAAACCATTTGCAGGATTTGCTGGATTTGTGGGGCATTTACCCCTTAGAATTAACAGTGGTAATCCCTCTAGGCAGCAACTGTAGGATTCCTGCATTAGCATTTTATGAAGGGGATAGCTTATTCAGTGCAATAACTGTTGTAGTGCTGTCTAGTATAGATTTAATGCAGTTAATTTTAATAAGGAAGTTTATTGGTTTCATATTTATTAAGCAACATATTCTTCTATAATGGTTTTGTTGCGCCAATTTTAATCTGACTTTCTACCTCTGTACAGTCTTATTATTAGGATTCCAACATTTGGATTTACATAGACTTTTGAATAGAATGATTTTGTAATCTTTTCAAGCGGTTTTTGATAAAAATAACATCCGTCTCGGATTTTATAAACTGTAATAAAACCAGCTTTATTTTCCTTAGGCTAATCCTTTTAATATTTGTGTTTGGGATTTAACAGTTGGGCTGTGAATTTGATTTGAATGTTTCTTTTTTTTGTTGTTCCCATTGTGTTGTGTTTAGCT
This sequence comes from Oophaga sylvatica, assembly GCA_033576555.1. Classification (NCBI taxonomy): domain Eukaryota; kingdom Metazoa; phylum Chordata; class Amphibia; order Anura; family Dendrobatidae; genus Oophaga; species Oophaga sylvatica. The sequence continues at coordinate 760,775,503 of JARQOD010000001.1, forward strand.
AGTTATTTAGCCTCCAGAAATGTATAAGCTACAGAAAGCAAGTAACACAGTAGCAGAATAAAATAAACTATCACCGAAAAGATCAGATTTTAAATGGGATTCCCATTGCTGCTAGTCGAGGAGTTTAATACTTTATGAATGTGAATGATCATGTTACTATGGGCAATAGATCTGTACATATTAGCCTTTTACTTCTTGATTTGCCGATAAATGCTTGGGAGTCACGCTATTCATTATTGTAGATTCAAAAAACCATAAATATATACAGTACTCAACATAAATGAGTACACCCCCTTTGAACAGTTAGATTTTAATCAGTTTCTCACTGTTTCGTAGAATGGCTTTTTAACCCATAACATGAAAGTAGATTTAGTAATATAATTTTCATTAAAACAAATCTTCAGTTTTGCTCAAATTAGTTGATGCAAAAATTAATATATCCCACTTCAAAAACTACTACATCTAGCATTTTGTATGGTGTTCAGGTTTTTTTAAGACAGCACCAAGTTTTCTAGGCATGGAATTAAGAAGTTGGCGACATAGTGCAACATCTATATTTTTCAATTCTAAAAGAACAACATATTTTAGAGCCTCTTCAGTATTTCCCATAGGTGTTTCGATGGGTTCAGATCATGAGACATACTTGGCCACTGAAGCACTTTCACACTGTTCTTCAGAAATTCAACCGTGGTCTTAGATGTGGGTTTTGGATCACCATCAGCAGTACTCATGCAGCCCTAAAAAAGAACACTGCCACCACCATCTTTCACAGTAGATACCATGTATTTTTCTTTGTACCCCTCACCATTGCGATGCCATACAATTTTGTAGCCATCAGTTCCAAAAACATTTATCTTTTTTGGAGAGGTTTCCTTCATGGGTGACACCCATAAATGCCATTCATCTGCAGTGTACACCATATTGTGCCTTTGGAAGCACTCACCCTGATTTGGCTTTCTACTTCTTAAGCTAACTGCAGTAAACTTGTATGGCAATTTTCTTCAACCATTCTCTTCAGAAGACACTTCTGTGTACAGTTAGATCTAGAAGTAATTGAACAGTAACCAAATCTTCAAAATTTTGCAAAACACTAGCCAATATTTTGGATTTAAAATGAAACAACTGAGATGCAATGAAAATGTAGACTTTCAGGATTAATTAAATATCCTCTGAAACATTTAAGAATTGCAACCAATTTTATAAAGCCTTCTCGTTTCAGGGGCTCAAAAGTAACTGGACAAATTAATTTTACCATTTATAAAATGTTCATTTTTAATACTTTGTAGAGAATCATTTGCAGGCAATCACTACCTGAAGTCTTGAAGCCATGGACGTCTCCAAATGCTGAATTTCCTCCTTTGTGATGCTTTGCCAGGACTTTACTGCAGCTGACTTCAGTGGTTGGTTGTTTGTGGGTCTTTTTCCCTTAAGCTTTGTTTTAAAATGTGAAATGCATGCTTCATGAGGTTGAGATCTGATGACTGACTCGGCCATTTCAGAATATTCCACTTCTTTGCACAAGCCACCACAGGCGAGTCCTTAGGGCCGGGATATTCTTTACCCACTCCCACTGAGGGGGCTTTACAGAGGCCTTCCCAGACTGCTGTCGCAGGATAGCTGGCATCTGGGGACCTGGCAATGTGGAATCAGGTACAAGAGAAAATCCAAAGATAGCAAAATCCCCAAATGAAAATCAAAGGGAAACCCCAGGACAATAGCTAATAAAGAAGAACCAAAAACGACTATTAGCAACTACAGAGAAGCAACCAGAGCTCAACCAGGAATCACTCACCATACACCTACACAAAGGAGCTGAATAAACAGCACTGAAGAGGATTAGAAGCAAGCCTTATATAGCCAGCCCTAATCCAAGGGTAACAATCAGGTGATGCATTCCTCCTAGTCATGTCCAGGGAGCCACTTCCTGCTCACCTGAACAGCAGGGTGCACAAATTCCCACCATTGACTAACACCAGTCAAGGTGTCATAGGTCTCCCAGGCCAGGAAACCAGTGGAAAGCACACAAGGTGCATCGCTCACCACTTCCATACACGAGGCACCACTGTGTGTAGTTAACCCACCCAAGTACGCGCTAGCTCCACCCCATGGCTGACCGACCAGCAAAGCAGTTGAGAAACTGGAGGAGGACGATTGCATCCACTGCAGGTACTCCAAACAAATACATTGTGGAATTGGGAGACAATGAAGGGACTTGCAGAAGCGAGAAACAGAGGCGTAGTTAGAACAAGGGAGCAATGTGCAAAAGTACTGGAGCTGGCCTTTTCCCATTAAGTTAGCTGCTACTGCGCACCACAGCCAACCCCTAGCCTTTTCTTTTTCCCAGTGGGCCTCAATGCGGGACATGTGTGCCGTGTTGTGCTGCTGCAAGGACTCGATGAACATGGCTTAGCTGATGACGCTGAAAAAAATGCTTCAGGTGATGTTGGATCATGTGGTGGCACAGGAGAAAGAGTAGGAGGAAGATTATTTCTGAGATATATGGGAGATACAGATTATTGATGGCTTTGTAGGTCAGTGTTAGTAGCTTGAAGTGGATATGTTGTGGAATTGGGATACAATGAAGTGATTTGCAAAGGGGAGAAGTGTCGTTGAACTGAAAAGGACGCCTTGACAAGACACGGGTGGTTTTCATGCTGTATCATCAGAGACTGAAGCGAGGCATAAATGTTGTAACCTGAGCACCACCTGCATGCCGAGGTATCTGGATGCAAAGCACTGCTACAAGCACTAAGGAAAGGTGGGAATTCTGTCCCTACAATAGGACTGAGCTGGATCCCTACGATGTAACGGGGAACCTGATCCTGCGACCAGACCCGCTAAAGTCCTCAGCTAGTCTGAACGAAGACCTATAGTTGCGAGGAGGAATCCCTACAAGATCTAGGGACTGGGTGAAAAGGTGGACACCTCCTAACAGAAAGTGTAGCAGGGAATATAAAACAGAAAACAAATACTAAGAGATCCTAAGATCAAGCAAAACTGACAGAGTAAGGCACCTAAGCACCCGGCTAGCTTAAGAGTAGATAATACAATGTAGTCCAGCAAAGCCAGAAGGGCGGAGCCAGACTAAATAGGGAAAAAAGGTCATGTGACAGCAAACTGAAACAAAATCTAACAAGAGGGTTCTAACAGTACCCTCCCTTCTAAGAGGATCCTCCGGATCCCCTAAGACTTAGGCTTATCCGGAAACCTCTTGTGAAACGCTCTGACAAGTCTAGACGCAGAAACATCATCCGCCCTCACCCATGAGTTATCCTCGGGTCCATAACCCTTCCAAGCAACGAGGTACTGCAAACTCCCTCTATACCGTCTAGAATTTAGGATGCGGGAAATCTCATATTGCCCGTCCTCCACCACCAGGGGAACAGTGGCCGAGACGTCTCCATCTGAGACCTCAGCATTTTTCAAGAGAGAAACATGAAACACCGGATTAATCTTCCAGGAGGTAGGAAGCTCCAACTTAACAGCAGATTGGTTAATAACCTGAAGCACCTTAAAGGGCCCTACAAACTTGGGACCCAATTTCTTAGACGGAATCCTCAAGCGCAGATACTTAGAGGACAACCAAACCATGTCACCAATAGCAAACAAAACCTCTTGTCGTTTTCTATCAAAATACACTTTGGATCTTTTGTTAGCCTCCTGAAGATTACCACGTACATCAGTCCAAACTCTCTCCAAAACACCAGAAAAATTCTCCTCTTCAGGTACAGCCGATCCCAACTTGGAAAATGACCCAAAAGACGGATGTCTCCCAGTACAACAAAAAAAAGGCGAACAACCAGCAGAAGCGGATGTATGATTGTTAAGAGCAAACTCAGCAAGTGGCAGAAACTCAGACCACCCCTCTTGATTATCAGTCACAAAACAATGCAAGAACTGCTCAACATCCTGGTTTTTCCTTTCTGTCTGGCCATTAGACTCAGGATGATATCCGGATGAAAACGACAAATGAACTCCCAACCTGTCACAAAAGGCGCGCCAAAAACGAACCACAAACTGAGGTCCCCTATCAGAAACAATGTCAGTAGGAACACCATGTAGTCTGACTATTTCCTTGACAAAGGCCTTAGCGAGAGTCTTAGCGCAGGGCAGTTTGATGAAAGGAACCAAGTGACACATCTTGCTAAAACGGTCCACGACCACTCAGGTGACAGTGAAACCCTCAGAGGGGGGAAGGTCAGTAATAAAGTCCATAGCCAAATGTGTCCAAGGTGCACTAGGGACCTCCAAAGGGCAAAGCAACCCCGCAGCAGGAGAATGAGAAGACTTAGATCTAGCACACACAGTGCATTGGCGCACCCACTTAATGACTTCCTTCTGCCATCCTGGCCACCAAAAACTGCGACCCACAAGTCTCTTGGTCTCAGAGATTCCAGGATGACCTGCCAACCGAGAGTCATGACATTCATCAAACAAATCTCTCCTCAGGGTACCAGGCACAAACAACCTCCCATGCGGCGTGTTAGATGGGGCATTCTCCTGTGCTTTAAGAATCTCATCTTCCAACACGGAGTCCAAAACAGCAATAACAACCCCCTCTTGCAAGATGTTTTCCTCCTCCTCCTCAGTACCCACCATAGGAGAAAAGCTGCGAGACAAAGCATCAGCTTTAACATTTTTAGTACCTGGGATGTAAGTAATGGTAAAATTAAACCGTGAGAAAAACAGTGCCCACCTAGCCTGACGGGCATTCAAGCGTTTGGCAGCATCAAGGTAGATCAGATTTTTATGATCGGTGAAGACTTGAACGGGAAATTCCGCTCCCTCAGAAAAATGACGCCAGTGTTCAAATGCGAGTTTAATTGCCAACAATTCCCGATTACCGATATCATAATTTAGTTCAGACTCAGAAAATTTCTTTGAAAAAAAAGCACAGGGATGTACTCCATCCGTCTTTGCCTGAGACAACACCGCGCCGACCCCCACAGAAGAAGCATCAACCTCAACCAAAAATGGTTTAGTCACATCAGGCTGCGTAAGGATGGGAGCAGAGCTGAACCTCTCCTTTAACAACACAAAAGCCTCAATGGCCTCAGTAGTCCACTGAACCGCATCAGCACCCTTCCTGGTGAGATCGGTCAGAGGTTTGGCAATCACAGAAATTTTTTTTATGAATTTTCTATAATAATTGGCGAACCCCAAAAACCTCTGTATTGATTTCACACCAATAGGTCTAGGCCAATCCTGCACAGCTTGCACTTTCACCGGGTCCATCTCAAAACCTTCACTGGAGACAATGTAGCCCAAAAAACTAAGTCTCTGTACAGCGAACTCACATTTTTCTAGTTTGGCAAAAAGTGAATTATCACTCAGTAACTGTAATACTTCACGCACACTCCTCCAATGAGACTCCAAATCCGGTGAATAAATCAAAATGTCATCCAAATACACAACCACACTTCTGCCGATCAAAGGTCTAAGGATGTCATTAATAAGATTCTGAAAAAATTCCGGAGCACTGGAAAGTCCAAAGGGCATGACCAGATTCTCAAAATGACCCAGTGGAGTGTTAAACGCAGTCTTCCATTCATCCCCCTCCTTCATGCGCAACAAATTGTATGCCCCTCGAAGATCAATTTTCGAGAACCACTTGGCCCCCACTAACTGATTAAACAAATCAGGAATCAATGGCAGTGGGTAAGGATTGCGTACAGTAATCTTATTAATTTCACGAAAGTCTAGACAAGGCCGTAAACCGCCGTCCTTTTTTTTAACAAAAAAAATCCAACCGCCACAGGAGATTTGGAAGGCCCAATGTGACCGGCGGCCAAGCTTGTCTGTATGTATTCCTCCAAAGCCTTTCTCTCAGGAATAGTCAAATTAAATAAACAACTTTTAGGAAGAGTCGCTCCAGGGACAAATTCAATTGCACAATCATAATCTCTATGAGGAGGCAATACCTGCGATTCCTTATCAGAAAAAACTTTCCAAAAATCCTGAATAGGTACAGGTAACTCCCCCTTAACTACAGCAGCAATACGCCCGTTACAACACTTGTCATAACACTTAGGACTCCAGGACTTAATTTCATTGGTAGACCAATCCAGTACCGGATTGTGCAATTTTAACCAGGGTAACCCCAAAATCACCGGAGAAGGTAAATTATTCAAAACTACCAAATCCAAATTCTCTTGATGAACACCATTAATAGTAAGAGGAAATTCACAGATATGGTGAGTAACATTTTTCAAGTGAGAACCATCCACAGACACCACATTAATAGGAGAAGATAGAAGTTTGGGTTTTAATTTTAGTTTTTCCAAAAATTTCCCATCAATCACATTGAGAGTTGAACCACAATCCACAAATACCCGAAACTCCATTAATTCCTCCTCAACACCAGTGGTAGCAGAAAGAAAGACACCTTTATTGTTTAAACAAGCTATGCGGGCAAAACTGACCTAATTTTTTTTCTCTCTTTATTCATTCGAAGCGCACAGTTCTTAATGAAATGCTCAGATTTACCACAATAGAAACACAAACCTTGAGCAAATCTGCGTTCCTTTTCTTGAGAGTGAGGTGTCATTGCTCCAATTTCCATCGGCTCTGCAATGTCAGTACATTCCTTCTCCAAACTTGGAGCTGACAAGGCAGATTTACTCTCATTAACCCTTGCACGCAGTCTCCTATCCACCCGTATGGCTAATTGCATAGCCTCTTGCAAGTTACCAGGTATGGGATAAGCAATCAGCAAATCTTTAACCCTTTCACTTAACCCTGCAAGAAATAAACTTTTCAAAGCTGAATCGTTCCAGCCCACCTGAGCGGACCACCTTCGGAAGTGAGTACAATATTTTTCCACATTACCTGATCCCTGTCTCAAACGTCTCAATTCTGTCTCAGCTGATGAAACACGATCCGGATCGTCATACAATAATCCCAAAGCAGAAAAAAAACTATCCACTGATCTAAAGCATGGATCACTAGGCTGCAGAGAAAAGGCCCAGTCCTGAGGTTCTTTGCGCAAAAGTGACATTATGAACCCTATGCGCTGTGATTCATCACCAGAGGATCTGGGTCTCAAACGGAAATACAACAAGCAAGCATTTTTAAAAGAAAAAAAATCTTGTTGTTCACCAAAAAATAAATCAGGCAAACGTACCTTTGGCTCCACGAAATCAGCTCCAGGACAACTACTCACGTGTTGCTGGATTTCAGCCACCTCCAGAGAGAGTCGCTGCAGGTGTTGAGCCAAATCCTGAACCGACACCATAATAGAAACTGAAAATCTTTCCTTAGAGATTTTTTATTTTTTCTTTGGGCTGGACTTACTGTTATGATCTGCTACAAGCACTAAGGAAAGGTGGGAATTCTGTCCCTACAATAGGACTGAGCTGGATCCCTACGATGTAACGGGGAACCTGATCCTGCGACCAGACCCGCTAAAGTCCTCAGCTAGTCTGAACGAAGACCTATAGTTGCGAGGGAGGAATCCCTACAAGATCTAGGGACTGGGTGAAAAGGTGGAAACACTCCTAACAGAAAGTGTAGCAGGGACTATAAAACAGAAAACAAATACTAAGAGATCCTAAGATCAAGCAAAACTGACAGAGTAAGGCACCTAAGCACCCGGCTAGCTTAAGAGTAGATAATACAATGTAGTCCAGCAAAGCCAGAAGGGCGGAGCCAGACTAAATAGGGAAAAAAGGTCATGTGACAGCAAACTGAAACAAAATCTAACAAGAGGGTTCTAACACCTAGCATGGATGTCCGAAGCAAACACCCAAGAATTGTCCTCCTGACCATAACCTCTCCACTTAACCAAATACTGGAGTTTCCGTCTAGAAAAACGAGAATCCAATATTTTCTCAACTACATACTCCAGATTGCCCTCAACCAAAACAGGGTCAGGAGGCGCAGCCATAGGAACCACTGGCTCGACAAACCTCTTCAATAAGGACTTGTGGAACACGTTATGGATCTTAAATGTCCCCGGAAGAAGCAAACGAAAGGAAACAGGATTAAGAATCTCCAAGATCTTATAAGGTCCAATGAACCTAGGCTTAAACTTAGGAGATGCAACTCTCATAGGGATATTTCTTGAGGACAACCAGACCAAGTCCCCCACTTCAAACCGAGGACCATCAGTCCTATGCCGGTTGGCAAACCGCTGGGCCCTCTCCTGAGAGAGGGACAACCTCTCCACTACCTGGTCCCAAATCTGCTGCATACGCTCCACAACAGAGTCAACACCTGGACAGACAGAAGCCTCCGTCTGTCCCGAAGAAAATCGAGGGTGAAACCCAAATTGCAGAAAAATGGAGACATCAAAGTGGCAGAGCTAGACCGATTATTAAGAGCAAACTCAGCCAAAGGCAAAAAAGAGACCCAGTCATCTTGATCAGCAGACACAAAGCATCTCAGATAAGTCTCCAATGTCTGGTTTGTTCTCTCAGTTTGTCCATTGGTCTGAGGATGAAAAGCCAAGGAGAAAGACAATTGAACACCAAGTTTAGAACAAAAAGTCCTCCAAAATCTGGAAACAAACTGGACTCCTCTGTCAGACACAATGTTCTCAGGAATGCTGTGCAACCGAACCACGTGCTGAAGGAAGAAAGGCACCAATTCGGAGGAGGAAGGCAACTTAGGTAATGGCACAAGATGTATCATTTTGGAAAACCTATCACAAATCACCCAGATAACGGTCATTCTCTGAGAAACAGGGAGGTCGGAAATTAAATCCATAGAGATATGGGTCCATGGTCTCTTAGGCACAGGCAATGGCATCAACAAACCACTAGAGCGAGAGCAAGGCTTGGAGCGAGAGCAAGTCCCGCAAGACTGCACAAATTCCCTGACGTCACGAGACAAAGTAGGCCACCAAAAGGACCGACTAACCAAGTCTCTGGTACCAAAAATTCCAGGATGACCGGCCAACGCGGAACAATGAATCTCAGACATCACACTCTTTTTCCACCGGTCTGGTACAAACAATTTCCCAATAGGGCAGCGCTCGGGTTTATCCTCCTGACACCCTTCCAGAGCCAGTCTCAAATTGGGCGAGATGGCGGAAAGAACTACACCCTCTTTCAAAATAACAGCAGGATCAGATAACTCAGGAGAGTCCGCAAGGAAACTCCTGAGAGGGCATCCGCCTTAACATTCTTAGTGCCAGGAAGAAAGGAAACCACAAAATTAAAACGTGTGAAAAACAAGGCCCACCTGGCCTGTCCAGGATTAAGTCGCTTGGCTGACTCCAGATAAACCAGATTCTTATGGTCCGTGAGGACCACCACCTGATGTTTGGCTCCCTCCAGCCAATGTCTCCACTCTTCAAAAGCCCACTTCATGGCCAATAACTCCCTATTACCCACGTCATAATTACGTTCAGTTGGAGAAAATTTTCGAGAGAAAAAGGCACAAGGGTTACTTTTAGAGGTCTCTGGATCTCTTTGGGACAAAACGGCACCTGCCCCAATTTCAGAGGCATCAACCTCCACCTGAAATGTCAGAGAAACATCAGACTGCTGTAGAACAGGAGCAGAAGTGAATCTCTGCTTTAGTTCCTGAGACGCAGAGACTGCCTCAGGAGGCCAATTCACCACATCAGAAGCCTTTTTGGTCAAATCAGTCAATGGTTTAACAATAACAGAGAAATTACCAATAAATTTACGATAAAAATTGGCAAAACCCAAGAATCTCTGAAGAGCCTTTAATGAAGTAGGTTGGACCCAATCACAGATGGCCTGAACCTTGACCGGGTCCATTTCAATAACAGACTGAGACAAAATGAATCCCAGAAATGAGATCCTCTGTACGCCAAAAAGACACTTTGATCCCTTCACATACAGAGCATTCTCTCTCAAAATCTGGAACACAGTCCGAACATGTTTCACATGAGAGTCCCAGTCATTGGAAAAAATCAAGATATCATCCAAATAAACAATCAGAAATTTATCCACAAAATCCCTGAAAATGTCATTCATGAAGGACTGGAAGACGGAAGGAGCATTAGTGAGCCCAAAGGGCATCACTAGGTACTCAAAATGCCCCTCTGGGGTATTAAACGCCGTCTTCCATTCATCCCCATGCTTAATGCGAATAAGGTTGTATGCCCCCCTGAGGTCAAGCTTGGTAAACCAAGTAGCACTTTTCACCCTGGAAAACAGGTCAGAAATCAAGGGTAACGGATATTGATATTTCACAGTGATATTGTTCAAGAGACGATAATCAATACACAGCCTTAATGAACCATCCTTTTTGGCCACAAAGAAAAAACCGGCACCCAAGGGTGAAGAGGATGGTCTGATATGACCCTTCTCCAATGACTCCTTGATATAAGACCGTATAGCGTCATGTTCAGGTACAGACAAGTTAAAAAGGCGACCTTTAGGAATTTACTACCAGGCACTAATTCAATAGCGCAGTCATAGCTCCTATGGGGGGCAAGGATGCAGATTTACTTTTGCTAAACACATCAGAAAAATCAGTCAAAAAGTCAGGAATATCCTGAGTCTGGGGAGAGGCAGAAAAAACAGGAGTGTTGGCATTAACACATTGGCAGCCCCAACTGGTCACAGACACAGATTTCCAATCCAAAACAGGATTATGAGACTGTAACCAAGGGAAACCCAGTACAATAATGTCCTGCAGATTATACAGCACCAAAAATTTGCAACTCTCCTGATGATCAGGTTCAACCCTCATTATCACCTGAGTAGAGAACTGGGGTTTATTCTCAGCCAAAGGGGTAGAATCAATCCCCAGTAGGGGAATAGACTTCCGTAGGGGTATCAAGGGAAACCCACAACGTTTAGCAAAATCAAAATCCATCAGGTTAATAGCTGCTCCCGAATCAACAAAAGCCTGAGCAGAAAATGTGGACAGGGAGCAAATTAGGTTAACAGTCAACAGAAATTTAGTCTGAACACTACCCAAGACAACTGAGCGTGCAAACCGTCTTCCCCGCTTAGGGCAGACTCAAATAGCATGAGAGGCGTCACCACAGTAGAAACATAACCCATTGCGTTTTCGAAACTCATGACGCTGTGCCCCAGAAGCCACTCTATCACACTGCATGGACTCAGAAGCTGGTTCACAAGGCAACACTATTCCACGCATACCTCTACGCTCACGCAAACGTCTGTCAATTTGAATCGCTAATGACATAGAATCATTGAGAATAGAGGGAGCAGGGAAACCCACCATAACATCTTTTACATTCTCTGACAGTCCCTTCCGAAAAAGGGCTGCCAAAGCATCATCATTCCATTTGGTCAGGACTGCCCACTTTCGGAATTTCTGACAGTACAACTCAGCGTCCTCAAGCCCCTGATTTAATGCCAACAAGGTTTTTTCAGTTTGATCAGTGACATTAGGTTCATCATACAATAACCCCAGAGCCAGAAAAAATGCATCAACATTACTCAAAACAGGGTCCCCAGGTGTCAGGGAAAAAGCCCAATCCTGAGGATCGCCGCGCAGGAGAGAGATGACAATTTGAACCTGCTGTGCTACGTTCCCTGAGGACTTAGGTTTTAAGGCAAAAAACAACTTACAGTTATTTTTGAAATTCAGAAATTTAGCTCGATCCCCCAAAAAAAATCTGGCATGGGGATCCTAGGTTCCACAACCGGCAACCTAGCAAAATAGGTAGCAATATTCCGAACTTCAGTGGCAAGCTGATCCACACGGCCAGACAACTGTGCAAACTCCATTGAGAGAAAAAAAAAATCCTCCTCAGCACCCAGAGAAAAAGAGGGGAAAAAAAAATGCAACAAACAGAAAAAAAAAATTCTCTGACAACTCTGACAACTTTCTTCTTTCCACACTTTTTTTTTCCCTTCTGTGAGTACCATATAATTTTCAGTTGGGCCGGAGATACTGTTATGATTTGGTAGCTGAGGAGAGCAGGCAAAAACGGCAATACACCAGAGAGGTTGGAATCTACTGGATTGCAGTACCCTGACTAACCACCACAACTAAAGGCAGCCGTGGAGCATTCCTACGTTGGTCCTAGACGCCTCGTCACAGCCTGAGAGGTTAACTACACCTAAAGATAGAAAGAGGAAAGCTATCTGCCCCGGAGCAGATCCCCAAAGAACTTAGGAAGCCCCCAAACATGTAATGGCGGTTAGACAAGAGGAAATACAGACACAGACAGAAAATAGTATGAGCAAACGTTGGGGCCCAAACTACCTGGACAGAAAAGGATAGGAAGGACACTTACTGCAATCCAAAAAACCCTAAAAAATACCAACTCTACTAATTGCAAAAACACCTGAGATCACACGACCTCTACCACCTAAATTAGTTCTCTGGTGTCACAAAACTAAGCTGCAGCCAGTGAAAAAACTTGAAAAGGCAAATGAACAAATAAGAGTGGCTCAGATAAACTGAGAGGAGCACAAGCCCCCGGAGGGGATCTGGCTGACCTCCACAGAAGTGCAGGGAACAATGCAAAAAGCAAGCACAAAAATAAAAGCAGAAAATATCTTATCTGATAGCAGAAGATGCAGGCAAGACTCAGCAAGCTTCCAAGTGAACCAGGAACCACAGTTGACACAAGAACAATTGATCACCGGCAACCATGATGGGAGGGAACCTCCCTTATATAAGACCAGTCTGTAACTCCTGATTGCCAATCCTCATTGAATGGTTCAGTACTGTTTGTAACCACCAGAGGGAGCTTCTGCTCAGAATTCATTTCTAACACATTCACAACACATCTCTACACCATCCCACTGAAGCGTTGAGCTGCACGTCCCCAAACACTGGATCCCATATTTTACATGTGGCCTCACAAGTTTCTAAAGGGCTAACAATACATTGATATTACGGAAACCACAGCATGTGGTTCCCAGCCACCACTAACTTGCCTGCGGGCCATCCCTACTCAACATGAACATGTGTACAAAATCAGGTGTGCACTGCACAATGCATCAGTGTAAAGGTCAACATAACCACCGATACTTGGATCAGTAACATTATATCCCTATTACTGCCCTCTGGCTAAATGCTGGGCCTGAGGCAGAAAGTGTTTTGGTGCATGTCATAGTAGCATAGTAACATAGCAAGGCCAAAAAAATTGTCCATCCAGTTCAGCCTATATTCCGTCAGAATAAATTCCCAGATCTACGTCCTTCTAAAGAACCTTCTAAAGAACCTAATAACTGTAAGATACAATATTGTTACGCTCCAGGAAGACATCCAGGCCTCTTTTGAACCCCTCGACTGAGTTCGCCATCACCACCTCATCAGTCAAGGAATTCAAGATTCTCTGCCCTAACAGTAAAGAATCCTCTTCTATGTTGGTGGAAAAACCTTCTCTCCTCCAGACACAAAGAATGCCCCCTTGTGACCGTCACCTTCCTTGGTATAAACAGATCCTCGAAGAGATATTTGTATTGTCCCCTTATATACTTATACATGGTTATTAGATCGCCCTTCAGTTGTCTTTCTTAGACTAAATAATCCTAATTTTACTAATCTCTCTGGATATTGTAGTTACATGGATATGTCCTACCACCGCAAAGGATTGCTGGATGTTTTTGGAATGTTTCTCTGTCCATATTGCCTCCTCCTCCTACTCCGCTTCCTCCAATGCCTCCTCATCCATTCGGTGTAACACCTGTACCACCAACTTCAGCACAGCCAGAGGTAATCTACAGCAGGCTGTTCTGAAACTCAACTCTTTGTGGGAAAAATCACACACTGCGCAGGAGTTGTGGCTGGAGTTCAAAGAACAGACAGAGGTGTGGTTGGTGTCGCAAAAACTCAAGTCCGGCCTAACAGGCGAAATCTCATAGCAGCTCTGGGCCTAGCTGGTTTGACACATATCCCTTGCCTGGCGCATGTGCTTTATTTGGTGGTATATAACTTCCTTAAAAATTACACTGATATATCAAATCTCTGCTAAAACTGCAGGCAGTCTGTGTTCACTTTTGGCATTCTCATCCTGTTGCAGCTCGCCTTTCCACTCTGCAGCTTCACATTTGCCTTCCTGCTCACCACCTCATACACCACTTCACGACTATTGAACAACACTACTTCATGATAAACGAGTGGGCCTTCATGCGGGACATGTGTGCCGTGTTACGCTACTTGAAGTACTCCACGAACACAGCCAATCAGCATTACTATTCCACTTCTATGTCGCCTAGAAAAACAAAGCTTCAGGCGATGATGGATGAGATAGTGGCACAGGACCAAGACGAATAGGAACAGGGACCATTCACACCATTATCAGGCCAGGTGTCCACACATGTCTTGGAGGATACTTCCTGTACCAACAGTGGTCAGGTACACAAATGTCCTGCCAGGGGACAGTTTTGGAGGATGAAGAGGAGAAGTAGGAGGAGAAGGATGAGGAACAACCATGTTCACAGCAGGGTAGCACTCAAAGCAGCTCACAGGCTTCACTGGAACATGGCTAGCGGATACAGACGAAACAGAGGACCCAGACGATACACCTCCCACTGAGGACTATTTGTCATTGTGTCTGGGTAGCATGGCACACATGAGGCAATCCATGCTGCTGTGACTGTGTGGTGCCCGTGCGTGTAGCACCACAAAATGCCTGCTTGTGTGATATTCTTATATATCTATTGCCAGCTATGGTGGGGGCTGGTTTCTCTGCTGGGAAAAACTGCATCCACACATTTTACCTAATCCCTTACTACTTGTAAGATTGTGCACTTTTGCCTGAACCAGGAGGTGTGCACAATCCCTCAGGGGGGGGAAGTGCTTCTGAGAGGTTGCAATGTGCAGAGTAGTGAAGATGTAGGAAGAGGCAGAAACATGGAGGTCCGCAGGCAAAGGAGAGGAGTGTGCTCTCCCTGCCAGGACAAGCTGCACGAGGCAGGGTATCAATCTCTAGAGCAAAAACTAAATTGAAAGACTGCTCGGTTTACATATAATGAGCAGTAGTGTGCTTTTGCCCAGGAGCTCAGCAGCGCATAGAATCAGTGACAGTGCTGCAAGAGAGAGTGTTTGCCACCGGATTCTAGCTGCCTGCTCGCTGGAAGGGATCACGGACCCAGCAACTGGGGGGGGTCCAAGGAATCATTTACCAGAGGTATAATTAGCAGTAGGAAGACTACATCAAGTCACAGCAGAGAAACTGAACTATCACCATGCCTGATCCAAACCCTGAATGTGAATTGTATGGAAACTTCTGGAACTGTTTGCAAAACTTCAGTAAAAGGTACAAACTGATCATTATCCTGTCTAACGTTGATTATTCTCAGCTGCACCATTCCTGCTCCAACTCCCCTGGGAGCTAGCTCTAGCTGGGAACGGATTAATCATCTGGTACTGTCCATCACCACCTAACTCCCAGGGACCATCATCAGTGCCAGGCTATACCAGGCCAAACATCTCAACTGGTGTCACAAACCTTTTTATTAATATTATTAATCCCACAATTGACAAAGGCTGGCTTGCGTCCCCGATTGGACTTGACCAGCACTCGGACCACTGTGACTCAGTACCGTTACTGCAGTGGCCAGGCCGGTGAGGCACACCTGCACAAAAACCTGAGTTGATGAGATTATTACAAGTGCTGATTTCTGTGTGGCAACCCTTCTGAATCCTCACTACAAATACTAGAGCGTGATTGGAAAATGCGGGAATACAAGCATAGGCTGATAGACGCACTACTGAAAAGCATCCTCACCTGATAGTGGGGGGCTCAGTGGAAGCACAAGGCAGAGAAGGAGAAGGAAATTCCAAGACAGCTGGGGCATCGGCACCCCCACGGAAGCGAACGTTAGCATGGAAGAAATGTAGAAATCCTTACTTAGCACTTCACAACATCCAGCACCACCATCTGATACTGAGTACATATTAGCAGGAGGCAGCATTTACGTTATGCCTGTATAGCAACTCACTCAGGATCAATAGGTTAGACACTAAAAGAACCAAACTGAGCCTGCCGGTTACTGTTCAGACTAGATATCATGACACTACAGACTAGATATCATGACACCTGTGTGTTAAGCTAGACAGCAGCCAGAAAAACAGAACCCAAACACTCAGAGAAAAGGTGTGTCTCCTGTGGCTCAGCAGAAAGAGAAGCCAACCACAAAACACAAGCTCAAGGGATCAAATCCATGAGCAAGACAGTTTCAACAACATGGTGAAAGACTATGTGTCCACACGTCTCCACATACTGATTGATGAGTCTGGTCCATTTAACTTCTCGGTCTCTAAATTAGACTCGTGGCCTGAGCTTGCCCTTTACGCCTTGGAAGTACTGGCCTGCCCTGCGGTACGTGTACTGTCGGAATGCATGTTTAGGACGGCAGGAGGTGTGATCACAGTCGCATGCTCCTGTCCAAGGCCAATGTGGGCAAGCTCACATTAATTAATATAAACCAGGCGTGGATCCCACAGGATTTGTTTGTACCTTTGGCTGAATATAGAAGTATACCAGCCGCCCCTAGACAATAGACTCCAACGCAGTTTGTTTGTTCTATTTTCCATTCACAATGTTTTGGGGCCCACCCAAGAAAAAAAAGAGTGTTTTGCAGAGTACACCAACACATGCTCTTTTGCAGAGTACCCCCACCGAGGCTTTTCTCAGAGTACTCACACAGAGACGCGTGCAGAGTACACACACAGGTTTTTCTAGCACAGTATTACCACAGACACGATTGTAGAGTAGAAAAGTGTGTTTTTACACACAGTACTCCCACAGACATGGGTGCAGAGCCTAACTAGCCTACGTTATTATCACCTCCATCGGGCTTCGTTCGCCATAAACCTGAGGGTCAGGTGACTGCAGAGGTGAACTCTGGTGGATTGAGGCATCCTCACCATATGTCATTTTCTGGTGAGGTCCAATGTTAAGGGTCCAGAGGCCCCTCATTGAAAGGGGGGTACTGTCACAATCCATTTTTTTGGTTTCATTGAGTTAAACCTTTTTCCTTTCAGGACAGATCTGGTTCTATTGAGTTAAACCTTTTTTACTTTCAGGACAGCAGGGGTTAAATGTCAGTTTTTCCCTGCTGGCAAGCTGCTCTAATTGTATTGCTGCTGGGTCAGCTGATGTGGGTGGTGACCACTCCCACCATCCTTTAAAACGTCACCTGATGCATCAGTTGACTGTCGGCGTTAGAACAATCTGTAGTGACCAAGCTTGAGTAAGGAGCACTCTGGGTGCAGTGGTCTTCAGCTGACTTCACTTATTTGGTGCCTTTATTCTGCTGTGCAGTGCTTTGCAGCAGAGAAAGCTAAGTGTGGTGTTTTTGTTACTGTCACGTTTGGGGACTGCAGCCGCCCACCATGGCGTGGCGCGGGCATCCCTCGGGTACGAAATCTGGACCCTCCATACCACAGAGGGGGACCCGGTCCTACCCATACTTAGGGACTGGCAGAGACCGGGGTTCTGTGGCAGCTGAGCATGAGGACAAGATAGAAACACGTAGGACTTGATCACACCGCACAACTTCAGATATAGTGAAGTAAAGTTTACTAAAGAAAATACGTGAAGACACACAGTACATAACTCAAACATGAGAAGAGGTTATCAGAATCACGAACTCAGGAACACGAACTGAACTTCAGGAACACGGAAACAGGAACACAAACACAGGAACACAGACTGGACATCAGGAACACGGACACCGGAACACGGACTGGACATCAGGAACACGGACACCGGAACACACGGCTGAATCTCAGGAAACAGAACACTGGCATCGGACTCCGGACATCAGGCAACGATCGACAGGTTCCGGACATCGGCCTGCGGACATCAGTCTCCGGACATGAGGCCGCAGTATCAGACTAGGGACATCTGGCAACGATCGTCAGGCTCCGGACATCAGGCAGGAAAGGATCGGATCCGGACATCTGGAAGTGATCTGAAAAGAAATCCAAGCGGTCTGGTGCAAGTCCCACCAGGCTCAACTGGAGCCGGGCGGGGATTGCACCAAAAGCAAGCTGAGCACAAAGTAACAGAAACTCAGCACACCCACACCGGACTCCTCCTTCCAAATGAACCCAGGATATATCACAGAAAGTCAGTTAGCAAAGTATCACAGTCACTGGGCACAGGGTTCAGTACACAGAAGGTTTCAGGAACATAGCACAGCAGACACAGTTCAGACTGTCAGGTACAGGACAGGTACAGGATCAGAGATACGAGCCTAGAATTACCGCCTCTAGGAAAGGCACAGGAACGAGTTCAGGATCAGGGATACGAGCCTAGAATTACCGCCTCTAGGAAAGGCACAGGAACGAGTTCAGCATCAGGGATACGAGCCTAGAATTACCGCCTCTAGGAAAGGCACAGGAACGAGCCTAGAATTACCGCCTCTAGGAAAGGCACAGGAACGAGTTCAGCAACACCAAACAGGACAAGGGAATCAGCTCTCCAGAGCTGATCAGACTCAGAGCAGAAGCTGAACACACACACACACAAAGCTAGGTTCAGAAGCTATGTGAGTAGCAAAGGCCCCGCCCATAGGGCAGGGAGCCTTTATATATGAACTGCCCCTCAGCAATTGGCTGGGGACAGCATTTCAGGTACACACACTAACCCTGATAAAAGCAGGGCAGGTGTGGCCTGCGCACCCTATGAGAGCCAGACATAAGCACAGCAAGGGCACCTGGAAATGGCTGCAGCCCAAACCCACGTAGCAAGCCATGCACCAGTGCAGAGGAACTTGCAACCTAAGGGTAGCTTTCACAGCAGTAGCCAGGGACCGCACATGCGGGTGATCATGCAGCGCAGCGGAGACACCCACGCATGCACGGTTACGCAGAGGAGCTGGGAACTGAGCATCATCCATACAGGTAACGGATATCAGTATCCCAGCTATATTAGGGGGAAAAGGAGAAAAGGGTTAAAGCATACACATGCATGTCACAACATGACAGTTACCTTGTCCCTTTGGTGCCTGTCTCCTCCTCCTGAATTTATTATCTGCAGAGGTGAGACTAGTGCTCCTTGCCGGCCAGTGCACTAGCTAGGGCAGAGTTAGGTGACAGTAAGGGACAAGGTATCTTGATGGCGGCAGGGGAAAGGACTCGCATAGGGCATTAGGAGAGTGCAGGGACAGGCTCAGGCTGAGCTCAGGTGGTGACCATACCTCATTCCCTATTGGCAGGGCCTTCCTCCCCCCAATTCCATCCCCGTTGTGTGTTGTGCCATTAGTTGACCGACCATCCATTGGGTCGTGTCACACTGTGACAGTCACTCCGTGACAGAAACTAAGGATTTTCTGACAAATCAGTTAAAGTATACTCATTGGTATTGACACTGTATAAAGTTTATTACATATCCCAGCAGAATTTTTGTTTTCTTGGCCTTTTTTCAGAGAATATGATTGATAACACCAAAACTTTTACTCTACTCATGGTTAGTGGTTGGGTGAAGCCATTTATTGTCAAACTACTGTATGTGAAAAATGAACGAGACATAAATTCACTGGTCCACCTGACAAGGATTTACAGCAATCACATTGGGATGTCCTTCGGACTGGAAAAGTGTGGCTGGTTGGTAATAAAGAGAAGCAAGGTAGTCAAGCCTGATGGAGTGGAATTACCAGCAGGGCACATAGCAGATGTACAGACATGCTACAAGTACCTCGGCATCAAACAGGGATACAGTAACCATGATGAGGAGGCAAGGAAAGTAGCAACATCAAAATAATATCAGAGAGGTCCTGAAGAGCCAGCTCAATGGGAATAATAAAATCCACGCCATCAATACATATGCCCTGCAAGTTATCAGATACCCTGCTGGCCAATATAAGAGATGGAGGCTGCAGATGTGAAGACTAGGGTTGAGCATTCCGATACTGCAAATATCGGGTATCGGCCGATATTGGCTGTATCGGAATTCCGATTCCGAGTACCGATATTTTCGTCATATCGGATACCGGAATCGGGATTGTCACTGTCACTGTCAGTGTCCGTCGGTCGGGTCTGTCAGGAGTCAGCGGCACTTACCCGGCAGAAGATCTCCGGCGGTCACATCCCGGACTGCTTAATGGCCGCCATCCTCTTCTCCCCGGCGGTCACATGCAGTTTCTCGCGATAACTGCAGTGACTGCAGGGTAATCGCGGCCGTAAAGCAGTCCGATGACGTCACCGCCGTGGAAGCTGGTAAGCAGCTGTGCTGCGCCGGGATGTCAGGCTCTGCCTGTCATTCCGATGTAGCAGAGCTGGATCGTCGTAGGACTGTCGTTATGGACTGCGTCGGACAGGTGGTATACTGTTGGTTTGTTTTTTTTAATTTTTTTACAGGAGATCGATGGCGTCGCAGGAATGAGAGAGTAATAAAAAAAATGAAAACTGTGTTGTCTCTTTTATTTCATTAAAAGACTTTTTTCTTGCTGTGTCTTTTTTTTACACATTTAAAAACTTTGGGATTAATAATGGATCGGTGTCTTATTGACACCTCTCCATTATTAACCGGGCTTATTGTCACCGTGCAATCAACGGTGACATTAACCCCTTATTACCCCGATTGCCACCGCTACAGGGCAAGTGGGAAGAGCCGGGTAAAGTGCCACAATTGGCACATCTTTTGATGCGCCAAATGTGGGGCTGCTGTAGCCTGGTATTATCAGGCTGTTGAGGGCCAAAATCCATGGGCCTTGACAGTCTTTTAATACCAGGCCGCAGCAGTCTGCATTTTACTTGGCTGGTTAACAAAAATAGGGGGACCCCTACGCCGTTTTTTTTTTCGAGGTGATCCCCTATTTTTGTTAACCAGCCAAGCTAAGCAGACTGCTGTGGCCTGGTATTATCAGGCTTGCAAGGTCCATGGATATTGGATCCTTACCAGCCTGAAAAACCAGGCCTCAGCGGTCTGCTTCATCTGGCTGGTTAACAAAAATAGGGGGACCCCACGCCAATTTTTTTCGAGGGGATCCCCTATTTTTGTTAATCAGCCAAGATATGCAGACTGCTGTGGCCTGGTATTATCAGGCTGGCAAGGTCCATGGATCTTGGCTCCTTAACAGCCTGAAAATCCAGGCCTCAGCGGTCTGCTTTATCTGGCTGGTTAACAAAAATAGGGGGGACCCCACGCCAATTTTTTTCGAGGGGATCCCCTATTTTTGTTAATCAGCCAAGATATGCAGACTGCTGTGGCCTGGTGTTATCAGGCTGGCAAGGTCCATGGATCTTGGCTCCTTAACAGCCTGAAAATCCAGGCCTCAGCGGTCTGCTTCATCTGGCTGGTTAACAAAAATAGGGGGGACCCCACGCCAATTTTTTTTCGAAGGGAACCCCTATTTTTTTTAAACAGTTCCCTCTGACGTCACTGATGGTGTCCCTGGCTGACCTGAAGTGAAAGTGGAAAGCAATCAATTAAGCTTTCCACTTCCTCTCCTGTCAGCCAGGAGAGGAGCTCATTCATTTGGGGGTTTATTGTGAGGCTGCAGCATTAGCTGCGGTCCCTGCAGTAAACATTAACCCTTTCTGAAGGATTACACCGTGGGACCTGACTGTGCATCGGATTGGTAAGAATAATTTTGCTTTATTATTTTATTTTTATTACAGGAAATGGTTTTAGCAGGTAAATAAAATATGGTCAAAAACTGTGTGATTATTTCATTAAACTTCTTTTTTATTAAAGTGTGTGTGTTTGATTTTTCTTTCATACAATAGGATTAATAATTGATAGTTGTCTAATTGACAGCTCTCAATTATTAACCTGGCTTAAAGTGACCTTTCAATTGCAAGGTCATTTTAACCCCTTATTAACCCATTCGCCACCGCTACAGGGCAATGGGAATAGACGGGCAAAGTGCCAGAAAGGGCAAATCTAATTAGAGATTTGCCCTTTCTGGGGTGTCTGGGGGCAGATGTTAAGTAGCCGGGGGGGGGCCAAAAAAAATGGTCCCTCTCTGGGCTATTATTATCTGCCCCCACTCACTGGCTTTGTCTGCCTGGTTGCGAAAATAGGGCGGGAGCCCACGCATTTTTTTTCAGCAATTTTACACCTCATATATATATATACATGTCATTGAATTTGTGACACATATATATATATATTTATATTTATAGTTCATACACTTCTACATAGTATAATAGCCGCTAATTCAATTGCCGGCTTTTGTGAAAATGCAGAACCCGACATGAAATGACACTTTGTGTACATAGGGTTAACCATGTCTGTTCATGTAGTTTGATATCTGATTTGCACAAACAATTACATGAGTGTAAGTGTGCAAAATGTCACACCTGTAGGGGTTAATTAAAGGTGTAAATTCGTAGCAAAAAAGTCCGTTTTTTTTTACAACGAATTTACACCTTTAATTAACCCCTACAGGTGTGAAATTTTGCACACATAGACTGATGTAATTGTTTGTGCAAATCAGATAGCAAAGGACATGAAAAGACATGGTTAACCCTATGTACACCAAGTGTCATTTCATGTCGGGTGCTTCTGTCTTTTCACAGATGCCGGCTTTACCCGGCAATTGAATCAGAGGATATTTTACTATGTAGAAGTGTATAAACTATACATATATGTATATATACATGTCACAATGACATGTATATATATATATATATATGTATTCTATGTGTGTATATTTAGTGTTTACAAGGAAAGAAAGAGGTTTTTTTAGTTGCGATATTTTGTTCCCATAGACTTACATGGGACTTCCGGTATCGGTATCGGGTATCGCCGATATTTTAGTGATATCGGCGATACCATTCCGATTCCGATACTTTTGGATATCGGAAAGTATCGCTCAACTCTAGTGAAGACACAAAAGCTCCTCACAATGCATGGAGGTCTCCACCCTAAGTTTAGCACCCAAAGATTGTATACCAACAGAAGGGAGGGTGGTCGAGGCTTGATAAGCATCGAAGCTACCATCATGGATGAAACAAGGAGTATCCAGGAATACATCAGAAAAAATGGCACCAAAAGATGAGATGCTGAGATAAAGCCTAAGGCAGCAGCAGCAACAAATCTTGAAGAAAGAACAACATCATGAATCGTAATGGCAAGACAAGCCGCTAAACTGGATGTACCATCGACAGATAATGGAGGTGGCTGACATGGAGAAATCCTTCCAATGGCTGGAGAAAGCTGGACTCCGAGACAACACAGAGGTACTAATCATAGCGGCACAAAAGCAAGCACTAAGTAGCAGATCCATAGAAGCAGGAATCTACCACACAAGGCAAGACCCAAGGTGCAGACTATGAAAAGAAACCTCAGAAACAGTCCAACACATAGTGGCATTATGCAAAATGCAAGCAGGAACAACGTATACCGAACGCCACAACCAAGTAGTGGGAATTGTATAAAGGAACATCTGCACAGCATATGGGCTAAGTCCCATTAAGTCCAGGTGGGAGATCCCAGAAAAAGTGGTGGAAAATGAAAGGGCTAAAATCCTGTGGGAAGTCAAGATCCAGACGGATAAGCAGATGTTGGCTAACCAACCAGACATTGAGACATTGTGTTAATAGACAAGGATCAGAAGACAGCAATGATAATAGATGTGGCAGTGCCAAATTACGGGAACATCAGAAAATAGGAATATGAGAAGCTGGGAGAAATATCAGGGCCTCAAAGGAGAACTGGAGAAGATGTGGAAGGTGAAGGCAACAGTGATTGCAGTGGTGATAGGAGCACTTGGAGCAGTGACCCCTAAGTTTGAAAAATGGCTACAACAGATCCCAGGAGCAACATCTGAACTCTCTGTCCAGAAAATCGCAATGCTGGGAACAACTAAGATCCTGCGCAGAACTCTCAAACTCCCAGACCTCTGGTAGAGGACCCGAGAATGAGGAAGGACAAAAAAGACCACTCCCATTGTGGTGGGGGTGAGAAGGAAGTTTTTTTTTATCTACACATAGACAAAATTGTTGGCAACCTTGTGTTAAAGGGAATCTGTCACCTCATTTTCACCCTATGAGATAGGGCCGCCGGCATCAGGGGCTTATCTACAGCATTCTGTAATACTTCCGATAAATACACATGAACTTCACACAACATATAGGAAAAATATATCACTTTATTAAATCTCAAAATGCAAAATATGACCACACATAAGTTAAAAAGGTGGGAGCCCGATAAAGGCACCAAAACCCACATTAAATACCATAGAGGCTTGCACATGGAAATAACTCCCCAACATATCCTCCCATGTAGCTAAAATAGCTGTCAGGGTAAAGCCTACTAAGACACAAATCCAAAAAAATCCTAATCACCAATCCCATAAATGGTGGATAAAGTGCAAAGAAATTACCTCCTGTGGGTGATGGTGCCAGGCGCCGGGAAAGGTCAGAGAGGTCCGGCGCCTGCGCACTGTGGTACTCTGCTCTGCCCTCACTAGGGCAGAACAGTGCGCCTGCGCAGGAGCCGCGATGGGACAGAAAGAAGACGCCGGCTTCGTCACAAGATGGGAGGCCCCAGACCTGACCGCGACGCCCATCTGACCCGAACGGACGGCGGAACGCCCCTGGGTGAGTATAATGTAACTAATTTTTCTTCACTTTCAGGTAACATCGGGGGCTTATCTACAGCATTACAGAATGCTGTAGATAAGCCCCTGATGCCGGTGGCCCTATCTCATAGGACGAAAATGAGGTGACAGATTCCCTTTAACCCCTTTCCCACCTGAGATGCATCCATACGTCCCTGTGACCTAGGACTTATTGACCTGTGCCGTAAGCAATCAGCCTGCAAGAAAGTCTCATAGTGGTACAAAGTAAAAATGTAAAACAAAAGTTAAAAAAGTTTTTAAAATTTTTTAAAAATATTAAAAAAATAAAAAAATAACAGTAAAAAAAAATATTTTGTTATCCCCACATCCGAAACAACTCGTCCCACAAAAAACAAGCCCTCACATGACTATGTTGGCTAAAATATGGAAAATTATAGCTCTCAAAATATGGTGTTTCTGCAACTAGTTCTGCAATAAAAAGCATCTTTTAGTGTGTGTGAGCAGCCAAACATAAAGCCTGTTATAAATTTGGTATCGCTGGAATCGCACGTACCCAAAGAATATGGTGTTGTGCATAATAAGAGAGGAAACTGAGGTTTGAAAAGTTACACATTCATTTAAAGTCTTTCAGAAAGTTTATTCATTATATACACATATCAGAAAAAAAAGCTTCATGCAGTGCTATTCTCTTCAAAAACAGAATCTGTGACAAAGACTCTTAATAGAGCTTGTTCTGTCCTCACTAAATGAAGCAGACGTATTGCAGTTATACAGACAGCTAAACCGCTATACCGGGGTCCAATAAGGAGACTGTAATGGGGTCTGTGCTTTTATTGAACTTGATATATTGTCGCGGTGAAACTATAATACAAACATAATATGCATACAATCAGTACAGTGGCATAGTAGAAATACACATACATAGTACACTGTGAATAAACATTTGCAGACTAATAGCTAACCAGGAGCAGGACTGATTAAACCAGGCTAACATGGGACAGGAATTAGCTACAGAAAACATGAGTACATACCGGCAATGCTATCACAAGGGGAGAGGAAAAGATGATGCTTCCTGGATGCAGGCTGAAGGAAAATGGAGGAAAATGGAGGGAAAGCTACCAGAATGCTTTGCAAGGCTACTATCATGCATTGTGAAGCTTCCATAATGCATTGCAAAAGAAGAGAAAGATAATTGAAAGTGAAAGAAAACAATATAACTGCGAATATGACATTGGTCACTGGAGGGAGCCAAAACAAGCAGATTGTTAAACTCCTATATACACGATGCAAAACAAACAAGTCAGAAACAATTGGATGTCGGAGACAGAACAGAGCTTATGACGTGTATGTAAGCAGAGACTCTCTCTCTCTATATATATATATACAGTGGGGGAAATAAGTCTTTGATCCCTTGCTGATTTTGTTAGTTTGCCCACTGACAAAGACATGAACAGTCTGTAATTTTAAAGGTAAGGTAATTTTAACATTGAGAGATAGAATATCAAAAATAAATCCAGAAAATCTATTTGCATTTTGCAGTGAGAAATAAGTATTTGATCCCTCTGACAAACAAGACTTAATACTTGGTGGCAAAACCCTTGTTGGCAAACACAGCAGTCAAATGTTTTTGTAGTTGATGAAGTTTGCACACGTCAGGAGGAATTTTGGTCCACTCCTCTTTGCAAATAATCTCTAAATCATTAAAATGTTGAGGCTGTCGCTTGGCAACTCGGAGCTTCAACTCTCTTGTGAAGAAGCCAGATTGTATCTTAATTTCCCAGACAATCATGTTTTTGCAAACCAAGAAGAATTGACTTTTTTTATCTGTATATTGGCTTGTGTATTTAAGTGTTTATGTCTGGTGGGTCAAGAAGACAGACTTGCATACCATTTAACATACTGTGTAAAGGTACTGCCACACTACTCGATCCCGCTAACGATCTCGTTAGCGTGCATACTAATGAGATCGCTAGCGGGATCGTTTAAATATCGCTAGTGTCGGCCACATTTAGCGATGTCGTTAAGGACGCTATCGCGGTTAGCGATCTCCTTAACGACTTTAGCGGTACAAAAGTACCGCTAAATCGCTAAAAAAGGTGCCACACAGCGATATATACTTACCCAGCGGGAGCGCCGACGATAAAATAGGGTCCGGAACGATTCCAGCGACGAGCGAGATCACAGCAGGAAGCTCGTCGCTGGCAGATGCCGCACACAACAACATCGCTAACGGGATCGCTAAATAGTGACGTTTTTTAGCGATCCCGTTAGCGATGTTGTTTAGTGTGGCATACCCTTAAGTCTGTAATAGTGACTTGTACATAGTGTGTGTTTATCTTTGTTTATTGTGTGCTGATATGCTAATTGTGTATTGTATTCTATAACCAGTTTGTTGACTTCGAAGGTAGGGAAAGGCTGTGAGGGTGGACTGAAGGACACAGGGTAAATCTAAAAATAGATCACCTGCCTTGGGTATAAAAGACTTCTTTTCTTCTGGTTGGCGTCACTCTTCAGGATCTCAGCTCAGGGTACTTCAGACCCAGCTGAAAGAACACAGGTTATCTCCCTACGCTTGTCATTACCTCCTCTCTGCATGCGTATCACAGGTGGAGAAGCAACCCTGGGAGCTCGGACATAACATCTACCATTATCCCGGTGAGCCAGCGAAAGGGTGAGACCCTGTAATGTGCACCATCTTGGGGTAATTGCTGGGATTGTTCTGTTTGCTATTGGGTGTTGTGGTTCAATAAAGTATTGCCACACTGTTTTACCCTAACCCTGTGTTGTCTGTGTAGTATACTGCCCACCGGGCATTCAGTGGTATGAGCCCTGGTCCATGCAGTCTTGCTAAAGGCAGCCGGGCCAGCGGACGAGAGCACCCACTGACCCCGCATCTCCACATCTCTCAATAAGTTTTCTATGGGATTAAGGTCTGGAGACTGGCTAGGCCACTCCATGACCTTAATGTGCTTCTTTTTGAGCCACTCATTTGTTACTTTGGCTATGTTTTGGGTCATTGTCTTGCTGGAAGACCCAGCCGCGACCCATTTTTAATGTCCTGGCAGAGAGAAGGAGGTTGTCACTCAGGATTTTACAGTACATAGCTCCATCCATTCTCCCATTGATGCGGTGAAGTAGTCCTGTGCCCTTAGCAGAGAAACACCCAAAAACACAATGTTTCCACCTCCATGCTTGACAGTGGGGACGGTGTTCTTTGAGTCATAGGCAGCATTTCTCTTTCTCCAAACATGGCGAGTTGAATTAATGCCAAAGGCCTTATTTTTGTCTCATCTGACCACAGCACCTTCTCCCAATCACTCACAGAATCATCCAGGTGTTCATTGGCAAACTTCAGACAGGCCTGTACATGTGCCTTCTTGAGTAGGGAACCTTGCGGGCACTGCAGGATTTTAAACTTTTACGGCGTAATGTGTTACCAATGGTTTTCTTGGTGACTGTGATCCCAGCTGTCTTGAGATCATTAACAAGTTCTCCCCGTGTAGTTTTAGGCTGATCTCTCACCTTCTTCATGATCAAGGATACACCGCAAGGTGAAATTTTGCATTGTGCTCCAGATTGATGTCGATTGACAGTCATTTTGTATTTCTTCCACTTTCTTACTATTGCACCAATAGTTGTCTCCTTCACACCCAGCGTCTTACTTATGGTTTTGTAGCCCATTCGAGCTTTGTGCAGGTCTATGATCTTGTCCCTGACATCCTTAGAAAGCTTTTTGGTCTTGTCCATGTTGTATATGTTAGAGTCTGACTGATTTGAGTCTGTGGACAGTAGTCTTTTATAAAGGTAACTATGTAAGACAGCTGTTTTTAATGCAGGTAACAAGTTGATTAGGAGTGTCTAACTGGTCTGTAGGAGCCAGAACTCTTAATGGTTGGTAGGAGATCAAATACTTATTTCTCACTGCAAAATGCAAATAAATTTATATAATTTGTACTATGTGATTTTCTGGATTTTATTTTTGATATTCTATCTCTCAATGTTAAAATTAACCTACCCTTAAAATTATAGACTGTTCATGTCTTTGTCAGTGGGCAAACTTACAAAATCAGCAAGGAATCAAATATTTATTTCCCCCACTGTATATATATTGTAGCAAAGCCAGGTAGGCTATGGTTAAATCCTAGCTCTACAATCTCTGATTAGGTGCTAATCAGAGTCCACAGAGTATTCTCCCAAAAGTCTTGGGGATCATCAAGATGTTTTCTGGCAAAACTGAGAAGAGCCTTTATGTTCTTATTCCTCAGTAGTGGTTTTCATCTTGGAACTTTGCCATGCAGGCCATTTTTGCCCAGTCTCTTCCTTATGGTGAAGTCATGAACACTGGCCTTAACTGAGGCAAGTGAGGCCTGCAGTTATTTGGATGTTGTTGTGGGGTATGTTGTGACCTCTTGGATGAGTCGTTGCTGCACTCTAGGGTAATTTTGGTGGGCCAGCCACTCCTGGGAAGGATCAAAACTATCCCATATTTTCCCCCAAAGCTTTAGAAATGGCTTTATAAACTTTTCTAGACTGTTGGATCTCAACTACTAATTTCTTTGGATCGCGGCATGATGTATAGATTTTGAGGATCTTTTGGTCTACTTCACTTTGTTAAACAGTTCCTATTTAAGCGATTTCTTCAATGAGAACACGTGTGGCAGTTATCAGACCTGGGTGTGGCTAGGGAATTTGAGCTCAGCTTCCCAAAGATATGATAATCCACAGTTAATTTATATTTTAAGTGGGGGGACAATCACTTTTTTCACACAGGGCCCAGTAGATTTGGATTTCTTTTCCCCTTGATAATGAACACTTTCTTTTAAAACCTGCATTTTGTGTTTGCTTGTGTTATCTTTTGTCTAATATTTTAATTTGGTGATCTGAAACATTTAAGTGTGACAAACATGCAAAAGAATAGGAAATCAGGAAGGGGCAAATACTTTTTCATACAACTGTATATGGGGAATATTATGACATTCATGTGGTACCTACATATTATATTTCTTTACTTAGATAGGTTTCTTACCCCCAATATTTATCCATGAGGCAATCTTGCTTTTTATTCACGTATGCCATTCTTGTTTTTATAAATATCTAAATAAAATTCTGCTATCTACTAAAAAGTCCTGAAGGAGAATGTCCGGCCATCTGTTCATGACCTCAAGCTGAAGCGCACTTGGGTTATGCTACAGTTCAATGGTCCAAAGTACACCAGCAAGTCCACCTCTGAATGGCTAAAGTAAAACAAAATTAAGACTTTGGAGTGGCCTTGTCAATGTCCTGACCTTAATCCAATTGAGATGCTGTGGCATGACTTTAAAAAGGCAGCTCATGCTGGGAAACCCTCCAATGTGGCTAAATTAAAACAATTCTGCAAAGATGAGTGAGACAAAATTCCTCCAGAGTGTTGTAAAAGACTTGTTGCCAGTTATCACAAACGCTTGATTGCAGGTGTTGCTGTTAAGGGTGGCCCAACCAGTTATTAGTTTGGGGGGCAAATACTTTTTCACACAACTGTACATGGGGAATATTATGATATTCACTGTTATGATAACACATGACTGGGAAGAGTGCTATTCATATATTCTGAATAATTCCACACCACATTAGTTTATAATACCAACAAACCACATCCATGTGTTGTTATACCAATGTTTATCTGATCAAATATGTTATATACTGTGAATTATCTTATAAATTGTGATATTATCATATAATTAATCCCATGTATATATTCGTTGGTTTAGTTATTGTCTTTGATTTTGCTAATAAGTGGTACCTACATATTGTATTTTTCAAGTATAGATAGGATTTGATTTTGCTGCTAAGTGCTACCTACATATTATATATTTTTTTACTAATATAGGTTTCTTACCCAGTATTTATCCTTGAGGCAATCTTGCTTTTTTATTCACGTATGTCATTCTTTTTAAAAAAATGTTTAAATAAAAGTGCTTTTATTAATTGTGGCATGGTAATCTGCACCAGTCCTTTATCCCTATGACCAATGTTTGTGGCATTTGTGTTGTTCGCTATTGAAATGGGTGCACCCCATAGGTTGGTAACCTCAGTGATGTAAACCTGAAAAAACGTTCTCCAGCAAGTATAGTGCTGAGATAGTTAATAGGGCATGTCCAGAGCTGAGTTTACTTGCAGTCAAAGAGATAGGTGGGACTGGCTGCTCACATATCCCCATCCTTTGGATAATACGACAAATATAAGGAACTCCAGCTGTATCTTTAGGATATGTATGCAAAGTGAAAAGACCTTGCTGGTGAGGATCAGTGAGTGCTAGAGGGTTAGTGAAGGTGTCACAGGTGTATTGTGGTAGAGAGGGGCCAGAAGATCTCAGCGTCTGGTTACACAAAACCCTTTATGTATTAGATCTGCTTCATCTTCCTATTAGCAGTGCATGTTTTACTTGCTCTGTTATTGCAAGAGTTAATCAGTTCAGTCTGTCTATTGGATCTCTCTGTCCTGAACTGTCTCAGCTGTGCTGTGTTGGCCACTCCTCTCAGGTATATATGCTTACATCTTGCCCTGGAGAATTGCTGGTGATAGCTGCAACTTCCTGGTTTGGTGGTGAAGGAGAGTTCTGAAATAGTGTCAGTTGGTTGGTGTAGTTTACAAGAGATATCTGCTTGAATTTGCTATAGTGTGTTTATCCTAATCCTCTTCCATTTGGTTTATCCCCTCCTACTGTTCTCTTCATTTCCACTCGGTTGTTTGGTGAGTATATTTGTATGATTGTAGTTTTCTTTTATCCCTGTCTGTTCCCCCTGTCTGTCAAGTTTTGTGTTATTCTCTACACTCCTATCCCATTCCTCCCTGGGTGGGAAAGGAAACAGATCAGCATGCATATAGGTGCATAGCAAGGTATGAGACCCCAGCATCTCCACCTTTAGGGATATTCTTGGGTACAGGGATAGCTTAGGGTACTCCTAGGTTGAGCAACAGGGAAGGAGCCCATTGCTCCGGGAAATTGTGCTTCAGTATCGTGACAGAAGGTTTGACATTTAAAAGGGTGAGCTTGTGCTATATATGGACAGTTTATTTTCCATTGTGGTTCTGTTAAACCTTGTGTATCCAAAATAGACTGTTTTTGTTAAGCTGAATGGTTTATGGACATTTAGTAAACCACCTGTTTATTTTGATCCAACGAATTGGACCCCTGTGTGTGCACCAGCATCTACGTGAGAGCTAATTTCTTACAATTGGCGCTTTGAATGTGGGCAGAAATCTCAGAGGACAGAGGTGATTACCATCTGGAAACCACATGTCTTGGGTAAAAGCGACTGCATCAGCGATAGCAGAAAACGCGAAAAGCTGATAAAGCAACTAGTGAAGGCTATTCTCCAGCAGCAAAAGCAGTTGCAGCGCAGCACAGGTAGCAGATGGAAATCTTAGCTGAGGTGATCCGTGGCAGAGCAATCACCCCATCCCCAAGTCAAGGTGATGAGTCACACGTGAGGAAGACGGTAGGGAGAGACTGGCAAAAGATGACCTTGGGTGATGAGGTTGAGGCACTCATGATGGCTTTCGAAAGGGTGGCAAAACGGGAGAAATTGCTTCTGGAGCAGTGGACAGAGGTGCTGCCTCCATGTCTAACAGGGAAACTGCAGAAGTCCTATTATGACCTAGCTTTGCAGGACACAGAAGGCTATACCAACTTGAAAGCAGAGATCCTGCCATGCTTAGGAGTAACTCTGACTGTAAGGACACAACGGGTGCACCACTGCTCCTATCATGGTGACAAACCTTCCTGGTCCCAAATGTTCGACTTATTACATCTAGTTCAAAAGTGGTTGCAAACATAATCCCCCAGCGCAGATGGAGAATAGTCATCAAGGAGACCAGTTCATACACTCCTTTCCGAGGCCGGTGCACGCCTGGGTTGCCCAGGGAGTTCCCTGGAATGCCAATGACCTGATGGGCCAGATGGAAATATAAACTTTTAGTCATTTAGGGATGATACATAGGGAAAGAACTCAGTCAGGGGTGATGCAAGGAGATGGGGCATAGTCATTCATGGGTGATACAGGGAGAAAGGGCTCAGTCAGTGGTGATACAGGGAAAAGATGCTCAGTCAGTCAGGGGTGATAAAGGGAGAAGATACTCAGTCAGTGGAGGGTGATACAGGGAGAGGGATTCAGTCAGGGGTGATACAGGGAGAGGGGGTTCAGTCAGTTGGGGATGATACCGAGAGAGAGGTTCAGTAAGGGGTGATACAGAGAGAAGATGTTCAGTCAGTCGGGGATGATACAGGGAGAGGCATTCAGTTAGAGGTGATACAGGAAGAAGGAAAGATGATGAGTTCAGATTTGTCCACATTGAGTTTGAAGAAGAGAGAGGAGAAGAAGGAGGATATGGCTGATAGACACGCTGGGATTCTGGACAGCAGAGAGGTGACGTCTTGGCCAGAGAGGTAGATCTGAGTGTCATCAGCATACAGGTGGTACTGAAATCCATGGGACTTTATGAGTTGTTCCAGGCCAAGTGTTTAGATTGAAAAGAGTAGGGGTCCTAGAACAGAGCCTTGGGGACTCCAACTGAGAGAGGGTTGGATAAGGAGGTAGTGTGGGAGTGGTAGACGCTGAATGTACAGTTGGAAAGGTATGAGGAGATCCAGTATAGGGCAAGGTCTTTGATGCCAAAGGAAGAGAGGATCTATAGTAGGAGGCAGTGGTCAACTGTGTCAAAAGCAGAGGACAGGTCTAGAAGGAGGAGTATAGAGTATTGTCTGTTACCTTTGGCTGTAAGTAGGTCGTTAGTAATTATGGTCAGGGCAGTCTCAGTGGAATGATGGGGATAGAAACCAGACTGTAGATTGTTAAAGAGCAAGTTAGATGAGAGGTGGGAGGAAAGTTCAGCGTGGACGTGCTGTTCCAGGAGTTTGGAAGCAAAAGGGAGCAGCGATATGGGCCATAGCTGGATTTAGCGGTTGGGTCGAGGGTTGGCTTTTTAGGGATAGGCGTGATTGTGGCATGTTTAAAAGCAGAAGGGAAGGTACCAGAAGTTAGTGATAGGTTGAAGAGGTGGGTTAGGGATGGGATAAGTGTGGTGGTGAGGTTGGGGAGGAGGTGGGAGGGGATGGGGTCAAGTGCACAAGTGGTGAGGTGTGATTTGGAGAGGAGACAATTAAGCTACCCTTCAGTGATGTTGGAGAGGGAGGTTAGGGGGTTTGGGCATTGGTCTGGTATACAAAGGGGTTGTAGTGGTTGAACAATAAAGACTTGCCTTGTTTGGTCGATTTTATTTTTGAAGTGTGTGGCAAAGTCCTCAGCAGAGATGAGGGAGGTTGGAGCCAGCAGTGGTGGGCGGAGGAGGGAGTTAAAAGTTTTGAATAACTGTTTGGGGTTGTAGGATAGGGAGTATACAAGGGTTGTGAAGTAGGCCTGTTTAGCAGAGATGAGGGCAGATTTGAAAGTGAGTGTTGCCTGTTTGAATGCAGTGAAATCATCATGCAAATTTGTTTTCTTCCAACGTCGCTCTGCAACCCTGGACATTTGTTGGAGTTTTTTAGTGATGTTATTGTGTCAGAGTTGTCTATTGATACATCGCACTCTGCTATGAACGAGAGGGGCGATCGTGTCAATAGCTGATGCAGGAGTGACATTGTAGAAAGCAGTGGCACTGTCTGTGTTGTGGAGTGAGGAAATGGATGCCAGTGGTAGAATAGAGTCAACTTATATATAAGTGTATGACAAAAGATAAGAGTTGATTGGTGCTGTGAAAACTTTATTAAGGATATACAGGGGTTGGACAAAATAATGGAAACACCTGGAAACATCATCAAAAGTTAGTTTAATATGGTGTAGGTCCACCTTTTGCGGCGATTACAGTACCTCTTGACACGCCAAGCATTCGGGCACTTTCGGTTACACTAGCGCCTGCCATGCGAGCACCAGCAATTTGGCCTTTTTGAAAATCCGAGAGGTCTGCCATTGGTATCAGTTTCTCATCAATGTTCTTACAATTCTGCAATCCAAACAGTAAATTTACATACACATATCACATAACACAAATAATAAACTACAAAACATTACCATATGTCACGGTTTGCATGCTTATAATATGTTCGAAGATTATGATGCCAAAACGTTAGGTGTTTCCATTATTTTGTCCAACCCCTGTATCTGTCTGTAAATTTGATGGACAAAGATGAAAAAGCAATGCAATGTCAGAAAGCAGACTTTTACTTGTATTTCAATACATTTTTTAACCTTTTTTACTTACAGACAGAACCAAAACTGAAATTAGTTGCATATTTTTGCA
Source organism: Oophaga sylvatica (assembly GCA_033576555.1). Lineage (NCBI taxonomy): Eukaryota > Metazoa > Chordata > Amphibia > Anura > Dendrobatidae > Oophaga > Oophaga sylvatica. The sequence continues at coordinate 760,810,167 of JARQOD010000001.1, forward strand.
TAATATTCAGTCACTCCAGCAACTATTTCTCTAGAGAAACATCTTCATGCAGTGCTGCCATTTTTTTAATCTTAAAGCATTGCTAAAATCTCTTGCAAGTGCATTTTTTATATAGACCCCTAATCTAACAGTGATAATATGCGCACATTACAGCTACCTGTTTTTTCTCTGACATTGGAGCTAAATTAATCATCCACAGAAATATGAACGCAGAATTTGAATTATGACTTGGGGGACATAATATCTTTTTTACAACCTCCAAGAGCTTAGCTGAAATAATAGGACTTGATTTGCTTGCAAGGAAATGATAAAGATTTGTGTCACAAACTTAAATACCTCCCTATCACAGCCACACAAAGGACAAAGCTTTTACTAGCCAAGAATATAATATCATAATAAATGAATTCATTTAGAGTAGAAGCTCTGAATGTAAAACCTACAGGGAGGTTGAGTTAAAGGGAGGATTTCATTGATTACCATATCAATAATTTGAGGGAGGTAAATTAGTAAAGTTTTAAACTGTCATATATTCTTATGGGCTATGTAGAACTTTTAACACCTCGTATATATTTTTGCTGCTCCAAGTTAAAGTAGTGAAGGACGATCTGATATTAAAAGGTGCTCAGGGGAGAGTTACATGATCCTTTCATACAGCAAAGGTTATGGCTGCACACCTTCCTGAATAGCACTGTATTTATATAGCATCCTAGTACTTACTCATGCATAAATAAGAATGCCAGTTATGTTATATTTTCAATTTAGGGCTATAATACAAGGCATTCACCCTGTTTGAGAAAACAGAGGATTTTAGCTAACCTAATTTCAGATACTATACAGTCATTATAGTTGGTGTTTGCACCTTTTAAATTGTTCTAGAAAATGAAGTATTTCTCCCAGAAAATTATTGCAATTACATATGTTTTGTTATAAATATTTCTTTCCTTTGTGTGTTGGAAGAATACAAAAAGAAACAGAGAAAAAAAAGGCAAAAGGGAGATAATTTACAACAACACACCAAAATGGGGCCGGACAAAATTGTTGGTACCCTCAACTTAATTTTTGGTTGCATACCCTTTGGAATAAATAACTGCAATCAGTCGCTTGCTGTAACCATCAACAAGCTTCTTACACCTCCAAACTGGGATTTTGGACCACTCTTGTTTTGCAAACTGCTCCATGTCTCTCATATTTGAAGGTACCTTCTACAACCAGCAGGAATTTTAAAATCTTTCCACAGGTGTTCAATGGAATTAAGATCTGGATTCATTGCTGGCCACTTCAGAACACTCCAGGTCTTTGTTTCCATCCATTTCTAGGTGCTTCTTGAAGTATATTTGGGCCATTGTCCTGCTGGAAGACCTGTGACCTAGGACACAAACCGAGCTTTCTGACACTGGGTACTACATTGTGACCCTTAATCTTCAGATTTCATGATGCCTTCCACAAAGTCAAAGCACCCAGTGCCAGAGGCATCCAACCAACCCTAAAGCATATTTGAACCTCCACCATATTTGACTTTAGGTACTGTGTTCTTTTCTTTGTATGCCTCATTCTGTTTTCAGTAAACTGTGCTTTACCATAAAGCTCTATCATGGTCTCTTTTGTCCATGAGTCCATTTCTCAGAAAGATTTTGGCTTACTCATGTACATTTTTTCAAAGTACAGTCTAGCTTTTTCATGTCTCTGTGTCAGCAATAGGGTCCTCTTGGGTCTCCTGCCATAGTATTTAATTAGATTAAAATGTGGACAAATGCTTTGCGATGCACTGATGCACCCTGAGCTTGCAGGACAGCTTGGATTTCTTTGCAACTTGACTGGGGCTGCTTATCCACCAACAGACTATTTTATGTTGCAACCTTTCATCAATTATTCTCTGCTTTCCACATCCAGGGAGTTTAGCTACAGTTCTATGGGTTGTAAACTTCTTGATTATGTTGTGCACCATGGACAAAGGAAAATCAAGATATCTGGAGATGGACTCGTAACCTTGAGATTGTTGATATTGTTTAACAATTTTGGTTCTCAAGTCCTCAGACACTTCTCATCTCCTCTTTTTGTTCTCCATGCTTAGTGTGGCACACACAGGCACACAATGCAAAGATTGAGTCAACTTCTCCCCTTTTTATCTGGTTTCAGATGTGATTTTCATGATGCCCACACCTGTTACTTGCCAAAGGTGGGTTTGAGCGAGCATCATATGTTTGAAACAAAGTTTTTTATTCACTATTTTGGAAAGGTGCAAACAATTTTGTCCAATCCATTTTAGGGGTTTTGTGTGAAATTATGTCTTATTTGCTTTTTTTTCCTCATTTTTTTGTGTTGTTCCAATATACACAAAGGAAATGAACACATCCTTAACAAAACGTGTAATTGCAATAATTTTCTGGGAGAAATAATTAATTTTCTGGAACACTTTCGGCCATGATTGTATAAAGGTTTTGAGAACTTATATAGGGAGATCGCTTATTAAAAGCAGGACATTAGCAGGACATGGACAGGCCATTTATTTCAATGGGAACCTTGCAATGCTTCATTTCATTATGATAGCTCTGCAGAGAAATTCTGGGTGTCTCAACTGATTACAGATAATTCTTGAAATTGCACTTCTAGTAGCAAGAGACTTCCTCATTAACTTATTTTCATGGTATTCTTCAAATAAAAGATGGATTTTCCAAAGCATAGCAAGAAATCAGGGTCAAATAGAACAGTAGATATCTGATGTGCACATATTAATCATAGGAAAGACAGAAATTGACTACTTGAAGATGAGTGGCACAGGAAAGCTTCATTATGAAATAGCATTTTAAGGTCAGGAAATGGTGGGAATTGCAGACAAAAGGAGAGAGCGCTTTCTTTTGATAGAGAAACCCACAAACCATGAAAGCAAATGTGCTCACCTTGTTCTATTGCTTAAAGATGCATGTATATGGCATTCTTGACAGAGTGGTGCAAAATCTGAAAATACTGAGATACTTCACTACCCAGTGCGTTCTTCCAAATATACACATAAAACATAAAGCTAAAACCCAGTATAAACACTGTATAACCATAACAACTTAATGGATGTTAAAATAATCATTTGAATAACGCAAAAAGATGTGAGTCATGATAACCTTTGCTACATTGTACAGTTTAAAGGGTTGACATAGACTTGTATATTTCCAGACACTTTTCTCGTAGAGATAGAAACAATATGATCAGAACAGATAGCGTAGTAAATCAAGATGCATGTCTACATATGGCCTATCTGCCACATACACCCTCTATAATAAAGTGACTATACTCTCCGAATATGCAATGTTAAACATAGGTGCTTAAATACCTCCCTTATCACAGCCACACAAAGGACAAAGTTTTACTAGACAATAATATAGTATAATAATAAATGAATTTATTGAGAGTGTAAGCTCTGAATATAAAATCTACAGGGAGGTAGTGGGCTGTGACACAGCCCCTCAAGAAAGCCCACGCAAAATGCGCGTTGGGGCTGCGAGTCAGGAATTACACTGGGATAATTATGTTTATGATAATATTATATTTGTTGTTAGTGCCCATTCCTGCCTATCATATGTACCTCTCCTAGCTACAAAGTGCTATTTACAGGTGTACACTTAGAGTACAATTATTGGTAACTCTCTTTTCTATAGGAATGTACTACTGATATGATATGGGAGGTACTACAAATTACCCATATATAGAGGCATTATTATGTCTACATTGCAATTGTCTTTCATCTGCTCTTCATGTACCTTAGATATATTGTTGATTCCTCACCCCTATTACCTGAGTCTTTGTATTAATTATCTTGTATGTTATATTTACAGGTCCTTCTCAAAAAATTAGCATATAGTGCTAAATTTCATTATTTTCCATAATGTAATGATTACAATTAAACTTTCATATATTTTAGATTCATTACACATAAACTGAAATTTGTCAGGTCTTTTATTGTTTTAATACTGATGATTTTGGCATACAACTCCTGATAACCCAAAAAACCTGTCTCAAAAAATTAACATATTTCAACCGTCCAATAAAATAAAAGTGTTTTTTAAAAACAAACAAAAAAACCATCAAATAATAAAGTTCAGTTATGCACTCAATACTTTGTCGGGAATCCTTTTGCAGAAATGACTGCTTCAATGCGGCGTGGCATGGAGGCAATCAGCCTGTGACACTGCTGAGGTGTTATGGAGGCCCAGGATGCTTCGATAGCGGCCTTAAGCTCATCCAGAGTGTTGGGTCTTGCGTCTCTCAACTTTCTCTTCACAATATCCCACAGATTCTCTATGGGGTTCAGGTCAGGAGAGTTGGCAGGCCAATTGAGCACAGTAATACCATGGTCAGTAAACCATTTACCAGTGGTTTTGGCACTGTGAGCAGGTGCCAGGTCGTGCTGAAAAATGAAATCTTCATCTCCATAAAGCATTTCAGCCGATGGAAGCATGAAGTGCTCCAAAATCTCCTGATAGCTAGCTGCATTGACCCTGCCCTTGATGAAACACAGTGACCAACACCAGCAGCTGACATGGCACCCCACACCATCACTGACTGTGGGTACTTGACACTGGACTTCAGGCATTTTGGCATTTCCTTCTCCCCAGTCTTCCTCCAGACTCTGGCACCTTGATTTCCGAATGACATGCAAAATTTGCTTTCATCAGAAAAAAGCACTTGGGACCACTTAGCAACAGTCCAGTGCTGCTTCTCTGTAGCCCAGGTCAGGCGCTTCTGCCGCTGTTTATGGTTCAAAAGTGGCTTTACCTGGGAATGCGGCACCTGTAGCCCATTTCCTGCACACGCCTGTGCACGGTGGCTCTGGATGTTTCTACACCAGACTCAGTCCACTGCTTCCTCAGGTCCCCCAAGGTCTGGAATCGGTCCTTCTCCACAATCTTCCTCAGGGTCCGGTCACCTCTTCTCGTTGTACAGCGTTTTCTGCCACATTGTTTCCTTCCAACAGACTTCCCATTGAGGTGCCTTGATACAGCACTCTGGGAACAGCCTATTTGTTGAGAAATTTCTTTCTGGGTCTTACCCTCTTGCTTGAGGGTGTCAATGATGGCCTTCTTGACATCAGTCAGGTCGCTAGTCTTACCCATGATGGGGGTTTTGAGTAATGAACCAGGCAGGGAGTTTTTAAAAGCCTCAGGAATCTTTTGCATGTGTTTAGAGTTAATTAGTTGATTCAGAAGATTAGGGTAATAGGTCGTTTAGAGAACCTTTTCTTGATATGCTAATTTTTTGAGACAGGTTTTTTGGGTTATCAGGAGTTGTATGCCAAAATCATCAGTATTAAAACAATAAAAGACCTGACAAATTTCAGTTGGTGTGTAATGAATCTAAAATATATGAAAGTTTAATTGTAATCATTACATTATGGAAAATAATGAAATTTAGCACTATATGCTAATTTTTTGAGAAGGACCTGTATTTAATATTATTGCATATTTTTTCTCATACAATGTGTTTCCTATGTTTAAGTTTTCTAGTAGAGATTTTGAGGTGTATTTTAAGACTTAAGCTGTGGTCAAAATATGCAGTTGGAGGCAGCTAGAAGACACTATTAAGGCAGAAGCTAAATAAGAAGCTTTTTCCAGCATAGTGGCTGGCCTCCCAGATATTTTTAATAGTATTTGGAGACAATGCTAGGCTGCAATCTTGTAAGAAGCATCATGTTACCTAGTAGTAATCACACAAGTGCAAAAGTATACATTTACTAGAATATATTGTCAATCCATTTTGTTGTAGACTTTGCTGTATATCTTCTGTGCTGTACTAAATTCAGAATATTGGTAGGAAGACTCGGAGAACATATTTTTATAAACACAAGTTGAATGTTACTTTATGATATACCAAACATAGCACTTCTAGTCAAAGACAGTACATTTGCAAATATTATAATTACTCACGTTGAACAGATCCCAGACAAAAACATCAATAGAAATGAAATAGGGCGGAAAGAGATGTTTTGAATTGATAACATGAACATGATAAGTCAAATGGGCTAAAACGAATGTTTATGGCCATAATGCTAGCACTATGATTTTATATGTCTCATATGTTTTATCTTATAAGCTTGTAAAAGACGGAAGACTTACTGTTCCTGCCTGAGCAATATTGCTGCTTTAACATGGCCCCACAATGCTGTGTATAGCGACGCTGATGGATGCTGTGACCTCCAAAGATGATGGAGTTGGTGCTGGAGGGTGGTGCAAAATCCTGTTGCCAAAGGATGTGCCAAGCATTGGAATGCTCAAGACAATCCTAGAATGTTAGATGACAACTGTGATGTAGTCCTCATGTTGAGAGACTCAAATTGTAAATATTGCATGGTGTGCAAATACACTATATCTGCAAAATTATTAGGGCACATTTTAAAGGGAACCTGTCAGTATGAGCAATCCTTCTAAACCATCTATATCTGATGTTTTATTTCAGAGTAATCCACATTTTTCCTAATATATAAATTAGCTCTTAAGCCCAGATAAAAATCTCTCTGTGAATCTGCCTCCAGAGCTTATTTTAATAGAAAAGGAGTGTTCACAGTGTAAGATATGTAATGGCTGGCAGGGATATCTTTGTCCGGCACATAGTTCTTAAAAGCTAATTTACATATTAAGAAAAATGGGAATTTCTCTGAAATAAAAAATTAGATGTCAGGGTATAATTTCAATCAACTTTCTACGAGCTAGATGCCCATACAGACGATTTAAGAGGGTTGATCCTACAGGCAGATTCCATTTAGTCATTGAATTCAGGTCTTACATTCAGTCCAATTGCTATAGGTATATAAATCCTCACCCTTAGCCATGCTGTCTGCCTTTACAAACACTTATGAAAGAATGAGTTGTTGACTGAGATCATTCAATTTGAACGAGGCACAATGAAAGCATGCCACTGTTGCAACAAGTCAGTTAGTGAAATGTCTTCTCTCTTAAAAATTACACAATCACGTGTTGATGGTATTTTTGAAAAGTAGAATCATTTAGGAACCCCAGCAACTCTGTCATGAGGTGGCAGGCCATGTAAAGTTACAGAACTGGTTGCTGATTGCGGATTCAATAACTGCAGAGTTCTCAACTTTCATTGACATTACCATTAGTATAAAAACTGCGTTAGAAGCTTCATGGCATGGGCTTTCTTGGCTGAGCTGCTGCATGAAAGCCTTTTATTATCAATACCAATGCCAAGTGTCAGATGGAGTGGCCACTAGACTCTGATTCAATGAATATCTTTTGTCTGGAGACACAAATTATACTCTTCTATGTGTTCTCTTGAGTGCTATTTTGGCTAATACCAGACGTCACCTGCCTAGATTCATTGTGCCAACATAAAAGTTTGGTGGAGGAAAAATGTTTGTTAAGGGAAATCTTCAGCATACAGTACGTAGAAATTTTGGACAGCTATATGCTTCCAACTTTGTGGGCTTAGTCTGTGGAAGGCACTTTTGTGTTCCAGCAAGACTGTGTGCCAGTGCACAAATGCATGTCTTTGGTGTAGAAGATCTTGACTTAAGCACGCAGGGCCCTGATCTCTATCCATTAGACACCATTGTAATGAACTAGAACTACAGGTGTAGCAAAGGTTATTTTGACTGAGTTATCATTGCACTGGGATGTCATAAGTCAGAAAGTGTAATTCTACACCTTTCTTGAGATGGGTCAATAGTTTATGCAATTTTAAATTACAACGATTCTCTTTCAACATAGAGCAATACATCTGTGAATTCATAATACCATTAATGAAATGTAGACCCCCCTGTTATGATTCGGTAACCGAGGAGGACAATAACAAAAATAGGCTAGGCAACCAGACACCGAGAGAGGTTGGTAACTTAGCGGATTGCAGACCCCTAAACTGACAACACAACTAGAATTAGCCGTGGGACGTACCTGCAATGGCCTAGACGCCTTGACACAGCCAAAGACTTAACTAAGCCTAAAGAGAGAAAGGGGAAAGCTAACTGCCCCGGAGTAGAACCCCAAAGGAATAGATAGCCCCCAAACATATATTGCTGGTGAGACAGATGAAGCACAAACACAGACAGAAAATAGAGTAAGCAAATGCTGGGGCCCAAACTGTCTAGATAGAACAGGACAGATGTTGTGAATGGGTTTGAGATGAGTTCTGAGCAGAGGCTCCCTCTGGTGGTTACAAGCGGTACTAGTGAGGATTGGGAATCAGGTGTTACTGATTGGTCTTATTTAAGGGAATCATTTTCCCATCAGGGTTGCCGGTGATCAATTGTTCTGGTCTGAATCCTTCTTTCCAGTTTCCCTTGTAGCCTGCTGTGTCGTGTCTGCATCTCCTGCTATCAGATAAGACAATTTCTTATTTTGTGTTTTTGCTATATTTTTGCATTTTGTCCTGCACTTCTGTGGGGGCCTTCTGGGTCCCCTCCGGGGCTTTTGCCCTCTCAGTTTGTCCAGCCACTGTGTTTTGTACTTTTGCTTTTTGCAGTTTTTTCAGTGGCTGCTGTTTTTGTTACACCAGAGAACTAATTTAGGTGGTAGAGGTCGTGTGATCTCAGGTGATTTTGAAATTAGTAGAGTTGGTGTTTTTCAGGGTTTTCTGGGATTGCAGTAAGTACCCTTCCTGTCCTTTTCTATTTAGATAGTTTGGGCCCCAGCGTTTGCTCATATTATTTTCTTTCTGTGTCAGTATTTCCTCTTGTCTAACCGCCATTACATGTTTGGGGGCTTTCTATTATCTTTGGGGTTCTGCTCCGGGGCAGATAGCTTTCCTATTTCTATCTTTAGGTGTAGTTAGTTTCTCAGGCTGTGACGAGGCGTCTAGGACCATCGTAGGAACGCTCCACGGCTGCCTCTAGTTGCGGTGGTTAGTCAGGGTACTGCAATCTCATAGATTCCAACTGCTCTGGTGTATTTCCTTTTTTACCTGCACTCCTCAGCTACCGTAACATAACAGTATCACCGGCCATAAAAATTGTATGGTACTCACAGAAGGGAAAAAATATTTTGAAGGAAGAAAAGTTGTCAGAGATATTTTTCTGTTTGTTGCATTTTTTTTTTTTTTTTTCCCTCTGTATCTCTGGGTGCTGGGGAGGATCTTTTCTCCCAATGGAGTTTGCACAGTTGTCTGGCCGTGTGGATCAGCTTGCCACTGAGGTTCGGAGTATTGCTGCATATCTTGCTAGGTTGCCTGTTGTGGAACCTAGGATCCCCATGCCAGATTTGTTTTCAGGGGATCGAGCTAAGTTTCAGAATTTCAAAAATAATTGTAAATTGTTTCTTGCCTTAAAATCTAAGTCCTCAGGAAACGCAGCGCAGCAGGTTCAAATTGTCATCTCTCTCCTGCGCGGCGATCCTCAGGATTGGGCTTTTTCCCTGACACCTGGGGATCCTGTTTTGAGTGATGTTGATGCATTTTTTCAGGCTTTGGGGTTATTGTACGATGAGCCTAATGTCACTGATCAAGCTGAAAAAGCCCTGTTGGCATTAAATCAGGGGCTTGATGACGCTGAGTTATACTGTCAGAGATTCCGTAGGTGGGCAGTCCTGACCAAATGGAATGACGACGCTTTGGCGGCCCTTTTCCGGAAGGGTCTGTCGGATAATGTAAAGGATGTTATGGTGGGATTCCCTGTCCCCTCTGGTCTCAATGATTCTATGTCATTAGCGATTCAAATTGACAGACGTTTGCGTGAGCGGAGAAGTATGCGTGGAGTGGTGTTGCCTTGTGAGCCAGCTGCTGAGCCCATGCAGTGTGATGGAGTGGTGTCTGGGGCACAGCGTCATGAGTTTCGAAAGCGCAATGGGTTATGTTTCTACTGTGGTGATGCCTCTCATGCTATTTCAGTCTGCCCTAAGCGGGGAAGACGTTTTGCACGCTCAGTTGTCTTGGGTAGTGTTCAGACTAAGTTTTTATTAACTGTCACTCTGATATGCTCTCTGTCCTCATTTTCTGCTCAGGCTTTCGTTGATTCTGGAGCAGCTATTAACCTGATGGATTATGATTTTGCTAAACGTTGTGGATTTCCCTTGATACCCCTACAGAAGTCTATTCCCCTACTGGGGATCGATTCTACCCCTTTGGCTGAGAATAAACCCCAGTTTTCTACTCAGGTGATAATGAGGGTTGAACCTGATCACCAGGAGTGCTGCAAATTTTTGGTTCTATATAATCTGCATGACATTATCGTGCTGGGTTTCCCTTGGTTACAGTCTCATAATCCTGTTTTGGATTGGAAATCTGTGTCTGTAACCAGTTGGGGCTGCCAATGTGTTAATACCAACACTCCTGTTTTTTCTGCCTCCCCCCAGGCTGAGGATGTTCCTGACTTTTTGTTTGATTTTTCTGATGTGTTTAGCGAAAGTAAATCTGCATCCTTACCTCCCCATAGGAGCTATGACTGCGCTATTGAATTAGTGCCAGGTAGTAAATTCCCTAAGGGTCGCCTTTTTAACTTGTCTGTACCTGAACATGACGCTATGCGGTCTTATATCAAGGAATCATTGGAGAAGGGTCATATCAGACCATCCTCTTCACCCTTAGGTGCCGGTTTTTTCTTTGTGGCCAAAAAAGATGGTTCATTAAGGCCGTGTATTGATTATCGTCTCTTGAACAATATTACTGTGAAATATCAATACCCGTTACCCTTGATTTCTGACCTGTTTTCCAGGGTGAAAAACGCTACTTGGTTTACCAAACTTGACCTCAGGGGGGCGTATAACCTTATTCGCATTAAGCACGGGGATGAATGGAAGACGGCATTTAACACCCCTGAAGGGCATTTTGAGTACCTTGTGATGCCCTTTGGGCTCACTAATGCTCCTTCCGTCTTCCAGTCCTTCATGAATGACATTTTCAGGGATTTTGTGGACAAGTTTCTGATTGTTTATTTGGATGATATCTTGATTTTTTCTAATGACTGGGACTCTCATGTGAAACATGTTCGAATGTATTCCAGATTTTGAGAGAGAATGCTCTGTATGTGAAGGGATCAAAGTGTCTTTTTGGCGTACAGAAGATCTCATTTCTGGGATTCATTTTGTCCCCATCTGTTATTGAAATGGACCCGTCAAGGTTCAGGCCATCTGTGATTGGGTCCAACCTACTTCATTAAAGGCTCTTCAGAGATTTTTGGGTTTTGCCAATTTTTATCGTAAATTTATTGGTAATTTCTCTGTTATGTTAAACCATTAACTGATATTGACCAGAAAGGGTTCTGATGTGGTGAATTGGCCTCCTGAGGCAGTCTCTGCGTTTTCAGGAACTTAAGCAGAGATTCACTTCTGCTCCTGTTCTACGGCAGCCTGATGTTTCTCTGCCATTTCAGGTGGAGGTTGATGCCTCTGAAATTGGGGCAGGTGCCGTTTTGTCCCAAAAAGATCCAGAGACCTCTAAAAGTAACCCTTGTGCCTTTTCTCTCGAAAATTTTCTCCTACTGAACGTAATTATGACGTGGGTAATCGGGAGTTATTGGCCATGAAGTGGGCTTTTGAAGAGTGGAGACATTGGCTGGAGGGAGCCAAACATCAGGTGGTGGTCCTTACGGACCATAAGAATCTGGTCTATCTGGAATCTGCCAAGCGACTCAATCCTAGACAGGCCAGGTGGGCCTTGTTTTTCACACGTTTTAATTTTGTGGTTTCCTTTCTTCCTGGCACTAAGAATGTTAAGGCGGATGCCCTCTCGAGGAGTTTCCTTGCGGACTCTCCTGAGCTATCTGATCCCTCTGTTATTTTGAAGGAGGGTGTAGTTCTTTCCGCCATCTCGCCTAATTTGAGACTTGCTCTGGAGGGGTGTCAGGAGGATAGGCCCGAGCGCTGCCCTGTTGGAAAATTGTTTGTCCCGGACCAATGGAAAAAGAGTGTGATGTCTGAGATTCATTGTTCCGCATTGGCTGGGCATCCCGGAATTTTTGGTACCAGAGACTTGGTTAGTCGGTCCTTTTGGTGGCCTACCTTGTCTCGCGATGTCAGGGAATTTGTGCAGTCCTGCGGGACTTGCTCTCGCTCCAAGCCTTGCTCTCGCTCTAGTGGTTTGTTGATGCCATTGCCTGTGCCCAAGAGACCATGGACCCATATCTCTATGGATTTCATTTCCGATCTTCCTGTTTCTCAGAGAATGACCACCATCTGGGTAATTTGTGATAGGTTTTCCAAAATGATACATCTTGTGCCATTACCTAAGTTGCCTTCCTCCTCTGAATTGGTGCCGTTGTTTCTTCAGCACGTGGTTCGTTTACACGGCATTCCTGAGAACATTGTGTCTGACAGAGGAGTCCAGTTTGTTTCCAGATTTTGGAGGACTTTTTGTTCTAAACTGGGTGTTCAATTGTCTTTCTCCTCGGCATTTCATCCTCAGACCAATGGTCAAACTGAGAGAACAAACCAGACATTGGAGACTTATCTAAGATGCTTTGTGTCTGCTGATCAGGATGACTGGGTCTCTTTTTTGCCTTTGGTGAGTTTGCTCTTAATAATAGGGCTAGCTCTGCCACTTTGATGTCTCCGTTTTTCTGTAATTCTGGGTTTCACCCTCGATTTCTTCAGGACAGACGGAGGCTTCTGTCTGTCCAGGTGTTGACTCTGTTATTGAGCGTATGCAGCAGATTTGGGACCAGGTATGGAGAGGTTGTCCCTCTCTCAGGAGAAGGCCCAGCGGTTTGCTAACCGGCATAGGACTGATGGTCCTCGGTTTAAAGTGGGGACTTGGTCTGGTTGTCCTCAAAGAATATTCCTATGAGAGTAGCATCTCCTAAATTTAAGCCTAGGTTCATGACCTTATAAGATCATGGAGATTATTAATCCTGTTTCTTTTCGTTTGCTTCTTCCAGGGACATTTAAGATCCATAACGTGTTCCACAAGTCCTTGTTGAAGAGGTTTGTTGAGCCAGTGGTTCCTGCTGCTGTGCCTCCTGACCCTGTTTTGGTTGAGGGCAATCTGGAGTATGTGGTTGAGAAAATATTGGATTCTCGTTTTTCTAGACGAAGACTCCAGTATTTGGTTAAATGGAGAGGTTATGGTCAGGAAGATAATTCTTGGGTGTTTGCTTCGGACATCCATGCTAGGAGACTTATCCGTGCGTATCATAGAACTCATCCTGACCGACCTGGTTGCTCAAATGAGGTTCGGTGACCCCTCCTCAAGGGGGGGTACTGTTGTGAATGGGTTTGAGATGAGTTCTGAGCAGAGGCTCCCTCTGGTGGTTACAAGCGGTACTAGTGAGGATTGGGAATCAGGTGTTACTGATTGGTCTTATTTAAGGGAATCATTTTCCCATCAGGGTTGCCGGTGATCAATTGTTCTGGTCTGAATCCTTCTTTCCAGTTTCCCTTGTAGCCTGCTGTGTCGTGTCTGCATCTCCTGCTATCAGATAAGACAATTTCTTATTTTGTGTTTTTGCTATATTTTTGCATTTTGTCCTGCACTTCTGTGGGGGCCTTCTGGGTCCCTCCGGGGGCTTTTGCCCTCTCAGTTTAGTCCAGCCACTGTGTTTTGTACTTTTGCTTTTTGCAGTTTTTCAGTGGCTGCTGTTTTTGTTACACCAGAGAACTAATTTAGGTGGTAGAGGTCGTGTGATCTCAGGTGATTTTGAAATTAGTAGAGTTGGTGTTTTTCAGGGTTTTCTGGGATTGCAGTAAGTACCCTTCCTGTCCTTTTCTATTTAGATAGTTTGGGCCCCAGCGTTTTGCTCATACTATTTTCTTTCTGTGTCAGTATTTCCTCTTGTCTAACCGCCATTACATGTTTGGGGCTTTCTATTACTTTGGGGTTCTGCTCCGGGGCAGATAGCTTTCCTATTTCTATCTTTAGGTGTAGTTAGTTTCTCAGGCTGTGACGAGGCGTCTAGGACCATCGTAGGAACGCTCCACGGCTGCCTCTAGTTGCGGTGGTTAGTCAGGGTACTGCAATCTCATAGATTCCAACTGCTCTGGTGTATTTCCTTTTTTACCTGCACTCCTCAGCTACCGTAACATAACAGACAGAAAAGGATACTGTCTGCAATCCAACAAAAACCCTAAGAAATATTCCAACACGTCTGATATGCAATACTGAGGCCACACGACCTCTACCCCGCTAAATCAGAACTCTGGTGTGAACTGGACGCAAATCAACAGATACTGAAAAAAGCAGGGAACTAGAAATACATAAGCTGTGGCAAATGAGAAACAGAGTCCAGCACAAGCCCCCACAGGGACCTAGCTGAACTAACTCCAACAAGGCAGAAAACTGAGAAAAGCAAAAGGTAAACAAATGCCCCTAGAAATAAACAGCAAAATAACTTATCTGAAAGATGCAGGACACAGCAGGGAGCAAGCAGACTTCCAAATGGCTCAGGAAGAAAACAAATCACCGGCAAGAATCATGGGAAGG
>JARQOD010000001.1:760824612-760933062 GCA_033576555.1 Oophaga sylvatica
AAATACCCAAAAGTGACACCATTCTAAAAACTGCACCTCTCAACGTGTTCAAAGCCACATTCAAGAAGTTTATTAACCCTTTAGGTACTTCACAAGAATTGAAGCAATGTGGAAGGAAAAAATGAACATTTAACTTTTTTTCCCAAAATTTTTCTTTCGACACAATTTTTTTAAATTTTGTCAAGGGTATCAGGAGAAAATGAACCACAATATTTGTTGTACAATTTCTCCAGAGTACACCGATACCCCATGTGTGGGGGTAAACCACTATTTGGGCGCATGGCAGAGCTCGGAAGGGAAGCAGCGCCATTTGACTTTTTTGCTGGAATTGAGATTGGACGCCATGTCGCATTTGGAGAGTCCCTGTGTGCCTGAACAGTGGAAAACCCCCCACAAGTGACCCCATTTTGGAAACTGGACCCCCCAAGGAACTTATCTAAATGTGTTGTGAGAGCTTTTAACCCCCAAGGGCTTCACAGAAGGTTATAACATAGAGCCGTAAAATTAAAAAATCATATTTTTTCCACAAAAATGATCTTTTCATCCCAATTTTTATTTTCCAAAGAATAAAAGGACCCCAAAAGTTATTGTGCAATTAGTCCTGAGTACGCTGATACCCCATATGTGGGGGTAAACCACTATTTGGGCGCATGGCAGAGCTCGGAAGGGAAGCAGCGCCATTTGACTTTTTTGGCTGGAATTGAGATTGGACGCCATGTCGCATTTGGAGAGTCCCTGTGTGCCTAAACAGTGGAAACCCCCCACAAGTGACCCCATTTTGGAAACTAGACCCCCCAAGGAACTTATCTAAATGTGTTGTGAGAGCTTTTAAACCCCCTAGGCTTCACAGAAGTTATAACGTAGAGCCGTAAATTAAAAAAATCATATTTTTTCCAAAAAAAATTATCTTTTCATCCCAATTTTTATTTTCCAAAGGATAAAAGGACCCCAAAAGTTATTGTGCAATTAGTCCTGAGTACGCTGATACCCCATATGTGGTGGTAAACCACTATTTTAATGCATGGCAGAGCTCGAAAGGGAAGGAGCGCCTTTTTCAAATGCAGACTTTGATGGAATGGTCTGCGGGTGTCATGTCACGTTTGGAGAGCCCCTAATGTGCCTAAACAGTAGAAACCCCGCACAAGTGACTCCATTTTGGAAACTAGACCCCCCAAGGAACTTATCTAGATGTGTGGTGAGCACTTTGAACCCCCAAGTGCTTCACAGAAGTTTATAACGTAGAGCCATGAAAATAAAAAAATCATTTTTTTTTTCCACAAAAATAATCTTTTTGCCCCAAAATTTTTATTTTTATAAGGGTAACAGGAGAAATAGGACCCCAAAAGCTATTGTGCAATTTGTCCTGAGTACGCTGATATCCCATATGTGGGGGGGAACCACTATTTGACGAATGGCAGAGATCGGAAGGGAAGGAGCACCGTTTTTAAATGCAGACTTTGATGGAATGGTCTGCGGGTGTCATGTCACGCTTGGAGAGCCCCTGATGTGCCTAAACAGTAGAAACCCCCCACAAATGACCCCATTTTGCAAACTAACCCCCCAAAGAACTTATCTAGATGTGTGGTCAGCACTTTGAACCCCCAAGGGCTTCACAGAAGTTTATAACGTAACATAGTAACATAGTAACATAGTTATTAAGGTTGAAGGAAGACTTTAAGTCCATCTAGTTCAACCCATATCCTATCCTAACCTGCCCTAACATGTTGATCCAGAGGAAGGCAAAAAAAAACCCAAGTGGCAAACAGTAAGCTTCACATTGGGGGAAAAAAATTCCTTCCCGACTCCACATACAGGAATCAGACTAGCTCCCTGGATCAACGCTGTATCTAGGAAACTAGTGAATATAGCCTGTAATATATTTTACTTTTCAAGAAAGGCATCCAGTCCCTTCTTAAATTTAGTAAGGAATCACTCATTACAACATTAGAAGGCAGAGAGTTCCATAGTCTCACTGCTCTTACAGTAAAGAATCTGCGTCTGTGATTATGGCTAAACCTTCTTTCCTCCAGACGTGGAGGATGCCCCCTCGTCCCCGTCACAGGTCTAAGAGTAAAAAGATCATTAGAAAGGTCTTTGTACTGTCCCCTCATATATTTATACATTGTAATAAGATCACCACTAAGCCTTCGTTTTTCCAAACTAAATAACCCCAAGTGTAATAACCTGTCTTGGTATTGCAGACCCCCCAGTTCTCTAATAACCTTGGTCGCTCTTCTCTGCACCCGCTCCAGTTCAGCTATGTCTTTCTTATACACCGGAGACCAGAACTGCACACAGTATTCTAAGTGTGGTCGCA
Source organism: Oophaga sylvatica (assembly GCA_033576555.1). Taxonomy (NCBI): domain Eukaryota; kingdom Metazoa; phylum Chordata; class Amphibia; order Anura; family Dendrobatidae; genus Oophaga; species Oophaga sylvatica. The sequence continues at coordinate 760,826,930 of JARQOD010000001.1, forward strand.
CCAGTGACTTGTATAGAGGTAAAATTATGTTCTCCTCATGAGCATCTATGCCTCTTTTAATGTATCCCATTATTTTATTAAACAGCCTGTGACTTCCCCCTCCGCCTCTCAATGATAGAAGGAGAACGATCATCACCAGCAATCAGCCCCTGCAATGAAGCAGAACTGAGAGCTCACTTCATGCTCAGGAGAGATCACTACAGCTCCTCCTTGTGGTTGGATGTTTGGACACTTTAGAGCACATTTCTCAAGTCACACACTATAGAAATGATCCCTGAAAGTATAGTCTAGTATAGTAGAGCCGTGAAAATAAAAAAATCATATTTTTTTCCACAAAAATGAACTTTTTGCCCCCAAATTTTTATTTTTCTAAGGGTAACAGGAGAAATAGGACCCCAAAAGCTATTGTGCATTTTGTCCTGAGTACGCTGATATCCCATATGTGGGGGGGAACCACTGTGATCGCCTTACTGCGATCTTTGGGAGGCACAATGAACAAATCCACAAAAGGTGAAGAATTGGTTTTCTTTTTACGCCGTTCCTCGTGCGGTATTAGTGATTAGGCGACTTTATTCCTCGGATCGGTGAGATTACAGTGATACCAGATTTACATCCTTTTTTCATGTTTAGCTTCTGTCACACACTAAAAGATCCTTTTTTTTGGAATAATTTTTTGTAAGAAATTTTTGCATCGCCGTATTTTGAGAGCTATAATTTTTCTATATTTCAGCCGACAGAGTTATCTGTGGGCTTATTTTTTGCGGGACGAGCTGACTTATTTATTGGTACCATATTCGGGCACATAACGTTTTTTGATCGCTTCCTATTCCGATTTTTGTGGAAGCAGAATGAACAAAAACCAGCAATTCAGGAATTGTTTTTTTTTTTTTTTTTCCTCCGTTCCGCGTGTGGTAAAATTGATAAAGCAGCTTTATTCTTCGGATCACTACGATTACAGCGATACCTCATTTATATATTTTTTTTTATGCTTTGGCGTTTTTTACACAATAAAAAATTTTATAGAAAAAATAATTATTTTTGCATCAGTTTATTCCGCGAGCTATAACTTTTTTATTTTTTCTCTGATGATGCTGTGTAGCGGCTTGTTTTTTGCGGGACAAGATGACGTTTTCAGCGGTACCATGATTATTTATATCTGACTTTTTGATCGCGTGTTATTGCACTTTTTCCAAGCGGTATGATGATACCGCTTGGAAAAAGTATAATTTACTACTTTTTTGTGTTTTTTTTTACGGCTTTCACTGAAGGGGTTAACTAGGGTTACGCTTTTATAGATGGGATTTTTACGGACGTGGCGATACCTAACATGTGTATTTTTTTGTTTTTTATTTTTTTTATTACATAAAAATGTGTATTTTTTAGGGGATTTTTTTAAAATTATTTTTTAATATTTTTTTTACAATTTTTTTAAAAAATGATTTTTTTTTAACTTGTCCCTTTATGGGACTTTCACTTTTTTTACTTTTTATTGCAGTTACAATGCATTGCAATGCTCCAGCATTGCAAAGCATTGTACCTATGGGGAAAGCTGCTGTGAGCATGATCACAGCAGCTTTCCGTAGATAGATGACCCGGAGGTTGTCATGACAACCCCCGGGTCATCAAGGCAGAGATCGGGCCCTGCAAATACATTGCAGGGCACCGATCTGAGGCAGTGGAGCTCCCGACCCTCTGCCTCCCCCCCTGAGCTCTGCGATCGCGCTCGATCGCAGCAGTCAGGGGATTAACAGCAAGGGGCGGTGGGGGCTCCGCTCCTGGCTGTCAGTGCAGGAAGCCTGGCCACTGCAGCGCCGGCTCCTGCACTGATCGCGCTGGAGAAGCTGAAATTTCAGCTTCTCCTGCGCGATCGCTGCTGTGTTTGGTCAGTCAGATTGACTGACCAAGCACAGCGCTGTAGGTGGGGGACCGACGGCAAAGATCCCCGCACCGCTTGCCGTGCCTGTCAGCTGTCTGTGACAGCTGTCGGCACTGATCTACCACTGCGTGTTTACACGCAGTGGTAGATCAAAGGCATGACGTGCACAGTCCGTCCTGGTGCCGGAACTGACACCTTGCCATGACGGACTGTGCACGTCATTGGACAGTAAGGGTTAAGTTCAGTTTTTCTATTGAATCAAATACTTATTTAACCCCTTAAAGACCGCCTACTCACTTTTTAACGGCGGTAGTTAAGGGTACTTAAACCACAGCGCCGTTAATTAATGGCGCTGTGGAAAAAGTGTAAAGTGCCCCCCCTGAGTTGGATTTTCTCTGTGGGCTCAGCTGCCAGACCCCAGAAAACATGATTCGGGTCGGTTTTTACCAACCCTGCATTTGCGATCGCCATTATTAACCGTATAACGGCGACTGCAAAAAAAAGCTGTGATTTTGCATTTACTTTCTCTCTCCTCTGATGTGATCACACATCAGAGGAGAGAGAAATAGGGTACCCCATCCCCCGGTATCTCCCGGTGGTCCTCGGCCCCCCTGCCTCCTCCAGTGGGTGCCGCTATCTTGTTCCGGGAAGAAAATGGTGGGCGCATGCGCAGTGCCGGCCGGCAGATTCCATTCATTTATTCAATATACATTTTGATCACTGTGATAAACCCTATCACAGTGATCAAAATAAAAAAAACTGTAAATAATCCCCTCTTTATCAACCTCTTAGTTAATGAAATATAATGAAATAAAGAAAATATATTTATTTTCATTTTTCCTTTAGGGTTAGAATTAGGGTTAGGGTTGGAATTATGGTTAGCGTTAGAATTAGGGTTAGGGTTGGAATTAGGGTTAGGATTAGGGTTAGGGTTAGGGTTGTGATTAGGGTTGGGATTAGGGTTAGGGATGTGTTGGGGTTAGGGTTGGAGCTAGAATTGAGGGGTTTCCACTATTTAGGCACATCAGGGGTATCCAACATGATGCCCGCAGAACATTCCATCAAAGTCTGCATTCCAAAACAGCGCTCCTTCCTTTCCAAGCTCTCCCATGCACCCAAACAATGGTTCCCCCCACATATAGGATATCATCGTGCTCAGGACAAATTGCACAACAACTTTTGTGGTCCTATTTCTCCTGTTACTCCTGTGAAAATAAAAATTAATGGACTAAAAAAATCATTTTTGAGGAAAAAAAATGATTTTTTATTTTCACGGCTCTGCGTTATAAACTTTTGTGAAGCACTTGGGAGTTCAAAGTGCTCACCACACATCTAGATAAGCTCTTTGGGGGGTCTAGTTTCAAAAATGGTGTCACTTGTGGGGGGTTTCTACTGTTTAGGTACATCAGGGACTCTGCAAACGCAACATGACGCCCACAGAACATTCCATCAAAGTCTGCATTCCAAAATAGCGCTCCTTCCCTTACGAGCTCTCCCATGCGTCCAAACAGTGGTTTTCCCCGCAAATGGGGTATCAGCGTACTCAGGACAAATTGCACAACAACTTTTTTGGTCCAATTTCTCCTGTTAGCCTTGGTAAAATAAAAAATAGCGGGCTAAAAAATCATTTTTGAGGAAAAAAAAGATTTTTTATTTTCACGACTCTGCATTAAAAATTTCTGTGAAGCACTTGGGGGTTCAAAGTGCTCACCACACATCTAGATAAGCTCCTTGGGGAGGTCTAGTTTCCAAAATGGAGTCACTTGTGGGGGGGTTTCTACTGTTTAAGGCACATCAGAGGCTCTGCAAATGTAACATGATGCCCGCAGAACATTCCATCAAAGTCTGCATTCCAAAATGGCGCTCCTTCCCTTCCGAGCTCTCCCATGTGCCCAAACAGTGGTTCCCACCCACATATGGGGTATCGGTGTACTCATGACAAATTGCGCAACATTTGTGGTCCAATTTCTCCTGTTAGCCTTGTGAAAATAAAAAATAGCGAGCTAAAAAATCATTTTTGAGGAAAAAAAATGATTTTTTATTTTCACTGCTCTGCGTTATAAACTACTCTGAAGCACTTGGAGGTTCAAAGTGCTCAACACACATCTTGATAAGTTCTTTAAGGGGTCTAGTTTCCAAAATGGTGTCACTTGTGGGGGATTTTCACTGTTTAGGCACATCGGGGGCTCTCCAAACACAACATGGCATCTGATCTCAATTCCAGCCAATTCTGCTTTGAAAAAGTCAAACGGTGCTCCTTCCCTTGCGAGTTCTGCTGTGCACTCAAAAGTCTAAGTTACTTACCGTTAACGGTATTTTTCGAAGACCATGACAGCACCCAACGAGAGAGGGGATCCGCCCTCCAGGAACAGGAAACCTACAGATACAAAAGGGTGGCACCTCTCCCACGCATCAGTTGGTTTACAGAGCACAAGAGGACTAGCCAGGTTAATGACAATCACAAGCTCTATACAACATTATTGCGTATCAGTATTTCATTTTATGTGAAACTTATAAGAGGAAGAAGTGCGCGCCGATAAGATAAAGGGAGGGAATATAAGGGGTGCTGTCATGGTCTTCGAAAAATACCGTTAACGGTAAGTAACTTAGACTTTATTCGAAGCCATGACAGCACCCAACGAGAGAATTACAGAGAGTAATAACTACTCAGGGAGGGACTACAGCCTGTAGCACCCTTACCCCAAAAGAGAGATCAGAGGAAGCACCCAAGTCTAATCTATAATGATTGTAGAAAGTGCTTGGAGAGGACCAAGTGGCGGCCTTACATATCTGGTCGATGGAGACTTCCGACCTTTCTGCCCACGAGGTTGCCATGGCTCGAGTGGAATGTGCCCTCAGTTTTTCTGGAGCCGGCCTGCCTTTTGAGGTGTATGCTAACTCAATAGCTTCCCTGATCCATCTAGCTAATGTGGCTTTTGAAACTCTAAGGCCCTTTCAGGGACCTTGGAAAGAAACAAATAAGGCATTATCTTTTTTCCAGGAATCGGTAACAGCCAGATACTCTAAGAGACACCTCCTTACGTCTAAGGTATGGAGTTTCTCTTCTTTTTGGTTACTAGGATTAGGTAAGAATGATGGTAAGATTATCTCCTGGGATCTATGGAAGGTGGATGCTACTTTAGGCAGGTATGCTGGATCAGCCCTAAGTATCACCCTATCATCCTGGATCTGTGTATATGGAGGCAGTCTAGAGAGTGCTTGGATGTCACTCACCCTTCGAGCTGATGTTAAAGTTACCAAAAAAGCTACCTTAAGAGAAAGGGTTTTAATCAAAGCGACTGAGATGGGTTCAAACGGAGACTCTGTCATAGCCGTGAGTACTAAGTTTAAATCCAAGGCATAAACATATTCCTTACTATAGGTTTTGATCTCGCTGCCGCCTTGATAAATCTACTGACCCAATAGTTTCTAGCTATGTTACAGTGAAAAAGGGCTCCCAGGGCAGAAACCTGTACTTTGAGGTACTGGTGGAAAGACCCATATCTAACCCCTTTTGTAGAAACTCCAGGATCTGAGATATCGGAACTGATTCTCTAGCCGTAACTCCTGAGACCTGTAAAAATTTTCTCCATGTTCTGGCATAAATCTTAGTCGTTACTTCTTTCCTACTTTTAAGAAGGGTATCAATTAATTTATGAGAAAACCCTCTATCTAACAATAACGACCGCTCAAATTCCACGCCGTCAGATGCAGGCCAGCCACCTGAGGATGGTACACTGGTCCCTGGGACAGGAGATCTGGAATGTCCGGTAAAATCCATGAGTCGGTTACTGACATGGTTCTGAGGCTCGAGAACCACGTTCTCTTGAGCCAAAAGGGCGCTACTAAGATTACATTCGCTTTGTCCTTCCTGATCTTTCTGACTACCAGAGGAATCAGAGACAAGGGGGGAAAGGCATAAGCCAGAGAAAAATCCCATTGTATTAAAAAGGCATCCACTGCCAGCGGGTTTTCTCTGGGGTTTAGGGAGCAGAACTGTTCTACTTTCCAATTACTTCTGGTGGCAAAAAGGTCTATGTCTGGTTGCCCCCATCTGCGGATAATCCTGTTGAAGATGACGTTCTTTAACGACCATTCCCCTTGTCTTAGAAGGTGGCGGCTTAAAAAGTCTGCGGTGGTGTTTTCCTCTCCTCTTATATGCAATGCAGTTAAGGATAGAAAATGTCTTTCTGCCAGATGGAAGAGGCGTTCTGACACTTGCATGAGAGGACCAGATCGAGTGCCTCCCTGGTGGTTGATATAGGCTACCGCAACCTGATTGTCGGACAAGATCCGTACGTGATGACCCTGTAGATAAATGAGGAGTCTTTTAACCGCCAATTCTACTGCCGTAAGCTCTTTCATGTTAGAGGACATGTCTATCTGATGATGCTGCCATAAACCCTGCACTATAGAATCAGATATATGAGCCCCCCAACCAGTGGGACTAGCATCCGTGGTGACTACTCTGGTTATATCATACTCCCATGGCAACCCTTTGGATAGGTTATGATTATCCAGCCACCAGTCTAAGGACTTAATTGTGGCCCGGGATAAAGTTAGTCGGCTCTTAGGCAGTTTCCTAGGCTTTTATCGTAATGCAAGACCTCAGCTTGTAAAGCCCTAGTATGAAATCGTGCCCATTGTACTGCAGGGATGCAGGCGGAAAGAGAGCCCAACAAGGACATGGCTTTCCTGAGTGACATGGTAGGGTTATTGGAGGCATTTAGGATCTGATAGTGCAGGCGTATTATTTTGTCAGTTGGAAGTCGGCACTCTTGTTTCTGGGAATCCAAAGTTAGACCCAAAAACTGTTGTACTTGGATCGGCTGTAATCGAGATTTTGCAATATTTAAAAGCCACCCCAACTGTTCTAGAACAGATACTGCTCTATCTAATTGTTCCTGACAGTGGTCCGCTGTTTTACCTATAATCAGGAAATCATCGAGGTAGGGAACTATCAGGATGTTAGATTCCCGTAGGTGGGCCATCACTTCTGCTATGATTTTTGTAAACACTCGAGGGGCCACTGCAAGACCGAAAGGTAGGGCCTTATATTGAAAATGTTGCAGCGAGCCTTCCAACCATACTCCCACTCTAAGGAAACGTTGATGGGTTACACTGATGGAACATGGTAATAGCGTCTTTTAAGTCCAATACTACCATAAAACAGTTTTTAAACAATAATTTTATTGTGGAATTTACTGTTTCCATTTTAAATGGCCATATTATCAAGAATTTGTTCAAGGCTTTCAAATTAATTATTGTCCTGAAGGAGCCGTCCGGCTTCTGGACTAAAAATAGAGGGGAGTAAAAGTCTCTGCCCCTTTCCATTGCAGGTACTTGTACCAGAACCTCTTTATGGCGTAAATCTAGAATTTCTGCCTCCAGCACGGACTGTTCTGCTGTAGAGGACCTGATGGGGGTGATCTTAAAGGTATCTCGAGGTAACTCAGAAAATTCTAGTTTAAGTCCTGAAGCCACCAGGTTCAAAATCCAACTGCTGTTGGAGATTCTGGACCAGGCTGGGTAGAAGGCCGACAGTCTACCTCCCACCGGAGCCGCTAGTCATTTGGAAGTCTTTTTGACATCTCGAGACGGGCCTCTGAACATGTATCCCGTTTTTCTCTTTCTATCTTCCCATGTACCTCGCTCTCTGGACGACCTTCTGCGATTGAATCTTTTCCTGCCGAAGGGACGTCTATATGAGGGATTTGGAATACTAGGGAATTTTTTCTTATCATCCCCTGCCTTCTCCAAGAGTTCATCTAGGACAGGGCCAAATAAGTATTCGCCCTCACAAGGGATAGAACAGAGACGGGATCTGGCCTGAATGTCACCCGGCCAACATTTGAGCCATAGTGCCCTTCGTGCTGCATTAGATAGTCTCGCAGCTCTGGACGCCATCCTTACAGAGTCGGCAGAGGAATCCGCTAAAAAGGCTGCAGCATTCTGAATAATCGGAAGGGATTTTATCATCGTATCTCGGGAGGTCCCTTCTTCCATCTAATTTTTTAACTGATCCAACCAGACCATCACGGATCTAGCCGTATAAGTAGCAGACACTGCTGGTCTCAGAGCTCCCGCCGACATTTCCCAAGTACCTTTCAGGAAAGAGTCAGCTTTCTTGTCCAGTGGATCTTTCAGGCTTCCCATATCCTCAAAGGGTATAGAGGATTTCTTAGAGGCCTTAGCTACTGCGGCATCTAGTTTTGGGGCTTTGTCCCACCTATCTACCGCTAAATCTTCAAAGGGGTATCTGCGCTTGAATGTTGGGGCAATTGAACCACTTTTTTCTGGCTTTTTCCATTCTTTATTAATCAAATTTTTGATAGAATTATTTAAGGGAAAAGACCTACGTTTCTTCGGTCTAATCACTAGTGTTGAGCATTCCGATACTGCAAATATCGGGTATCGGCCGATATTGGCTGTATCGGAATTCCGATTCCGAGTTCCGATATTTTCGTCTTATCGGATACCGGAATCGGGATGTCACTGTCACTGTCAGTGTCCGTCTGTCGGGTCTGTCAGGAGTCAGCGGCACTTACCTGGCAGAAGATCTCCGGCGGTCACGTCCTGGACTGCTTCATGGCCGCCATCCTCTTCTCCCCGGCGGTCACATGCAGTTTCTCGCGATAACTGCAGTGACTGCTGGGTAATCCCGGCCGTAAAGCAGTCAGTCCGATGACGTCACCGCCGGGGAAGCAGGTAATCAGCTGTGCTGCGCCGGGATGTCAGGCTCTGCCTGTCATTGCGATGTAGCAGAGTTGGATCGTCGTGGGACTGTCGTTACTATGGACTGCGTCGGACAGGTGGTATACTGTTGGTTTGTTTTTTTTCTTTTTTTACAGGAGATCGATGGCGTCGCAGGAATGAGTGTATAATAAAAGAAATGAAAACTGTGTTGTCTCTTTTATTTCATTAAAATACTTTTTTCTTGCTTTGTCTTTTTTTTAAACATTTAATAACTTTGGGATTAATAATGGATCGGTGTCTTATTGACGCCTCTCCATTATTAACCGGGCTTATTGTCACCGTGCAATCAACGGTGACAATAACCCCTTATTACCCCGCTTGCCACCGCTACAGGGCAAGTGGGAAGAGCCGGGTAAAGTGCCACAATTGGCACATCTTTTGATGCGCCAAATGTGGGGCTGCTGTAGCCTGGTATTATCAGGCTGTTGAGGGCCAAAATCCATGGGCCTTGACAGTCTTTTAATACCAGGCCGCAGCAGTCTGCATTTTACTTGGCTGGTTAACAAAAATAGGGGGATCCCCAACCCGTTCGTAAGGGAATGCCCTATATAATTTCTTTAATCAGCCAAGCTAGCGACTGCTGTGCCTGGTATTATCAGGCTTTGCAAGGCCAAAATATTGGTCCTTACAGCCTGTAATACCAGGCCTCAGCGTCTGCTTTCATCTGGCTGGTTAACAAAAATAGGGGGGATCCCCACGCCGTTTTTTTTTCGAGGGGATCCCCTATTTTTGTTAATCAGCCAAGCTAAGCAGACTGCTGTGGCCTGGTATTATCAGGCTGGCAAGGTCCATGGATATTGGTCCTTAACCCGCCTGAAAATCCAGGCCTCAGCGGTCTGCTTCATCTGGCTGGTTAACAAAAATAGGGGGGACCCCACGCCTAATTTTTTTGAGGGGATCCCCTATTTTTGTTAATCAGCCAAGATATGCAGACTACTGTGGCCTGGTATTATCAGGCTGGCAAGGTCCATGGATCTTGGCTCCTTAACAGCCTGAAAATCCAGGCCTCAGCGGTCTGCTTCATCTGGCTGGTTAACAAAAATAGGGGGGACCCCACGCCAATTTTTTTGAGGGGATCCCCTATTTTTGTTAATCAGCCAAGATATGCAGACTGCTGTGGCCTGGTATTATCAGGCTGGCAAGGTCCATGGATCTTGGCTCCTTAACAGCCTGAAAATCCAGGCCTCAGCGGTCTGCTTCATCTGGCTGGTTAACAAAAATAGGGGGGACCCCACGCCATTTTTTTTTCGAAGGGAACCCCTATTTTTGTTAATCAGTTCCCTCTGACGTCACTGATTGTGTCCCTGGCTGACCTGAAGTGAAAGTGGAAAGCAATCAATTAAGCTTTCCACTTAAGGGCCCGTCTCACATAGCGATATCGCTACCGAGATCGCTGCTGAGTCACTAGTTTTGTGACGCAGCAGCGAGCTCACCAGCGATATCGCTGTGTGTGACATTCAGCGACGATCAGCCCCCCTGCCGGGTATCGCTGATCGTCGCTGAAATGTCAGGACCTTTGATCGCTGGTTTCCCGCCTGTCACACGCAGCGATGCGTGCCTGTCAGAGGGAAACCAGCGATCAAAAAAAGGTCCTGACATTTCTGCGACGATCAGCGATACCCGGCAGGGGGGCTGATCGTCGCTGAATGTCACACACAGCGATATCGCTGGTGAGCTCGCTGCTGCGTCACAAAACTAGTGACTCAGCAGCGATCTCGGTAGCGATATCGCTATGTGAGACGGGCCCTTAAGCGATGTTACCCGCAGTGTCGCTGTCCCAGATCGCTGCCTGAGCTGCCTGTTTGGCAGCTCAGCAGCGATCATGTAGCGATACACCAGCGATCCTGACAAGTGCATATCGTTGTCGGGATCGCTGGTGTATCGTTATGTGACACCCAGCCTTTACTCTCCTGTCAGGCAGGAGAGGAACTCATTCATTTGGGGTTTACTGTGAGGCTGCAGCATTAGCTGCGGTCCCTGCAGTAAACATTAACCCTTTCTGAAGGATTACACACCGTGGGACCTGACTGTGCATGGGATAGGTAAGAATAATTTTGCTTTTTTATTTTATTTTTATTACAGGAAATGGTTTTTGCAGTAAAATAAAAGATGGTCAAAAACATGTGTCTTTATTTCATTAAAATGATTTTTAATTAAAGTGTGTGTGTTTTATTTTTATTTCATGCAATAGGATTAATAATTGATAGTTGTCTAATTGACAGCTCTCAATTATTAACCTGGCTTAAGGTCACCTTTCAATAGCAAGGTGGCTTTAACCCCATATTAACCCATTCGCCACCGCTACAGGGCAATGGGAATAGACGGGCAAAGTGCCAGAAAGGGCGAATCTAATTATAGATTTGTCTTTCCTGGGGTGTCTGGGGGCAGATGTTAGTAGCCGGGGGGGGCAAAAATAATGGTCCCTCTCTGGGCTATTATTATCTGCCCCCACTCACTGGCTTTGTCTGTCTGGTTGCGAAAATAGGGCGGGAGCCCACGCATTTTTTTTCAGCAATTTTACACCTCATATATATATATACATGTCATTGAATTTGTGACACATATATATATATATTTATATTTGTAGTTCATACACTTCTACATAGTATAATAGCCGCTAATTCAATTGCCGGCTTTTGTGAAAATGCAGAACCCGACATGAAATGACACTTGGTGTACATAGGGTTAACCATGTTTTTTCATGTCCTTTGCTATCTAATTTGCACAAACAATTAAATCAGACTATGTGTGCAAAATTTCACACCTCTAGGGGTTAATTAAAGTGTTAATTCGTAGCAAAAAAGTCCGTTTTTTTTACAACGAATTTACACCTTTAATTAACCCCTACAGGTGTGAAATTTTGCACACATAGTCTGATTTAATTGTTTGTGCAAATTAGATAGCAAAGGACATGAAAAGAAATGTTTAACCCTATGTACACCAAGTGTCATTTCATGTCGGGTGACCTGCTTCATGAAATGCACTTGGTGAACAAGGATATTTCTTTTGAATGTACTTTGCTATCTTAATTTGCACAAACATTAAATCAGTACTATGTGTGCAATATTTTACACATAAAGGGGTTTAATTAAGGTGCAAATTTGTAGCAAAAAAGGTATCCGTTTTTGTTTGATACAGACGAATTTACATCGTTTAATTAACACCTAACAAGTCTTGTACAATTTTCACCAAGTCTCATCTTAATTGTTTGTGCAAATTAGATAGCAAAGGACATGAAAAAACATGGTTAACCCTATGTACACCAAGTGTCATTTCATGTCGGGTGCTTCTGTCTTTTCACTGAAGCCGGCTTTACCCGGCAATTGAATCAAAGGATATTTTACTATGTAGAAGTGTATAAACTATACATATATGTATATATATATGTCACAATGACATGTATATATATATTATATGTATTCTATGTGTGTATATTTAGTGTTTACAAGGAAAGAATGGGGTTTTTTTAGTTGCAATATTTTGTTCCCATAGACTTACATGGACTTCCGGTATCGGTATCGGGTATCGCCGATATTTTAGTGATATCGGCGATACCATTCCGATTCCGATACTTTAGCATATCGGAAAGTATCGCTCAACTCTACTAATCACCTGAACATAAAGTCTTGTACAGACTTCTCAGGCCTAGAGTCTTCTATCCCCATGGTGGATTTTACCGCTTTGACCAGTTTATCCATCTGATCTAGGGGAAAACAAAATCTGGTGGACTCTTCTTCCGAAGAGGAAGATGAGTGTGATGGAGACGATGAAGTGGACCTCAGCGAATCTTCGCCTTTGTTAGGCCTGACTGGAGAATCTGAGTCCGAGATCCTCAGCCTTTTTGACTTAGATGATTCTCCTCTAGAAATGGCCTTCATCTCTGTTCTAATCATATCCCTCAGGTTTGAAGTAAAATCCGGAGTTTCTTCAGCTACCTGTAGGGAGTTCGGGGAAGATTTGTAAGGCATTGCCCTGTTTTGATAAGGACTAATGACCACCCCTATATTATTCTTCCCTACCGTCTGCTGAACACAAGGTTGACACAACCTTTTGGGATAGGCGTCAGGCAGGGGCTGAGCGCAGAGGGCACATTCCCTATGTTTTGTTTTTCCTGCACTCTTTTTTCCCTGATAAAGGAAACACAAGGGAGGAATAACTGCATCATCGGGTATACTTTCACGAAGATCCTCTTACCCGCCAGCAGTAATAGGTACCGGATCAAGGGGGGGAACGGGTGATGATGATGCCTCCACTGTCCTGGAGGAACCTCTACGGACAGATCCATGTCCTTTCACCTTCACTGGCTGCGTCCTAGAGCGGGTTTCCTGCTCGACCTGCAGGCTCTGCTGCTCTAAGGGAGCTTCTGACCCCTCCATGCTGGATCAGAAGTGTCTGTGCAGCTGGGCAGGCCCCTTTTATCCCCGGATATCCGGTATAGCAGCGCTAGGTGCCAGCGATTCGCCCCTCCCCCTCCAGGTCTAACCTGCCTCCCCTCCCTAATCACAGCGCCTGTGCCCCCAGAGCTCTCGGACCTGACCGCTCCATGTATCGGAGTCGGTAGTGCATTCTAGTGGCGCAGAAGGGAGGAAACGCCGGCCGGCACCCAACTTCCGGTCCGACGCCTTAGGCCACGCCCCCCCGCCGTGCGTCACCTCCGACCTCACCAGGAAGCTCGCAGGGACGCGTCGGGGAAGGCGCAGAGGCGCCGAACCATGGCAGGAGATCCCCCGACGCTCACCCCTGCGTCAGCATCGCACCAACTGGCCGGCAGCACCGCACCTTCAGCCGCTCAGGGAGGAGGACAAGTATCCAGGAGGGGGATAGCTATACTTACCCCACGCTGGCCAGACGACGGGGATCCACCGGACACCGCTTCCTGCTGCTTCGCCCACTGCCGTGGAGCCCTGCCTGGGCCCACCGTGGCACTCCAGGGGTCCCCGCACCAGGTCGAGGTAGGAGACTACCCGCTACCTGGGTCGACCGGCCGGCCTGGGTACACGACGAGGAAGATCTTCATCTGTAGGATTCCCGTCCTCCAGGAACAGGAAACCAACTGATGCGTGGGAGAGGTGCCGCCCTTTTGTATCTGTAGGTTTCCTGTTCCTGGAGGGCGGATCCCCTCTCTCGTTGGGTGCTGTCATGGCTTCGAATAAAAGTGGTTTACCCCCAAATATGGGGTATCAGCATATTTAGGAGAAATTTTGTGGTTCATTTTCTCATTTTAACACTTGTGAAAATAAAAAAAATTGGTTCTGAAGAAAATTTTTTGCAAAAAAATTTAAATGTTAATTTTTTCTTTCCACATTGCTTCAGTTCCTGTGAAGCGCATAAAGGGTTAATAAACTTCTTGAATGTGGTTTTGAGAACCTTGAAGGGTCCAGTTTTTAGAATGGTGTCACTTTTGGGTATTTTCTGTCATGTACACCCCTCAAAATGACTTTAAATATGATGTGGTCCCTAAAAAAATGGTTTTATAAATTTTGATGTAAAAATGAGAAATCGCTGGTCAACTTTTAACCCTTATAACTTCCTAACGAAAAAAATTGTATTTCCAAAATTGTGCTGATGTAAAGTAGACAGGTGGGATGTTAGGCATTGGGTGACAGCAAGATCCAAACCTGGATCTGAGGAGTCTGTGGTCTCCCATCCAGGCTCAGCAAGGCCAGATGCTGCTCAACTTTGCCGTCGATCCCAACACTTAGCTAATAACCAAGAGGCACAAGTTGTTACATGAGTCTTTGTTCATAGTAGCCTTAAACCTAGGTTACAGAACAGGAAAAGGCTGTTGTAAGCCTAAGTCCAGAAATGCCTGCACTGAGCATGTCCGTGACATGGCGAGCCATGATTGGTGGTTAATGTCAGCTGATCCTCTGACCTGGCATCGCCTGATTGGTCGCGGATGACGTCATTGGTGATGCGATTGATGAGATGGCTGGGGGTGGAGCTTATCCCTTAAATAGCTTGTCTGTCCGCGGCGCAGTGTGGTCAGATCATATGAAACAGGTAGTGCTCATGTGTGACGTACCAGAATCTGGGCTCCACATGCTCTCCGGGACCTGCCGATGCTAGAGTCAACTCGGCTAATTAGCCCAGGTTCTTCAGGCAGGGTAATGAATGCTATGCAGGTAGCGATCGTAGTGCAGTCTGTCTCTGTCAAAGGGGTAGCTATACACTCCGAGCAGACTATGGGGCGCGTATCCCATCGCCTGCTAACTAAAGGAGAGTTGCTCAGTCCGGTGGCACACCGGCTGGCAGCACGTACGCCTGGCGTGAGTCGCATGCACTTCCTAATATCTGGCAAGTGGCTTCTGTGATATTAACAGGGCTACTTCTACGCCAGCCTGCAGCACATGGTGCAGATCTAATATCTGGCAAGTAGCTTCTGTGCTATTAACAGGGCTACATCTACGCCAGCCTGCAGCACATGGTGCAGAGCTAATATCTAGCAAATAGCTTCTGTGCTATTAACAGGGCTACATCTACGCCAGCCTGCAGCACATCTCCTGTGAAGTTAACAGAGATAGTGCCAATTCCATATCTCGCCTTGTGTGAAGTAACACAGGCGAGATCTAATATTATCCTTTAGTTGTCAGTAGTGTTGAGCGATACGATACTGCAAATATCGGGTATCGGCCGATATTAGCTGTATCGGGCTTTCGATTCCGAGTACCGATATTTTCGTCATATCGGATACCGGAATCGGATTTGTCACTGTCACTGTGAGTGTCCGTCGGTCGGGTCTGTCAGGAGTCAGCGGCACTTACCTGGCAGAAGATCTCCGGCGGTCACGTCCTGGACTGCTTGATGGCCACCATTATGTTCTCCCTGGCGGTCACATGCAGTTTTTCGCGATAACTGCAGTGACTGCAGGGTAATCCCGGCCGTAAACTAGTCCGATGACGTCACCGCTGGGGAAGCAGGTAATCAGCTGTGCTGCGCCGGGATGACAGGCTCTGCCTGCCTGCCTGCCTCTGATGTCATTCTGATGTAGCAGAGCTGGATCGTCGTGGGACACTCGTTACTATGGACTGCGTCGGACAGGTGGTATACTGCTGTTTTTTTTTTTTCATTTTTTTACAGGAGATCGATGGCGTCGCAGGATGAGACTGTAATAAAAGTAATGAAAACTGTGTTGTGTTTTTTATTAAATTAAAAATTTTTTTTATGAACATTCACCCGTCCGGGTACATCAACAATTTAACTATTTACATACAGGGACCCTGTCCGGGTTATTTATAATTCTTTGGCAGGGGTGTTCCAGGTACCACCTGGTACTCTTCTGATGCTTGCCAAACATCCGAGACACCAAGGACCACCAGGACCTGATGACGTCGTGTGGCCTGTACAGTCAAGTCGTGACCCGCTATCTGTGTCTGTGTGGCCACCTCTTTCATCTCCCTCCGGGTCTGGAGCCCTATGTCACGGACTGAACGAACCCCAGGGGGCCTAACAGGCGCCGGGTACGGGCCAGCTATAGTTATCATGTCCATAGCTGGGGCTGCTGAGGAGACCACTGAGGGAGGCTGGGGAGATTTACGGCGTGGGGTGGACACTTGTGCAGAGGCCTGGATGTGGGAGGCTGAAGGCTCGTAGGGTCTGTCAGTTTCCTGACACTCTGGGGAGTAGGGGTCGCACCTGGTGACATTTAGGGCGTACCATCCATTGTAACCCCAGTGTCGGGTGTAAGTTACCAAGTCTCCTGGCAACAGGTCCCTCCCCGGGTGTCCTTCTGGGAGGTGAGCCTCCACGTCCCGCCGGGTTACAAAAACTTCTAAATAAAGTCCAGGCTCCTGGATGAAGCCCCAACCACCTTTCAATTTAAAGCTCCGTACTGCCCCCTTACGCCGCGGCTCCCACAGGGTTCCTTTATCTTTTCTCATCCGGTCCTTATCTGCCCGGTCCTTCTCCAGGTGACGTTGCCGAAGCTTTTGGGATTCTCGCTGCTCCCTTTGTCGCTCTGCTTCCCGCTCCCAACGTCTCCACTCTTCCTCCTGACGCCGGTTGTAATTCTCCTCCACCAGCTGCTCCATGTCTCCACCATCAAATGCCAGCTTACCATGTCCGGTTTGCGGCAGCTCTCCTGGCGCCCCCAGTCCTGGCGGCGCTCACCTGTGGCGGAAGCAGCCGGCTCTGGAACAGATGACAGTCGGGGCTCCGGTACAGACAGGTAGACCTCTGGTGCCTGCGCGGCCTCCTCCATGTGGACGGGTGTCGCTTCTTCTGTCTCCGCGACGGGGGCAGACAGCGGGATCTGGGGTGCTGCCGGTGCAGAGTTTTTTGCAGGAACGGGTGCCTCCACTGCGACAACGTCAACCGGATCACATTGCAAGGGCTGGGATGCCCGCACGGACTCCTCTACTAGAACGGGTGCCTCACCATCCAGTACAGACACTTCAGGTAAGAGGGATTGGCGCCGCTCCAAGTTTAGTTTTAGGGCACGCCAGCTGGCTTCCATCCTGGCGACCTCCTCACGGTGCCGGGCCAGGCCTCTTAGGGTATCCTCCGCTTCTTGCAGCGTAGGAGGGTTTCCAGGCCGGGTGCCCAACGGTGGTTCCGTGGCGATCGGGTCGCTTCCGTGGGGGAGAGCTCTGACTGCTCCATCCCTTCACACTTCTGCTCGTGTCCATTAGCCATCTCTGCCAAGTCACATGTGTCATTAGCATCTGGAGAGGGCCCCTCTTTTGTAGTGAGGCGGGACCTTCGTGTTAGTTTCCGCCCACTGAGGAGGATGAGGAGGCGGAACTCCAGAGCTGTGGGGCACGATCTTACATTGCAGTACCATTTAGAGTGGTCGGCCATCGTTTTCGCGCCACTGAGTGAGTGTACACCCACGAAGAGCACCCCCTTCTTCTTCACCAGTGCCTCGTCGTGACGCAGATATGGCGGAAAAATGGCAAATACATTCTCTGATGATTTTAGCAATTCTCAAGCACAAAAACAGTTCAATTCAGGCACACAGGACTCGCTTATAGCGAGCTACAGAATCCTGTTCGTGACGCCCAAGTTGAGTCGCACAGAGCCAGAGGTTTTGGGGGTACTCGGCACCGAGCCCGTCGACTTCTATGGGGTAAGTCACGGCTTTACCCGGCAATTGAATCAGAGTCTATTTTACTATGTAGAAGTGTATAATGACATGTATATATATATATATATATATATGTATTCTATGTGTGTATATTTTGTGATTATAACGACAGAAAGGGTTTTTTTTGTTGCGATATTTTGTTCCCATAGACTTACATTGGACTTCCGGTATCGGAATCGGATATCGACGATATTTAGTGATATCGGTGATACCATTCCGATCCGATATTTTTAGATATCGAGCAGTATCGCTCAACACTAGTTGTCAGTTGTTACCCTGATACCCAAAGGGTGTTCGGCAGCAGTGACATAAACTGCATTTCACAATTTTTGCCATATTTCCGTTTTTTTTCATAAATAAACAAGTTATATCGAAGAATTTTTACCACTACCATGAAGTAAAATATGTTACGAAAAAAACAGTCTCAGAATCAGCGGGATCCGTTAAAGTGTTCCAGAGTTATAATCTTAAAAAGTGACAGTGGTCAGAATTGTAAAAATTGGCCTGGTCATTAAGCTGAAAATTGGCTCACTAAGGGGTTAATGAAATAAAATGAAATTTAATTATGTTAAAATCATAAAATGTGATTTTCTGGATTTTTTTTTCCAATTCTGTCTCTCACAGTTTAAATGTACCTACTATAAAAATTGCTATTCTTAGTAGGTGGGAAACCTTGCAAAATCAACAATGTATCGTATACATTGTAAATATTTAAATGGATTTTTGTATTTTGGTGCTATGATTAATTATTATGCATATACGTATGCTTGATTCAGTATTGAATTTATAGATATAATTTTGCTATCTTGCACTGCTGCACCTTTTTCTTGATTGTCTGTCTTCAGTATATCGTATATTAGCATACCCTTCTGGTTTTATAATGTACATGCTGCTTTTTATTTACCGTAATTTTCGGACTATAAAATTTTTTTGGGGTAAAATAGGGGTGTGTCTTATAGTCGGAATGTACTTACCAGAAGTGTGGCAGCAGCAGGAGTTGTGCGATTCTGCTGGCTCTGGGCTGGGAAGAGGGGGTGTTCAGTGGTTCGACGCTGCAGGGCGATGATCTAACTCCCATATCGGACTGATGCGACAGTATTTGACAGTGCTCGGTTGTTCGGGGGCTCTGCCGACATTTTGTGAAAGCCTGGAGCATTTCCATTGCTGCAGTGTGGTGGCCTCCAAGAAAGTGGCCACCAGATGCGGCGCATGTACAGATTGAGATCTCGGCAATGAGCTCTAGTCCCGAGATCTCAGGAGATCTGAGGAGACAAGATCTCAATCTGAGCATGCGACGCCTCTGGCGACCATTTTCCCAGAGGCCACTGCATTCCTGCAATGGATGTGCGGGGGCTCCAAGTTTTCTCAAGATGTCGGCGGAGCCCCCGCACCACCAAGCACTGCCGAATCTGCCGCATCAGTGTGGGATGGGAGTCAGATCATCGCTGGACCACCGAACTCCTCCTTTAACCCCCCTGCTCCTCCAGTGCTGCCAATCCTTCCCCTGGTAAGCTGAATTCAGACTGTAGCACAGACCCCTATTTGATGCATTAATTTTTTTCCCTATTTTCCTTCTGAAAATTTGGGATGCATCTTATCGTCCGGTGCATCTTATAGTCCAAAATACAGTATATGTTATGTATATAATCAATGTCGGACTGGGGTGCCAAGGGCCACCGATAACATTGACTTTAAAGGGGGCCCACTTTTCACTTGCATACAAATTTTACACCACTCTCATTCACAAATGTACCTATATTTCTATACAATAAAAAAACTGGGTAGTTTGGTTAATGAATGAGATGCTTTTTTTTCTGTACAGAGTGAATAAAGTGAATTATGCCAAATACTGCCCTTACAGTGTGGTTGGAGGCCCAGATCTGCAGAGAGGCCCACCGGGGGATTCTCCTTTTCCCTTATGAGCCAGTCCGAGCCTGTATATAATACATTTTATGCATTTTGTGTGAGCACCTTCTGTTCCACCACATAGCCACTTGATCTATTTATAAAGGTATTTCTATTTGGCTGGAGTCTGACGGCTGTAAAACTCGTGAGATAATCGCATCGCACTGCACGGACTGGTCTGACACCTCTCCTGACCTGAGCAAGACAGCATGATGGATTACTATGCAGAGGTCAAGCTCAGGTCAGGAGAGCCGACAGCCAGGACGAGTTTTACAATGCGATTCTTGCACGTGAAATATGGCAGTGTGTCTCTGCTAGTGTTGAGCGATATTGCTCGATATCTAAAAATATCGGATCGGAATGGTATCGCCGATATCACTAAATATCGGCAATATCCGATTCCGATACCGGAAGTCCCATGTAAGTCTATGGGAACAAAATATCGCAACTAAAAAAACCTTTATTTCCTTGTAAACACTAAATATACACACATAGAATACATATATATATATATACATGTCATTGTGACATATATATATACATATATGTATAGTTTATACACTTCTACATAGTAAAATATCCTCTGATTCAATTGCCGGGTAAAGCCGGCTTCAGTGAAAAGACAGAAGCACCCGACATGAAATGACACTTGGTGTTACATAGGGTTAACCATGTCTTTTCATGTAGTTTGCTATCTGATTTGCACAAACAATTAAATCAGTCTATGTTTGCAAAATTTCACACCTGTAGGGGTTAATTAAAGGTGTAAATTCGTTGTAAAAAAAACGGACTTTTTTGCTACGAATTTACACCTTTAATTAACCCCTACAGGTGTGAAATTTTGCACACATAGACTGATTTAATTGTTTGTGCAAATCAGATAGCAAAGGACATGGTTAACCCTATGTACACCAAGTGTCATTTCATGTCGGGTTCTGCATTTTCACAAAAGCCGGCAATTGAATTAGCGGCTATTATACTATGTAGAAGTGTATGAACTATAAATATATATATATATATATATATATATATATATATGTGTCACAAACTCAATGACATGTATATATATATATATATGAGGTGTAAAATTGCTGAAAAAAAATGCGTGGGCTCCCGCCCTATTTTCGCAACCAGACAGACAAAGCCAGTGAGTGGGGGCAGATAATAATAGCCCAGAGAGGGACCATTATTTTTGCCCCCCCCCGGCTACTAACATCTGCCCCCAGACACCCCAGAAAGGGCAAATCTCTAATTAGATTTGCCCTTTCTGGCACTTTGCCCGTCTATTCCCATTGCCCTGTAGCGGTGGCGAATGGGTTAATAAGGGGTTAAAATGACCTTGCAATTGAAAGGTCACTTTAAGCCAGGTTAATAATTGAGAGCTGTCAATTAGACAACTATCAATTATTAATCCTATTGTATGAAAGAAAAATCAAACACACACACTTTAATAAAAAAGAAGTTTAATGAAATAATCACACAGTTTTTGACCATATTTTATTTTCCTGCTAAAACCATTTCCTGTAATAAAAATAAAATAATAAAGCAAAATTATTCTTACCAATCCGATGTACAGTCAGGTCCCATGGTGTAATCCTTCAGAAAGGGTTAATGTTTACTGCAGGGACCGCAGCTAATGCTGCAGCCTCACAGTAAACCCCCAAATGAATGAGTTCCTCTCCT
The DNA here is from genome assembly GCA_033576555.1 of Oophaga sylvatica. Taxonomy (NCBI): domain Eukaryota; kingdom Metazoa; phylum Chordata; class Amphibia; order Anura; family Dendrobatidae; genus Oophaga; species Oophaga sylvatica. Next base: position 760,848,235 of record JARQOD010000001.1, read on the forward strand.
GGCTGACAGGAGAGGAAGTGGAAAGCTTAATTGATTGCTTTCCACTTTCACTTCAGGTCAGCCAGGGACACAATCAGTGATGTCAGAGGGAACTGGTTAACAAAAATAGGGGATCCCCTCGAAAAAAATTGGCGTGGGGTCCCCCCTATTTTTGTTAACCAGCCAGATGAAGCAGACCGCTGAGGCCTGGATTTTCAGGCTGTTAGGGAGCCAAGATCCATGGACCTTGCCAGCCTGATAATACCAGGCCACAGCAGTCTGCATATCTTGGCTGATTAACAAAAATAGGGGATCCCCTCGAAAAAAATTGGCGTGGGGTCCCCCCTATTTTTGTTAACCAGCCAGATGAAGCAGACCGCTGAGGCCTGGTTTTTCAGGCTGGTAAGGATCCAATATCCATGGACCTTGCAAGCCTGATAATACCAGGCCACAGCAGTCTGCTTAGCTTGGCTGGTTAACAAAAATAGGGAATCCCCTCGAAAAAAAAACGGCGTGGGGATCCCCCTATTTTTGTTAACCAGCCAAGTAAAATGCAGACTGCTGCGGCCTGGTATTAAAAGACTGTCAAGGCCCATGGATTTTGGCCCTCAACAGCCTGATAATACCAGGCTACAGCAGCCCCACATTTGGCGCATCAAAAGATGTGCCAATTGTGGCACTTTACCCGGCTCTTCCCACTTGCCCTGTAGCGGTGGCAAGCGGGGTAATAAGGGGTTAATGTCACCGTTGATTGCACGGTGACAATAAGTCCGGTTAATAATGGAGAGGTGTCAATAAGACACCGATCCATTATTAATCCCAAAGTTATTAAATGTTTAAAAAAAGACACAGCAAGAAAAAAGTATTTTAATGAAATAAAAGAGACAACACAGTTTTCATTTTTTTATTACTCTCTCATTCCTGCGACGCCATCGATCTCCTGTAAAAAAATAAAAAAAACAAACCAACAGTATACCACCTGTCCGACGCAGTCCATAACGACAGTCCCACGACGATCCAGCTCTGCTACATTGGAATGACAGGCAGAGCCTGACATCCCGGCGCAGCACAGCTGCTTACCAGCTTCCCCGGCGGTGACGTCATCGGACTGCTTTACGGCCGCGATTACCCAGCAGTCACTGCAGTTATCGCGAGATACTGCATGTGACCGCCGGGGAGAAGAGGATGGCGGCCATTAAGCAGCCCGGGATGTGACCGCCGGAGATCTTCTGCCAGGTAAGTGCCGCTGACTCCTGACAGACCCAACCGACGGACACTGACAGTGACAGTGACAATTCCGATTCCGGTATCCGATATGACGAAAATATCGGAACTCGGGATCGGGATTCCGATACAGCCAATATCGGCCGATACCCGATATTTGCAGTATCGTATCGCTCAACACTAGTCTCTGCCCTTTTAGCCAGAAACACTTTGTCTGTTTTCACCTTAATTTGGGGTTCTCTCTTTTCAATGGTGTTAACTTAAACTAACATTATTCTTTAGGTCTTTATGTTGGAAACTCTAGACCCAGTTGTCTACTTAGACATAAGGCATGTCTTTATAGGTGATTTCATAAAATAGACCATAAACGTTTTATCCTTGTTTTGCACAGTGTCCAGCCATTTGTATAGTGACACATTTGATCAGTGATATCACACTAGCTCTCTGCTCTGAAGTGCTTTCAGAATGTGTTAAAATTACATACAAAATGAGCATTTGTTGAGAATCCCTGGAATTAGCTCTTTGGCACTTCAGAAATTTTCCAAACCCATCAAGGTCTTTCATGTATATATACTGATTTTAAAACAGAGTACAGCAGAACATTTAGAACAATAATTTGTACTTGATCTTGTAGTCAAATTAGGAGTAAAAAGATGCCTACATTAAATATTTGGAACAGTAACATATCAATACACTCCATTTTGCTAAGTTTAAAGCAAAAACAACTTTATTATTTGCATTTCTCCATTATTGTGCAAGATGGCAACCGTAAATCGTTACAATGCTATACATTTGTAATAGAACATTTTAATAAAGAAAGGATTTTTTCCATTTCAGTTTTACTATCCTTTCTATTAACGTAACTCAACTCAGATGTGCTTTTTGCTGAAACAAAATGATCAAAAGTAGGAGTTAAATAAAAATATAAGATTAAAAGCTGTGTTCCGTGCTACTTGCGGGAACATTGGATCCTCTATTCCCACAATCTGATCTGCATAGACTAAGCCAGCTGCAGAGTGTGGGAATACGGTGCAACAACTCAATTCCTGTCTATGAGTGTTTAGTTTCTAGATTTGTATGCTGTTTATAAAGTTAAAAAAAGCTCCCTGAAGCTCAAACAAGAAGAGCATGTGACTGTTTTTCCTGTGACTGTGTATGAGAGAAGCAGCCTGCTGTAGAAGCTGCACAGTTAGAGACACACAAATGATATATTCCTGATCTATTAAGCTTATCATAGATTGTTCCTGTTTATTCCTGAATAAAGACGCTCTGTTGTCACACGCTTAGAAAGTATCCTGAATAATCCGTTGCCAACAGGTTATGAACCCATAGTGACACAGAACCCCAGAGTAACACAGCAACAGAAGCCCAAAGCAAAAGCAGCACAGAGCAACAGAGAAGATGTCCACTAGCAGCAATCCTGTCAAGTTGTCAGTGCCATGCCTCACTAACCAGAACTACCATTCCTGGAAATTCAAGGTGAAGATGCTGCTCATAAGAGAAGGTATGTGGAAATATACTCAGGAACAAGTGCCTCATCCATTACCAGATGATTGGCTAGAGAAGGATCAGAAAGCACAAAGCACGATCTCCCTCAGTGTAGATGATTCAAATTGTGCATATATGCAAGTGTGCAACTGCAAAGGAGATGTGGGATGAGTTACAGAAAGTGCTTGAAAGATCAAATCTCAGCAATAAGCTTTATCTCGTGAGAAAGCTGTATCAGTCTAAGCTAAGTGATGGTCAGAATATGCAGGACTATATAAGAAACACCCTAGAGATAGTGGAGCGTCTCAGGGGTATTGGAGAAGAAATTTAAGATTTTCAATTTGCTGTACTTCTATTAAGTGGTCTTCCAGAGAGTTATGACACACTCATGACTGCACTAGATGCACGGGCAGAAGATGAGCTGACACTAGCCATGGGCAGATGATGAGCTGACACTAGAGTATGTTAAAGGCAAACTTGTGGATGAATGTAAGCAGTAGTAATGAATCCAGAGCAGAAACAGCATTAAAGACACAGGATTTCCCTAAATATAAGAGCAATCTAAGAGAAACTTGTGAATGTTTTGTCTGTTAAAAGCCCCGCCACCTTAAAGAAGACTGCAGAATTTGGAAAGCAAGAATGAGTCAGCTTAAAAAGCGGAACAGTCATCAAAGGGTTAAAACAGCTGTAAAGGAAGATTCTGCATGTGTTGAAGCTGCATTTAATGCCAGTACAAGCCCATCTGCAAAGCATATATGGTGTATACATTCTGGTGCAAGCAGCCATATGACAAATAACAAGGATTTCTTCACTGACCTTAATGAAAGCATGTCAGAAAAGGTCATCTTAGCTAATGGTCACTATATGACTTCAGAAGGAGTAGGAGATGGCTACCTCCACTGTCCAGTTTCTTCAGCACAAAGCAGAAAGATCTGTTAGAACTCTCCTGTTAAGTTTTTTCTATCTTGCTGGTCACATGACCTTTTTTGCCTATTTTATCCTGCTCCGACCTTCTGGCTTTGCTGGACTTCATTGTAATTTCTACTCTTAAGCTAGCCAGGTGCTTTGTTACCTTACTCAGTCAGTTTTGCATGGTCTTCGGACCTCTATGTTCTATGTTGTTTTTTTTGTCTTTTACTGCTACAACTTCTGTTAGAAGGTGTCCATCTTTCTCCCAGTCCCTAGTTCTTGTAGGGATCCCTTCCTCGCATCTATAGGTCTTCGTACAGACTAGTTGAGGACTTTAGCGGGTCTGATCGCAGGATCAGGTTCCCCGTTACATTGTAGGGATCTAGCTTAGTTCTATCGTAGGGACAGATCTCCCTTCTTTCCTTAGTGCTTGTAGCAGAACATAACAGTAAGTCCAGCCAAAATATATCTCTAAGGAAAGATTTCCAGTTTCCATCATAGTGTCGGTTCAGGACTTGGCTCAACGCCTGCAGGGACTCTCTCTGGAGGTGGTCGAGCTCCAGCAACAAGTGAGTAGCTGTTCTGGAGCACATTTCGTGGAGCCAAAGGTACGTTTGCCTGATTTATTTTTTGGTGAACAAAAAGATTTTTTTCTTTTAAAAATGCTTGCTTGTTGTATTTTCATTTGAGACCCACATCCTCTGGTGATGAATCACAGCGCATAGGGTTCATAATGTCACTTTTGAGCAAAGAACCTCAGGAGTGGGCCTTTTCTCTACAACCTAGTGATCCATGCTTTAGATCAGTGGATAGTTTTTTTTTCTGCTTTGGGGTTATTGTATGATGATCCTGATTGTGTCTCCTCAGCTGAGACAGAATTGAGACATTTGAGGCAGGGATCAGGTAATGTGGAAAAATATTGTACTCACTTCCGTCTGTGGTCTACTCAGGTGGAGTGGAACGATTCAGCTTTGAAAAGTTTGTTTCTTGCAGGGCTAGGTAAAAGGGTTAAAGATTTGCTGATTGCTTATTCCACACCTGGTAACTTGCTGGAGGCTATGCAATTAGCTATACGGGTAGATAGGAGACTGCGTGCAAGGGTTAATGAGAGTAAATCCTCTGCCATGTCAGCTCCAAGTCTTGAGAGGGTCTGTACTGACATTGGAGAGCCGATGGAGATTGGAGCGATGGCACCTCGCTCTCACGAAAAAGACCGCAGGTTTTCTGAAGGTTTGTGCTTTTATTACGGCAAATCTGACCATTTCATTAAGAACTGAGTGCTTCGTATGAACAAAGAAAAAAAAGGTCAGTTCCGCCCGTATAGCCTGTTTAAACACAAAGGGCGTCTTTCTTTCTGCCACTACTGCTGCTCAGGAAAAATTAATGGAATTTCGGGTATTTGTCGATTGTGGTTCTACTCTAAATGTGATTGATGGGGGATTCTTGGAAAAACTTAAATTAAAACTCAAACTTTTGTCATCCCCTATTGCCGTGGTTTCTGTTAATGGCTCTCCCTTGAAGAATGTTACTCACAAGGTCTGTGAATTTCCCCTCACTATTAATGGTGTTCACCAAGAGAATTTGGATTTGGTAGTATTGAATAATTTGCCTTCTCCGGTGGTTTTGGGGTTACCCTGGTTAAAATTGCACAATCCTGTACTGGATTGGTCTACCAATGAAATTAAGTCCTGGAGCCCTAAGTGTTATGACAAGTGTTGTAACGGGCGTATTGCTGCTGTGGATAAAGGGGAATTACCTGTACCTATTCAGGATTTTTGGAAAGTTTTTTCTGAGAAGGAATCGCAGATTTTGCCCCCCCATAGAGACTATGATTGTACTATTGAATTTGTCCCTGGAGCGACTCTTCCTAAAAGTCGTTTATTTAATCTTACTATTCCTGATAGAAAGACTTTGGAGGAATACATACAGACAAGCTTGGCCGCCGGTCACATTGGGCCTTCCAAGTCTCCTGTGGCTTAGAAGGGGGGTACTGTTAGAACTCCCCTGTTAGGTTTTTTCTATCTTGCTGGTCACATGACCTTTTTTGCCTATTTTATCCTGCTCCGCCCTTCTGGCTTTGCTGGACTTCATTGTAATTTCTACTCTTAAGCTAGCCAGGTGCTTTGTTACCTTACTCAGTCAGTTTTGCTTGGTCTTCGGACCTCTATGTTTTATGTTGTTTTTTTTTGTCTTTTACTGCTACAACTTCTGTTAGGAGGTGTCCATCTTTCTCCCAGTCCCTAGTTCTTGTAGGGATCCCTTCCTCGCATCTATAGGTCTTCGTACAGACTAGCTGAGGACTTTAGCGGGTCTGATCGCAGGATCAGGTTCCCCGTTACATCGTAGGGATCTAGCTTAGTTCTATCATAGGGACAGATCTCCCTTCTTTCCTTAGTGCTTGTAGCAGAACATAACAAGATCCCAGTAAAGTATGTTCTCTATGTTCCAGTCTTGAAAGCAATCTTCTGTCAGTAAAGAAGCTCACGCAAATGGGGAATGTAGTTACTTTTAGATGCTGCATCATCTCAAAGAAGGGTTGCACTCTTGCAGAAGGAAAATTCAAGATGAGCATTATCAGCTAAAATGCAAAGAAAGAGTGTGCAGTGCTAGACATGATCTGCATAAGAACTGTATCCATGTATAGCACAGATGTCTTGGGCACAGAGACCCAGAAGCAGTAAGGAAGCTAGCTCAACTTGCAAATGGTATTGAAATCAACCAGTGTAGTCAAATGATGAAGTGCACTAACTGTCTTAGGGGGAAAATGTCCAGAAAATCCTTTCCTAAAATAAGCACCACTAGACCTGCACAGCCTCTGGATATGATACATACAGATGTATGTGGTCCAATGAGTGTTCAAACTCCTAGCAAGAAGAGATATTTTCTCACATTTATTGATGACTTCTCCAGATATACAGTTGCCTACCTGCTTCATAGTAAGGATAGAGTTCCACAGAAACTTGAAGAATATCTTGCTGTAGTGTTTAACAAATTTGGAAGAATGCCAAAAGCTCTGCCAACAGATAATGGAACCGAATATACAAGTGGTTAGGTGCAAACCATTTTGAAAAAGGATGGAATCATGTTCCAGACTACTATTCCATACAGCCCAGAACAAAATGGCATTGCAGAGAGAAAGAACCGTACTCTCTGTGAAAGTGGAAGAAGTATGTTGTTTGATGCGAATCTACCTACAACGTATTGGGGAGAAGCCATCATGACAGCTTACTATCTTCAAAACAGAGTGACAGGTAAATCCACAAATAAAACTCCATATGAACTATGGAACTTCGAGAAGCCTAACCTGAAGCACCTCGGGATATTTGGAAGCAAAACGTTTGTGTATGTTCCCAAAGAAAAATGTTCCAAGTGGGAATCACAGGCAAAGCAAAGAGTCCTGGTGGGCTATAGCAAAACTCAAAAGGGATACAGAAACCTACACCCAGAGGCCAACGCAGTAACAATCCGCAGAGATGTAGTGATTGGCGAAAACTCTGTATCGCTCAAATTCCATGAAGTTACACCAGTTATTTAAACTAAGAAGCAAGAATAAGAATCTCAATCACCAAACCCAGACACTGAAAAGGAAAACACTGAAATGTGGATAAGCTCTGAAGCCACCAAGTTAGACACAGAAGAACCAAGTCAACCTCCAGTCAGGAGATCAGAAAGGCCAAGAAAGGTAATCCAGCTAGACGCCTTTCTTATATGTAGAAAAAAGCAATTGGTAGACAGCAACATCATGTGTATATCTTCCAAATCAATGTAGCACAGTTACTTAAGTAATATTTGAATATTTGCTATCGAATAATGGATCATAATGTGGATCAGTCAGTAATGAATAGCTGAAAGCAAAGAGTGCGTGGAGACCACAAATACGACCAAAGATCCATAAAATATAAAACAAGTTCTTTTATTGAGTATTTTTGGACAAACAACGGGGTTCTTGAAGAACGTGTGCAAAACAGGCACAAAATGCAACAGTGCAAAAAACAAAAGACGCTTGACCCAAGGCCAACCACAATTAATATTCAAGTATGCATGAATAGCTAGATTACATTATATTCAAACGGTCACCACAATGATTACAATTAGAGTTGAGCGACTTTGGTCGGGTCGGGTTTCGGACCACCTGACTGAAACAAAATTTGAGTCGGATGAAAATGGTCCGACTTGGGCAAAAAAGTCGGAGTTTCGTCCGAAACTCGACCCCAATGCAAGTCAATGGGGAGTAAAAGTTGGCATTGAGTGGCCAAAGTCGCTCAACTCTAGTTACAATAAAAATATATTTTGCAAAATATCATAAATTCACAAATATATCTCAAGATAATACATGATTGAATTAGCCCAATGAACAAGGGGAAAAAATGTTCCCTGACATATGTAGGACTTACTACTCGTCAACTGAAAGTCAGGGTCAGGGAGCATGTGTTAGGTATACAAGCAGCGGCAAAAGAAAATGACACATCCTCACTCAAAACTCTATCTAGGCAATTCAAGTCACATCATAATTGTGACAGCAGTGGCCTAAGTGTTAAAGGCATTGATATGATTGATGTAGGTGGGACGGTATTGCAGCGTTTGGCCCAATTGGAAACGTGCTGGATATGGACCCTTAGTATGGTCCACCCTCCTGGACTTAATGAGAATTTAACTTATATACCATTCTTGTGATCTACAGTCTACTGATTGAGCGGTGCATACACATGCACTGGTGTTACTTTGCTTGTTTTTAATTTTTTTAAATTTTTATTTCTCAGATGTTTTTTTATCCAACTTATACGTGAACTGGAATATGTTTTGGAATATTTGCTTGTTCACCTATCCCCTTGTGTAACAACACTTCTGGATATAGCCATATTGAAGATATACAGTAGCTTATGTGTCATATGCTATAATTCATATATCTGTATTCTGTACAACCCTAATGCTTATGCCATGAATATAAAGTGATGCTTTCTCTTTATATAAATGTTTATATTTATTTTTGTACTTGTGATTGTATGTACTGTATAATTTGAATCTTTACATTTTTATATAAGGTACATAGCATTATTGAGGATATAATGGAATGATGTTATATATGATGTTCAAATGAGGGTATCGAGGATGAGGTCTTATGATGAGCTGATATGGTACTGCAGTTATTCAGTATGTTAGATGAGTAGTTTTGACCTTAATAATCTCCTGTGGGCACATTGGGCTGATAATGGGGCCATAACTGAAGGTTTCTTTTTTATACGATCACTTAGTACAAGTACTATATGAGGCTTCTTAAATTTAGGAAGCTTGATATGTCTTGGCGGTGCCGCAGCCGTGTACGCATGCGCGCCCTGCCCCGGCATGCTTGGCGTCCCTCGGCGTCCCTATGTGGTGTTGATTGTCCTGGTAACGCACCTGACACCACGCACCACATGACACCGACACCGCCTGGCATCCCGGGTTGTCATGGCTGCGGATGCGTCACTTCCGATCCGGCGGTAATTTAAACCCCTGGTTTCTATTCATCACTACGCCCCCTGACGAAGGAGAAAGTCTTCGAAACGCGTGTCGGGGTTGACACGCTGACGCGGACCACCACACACAGAGTCTCCCATTGCAAGGTAATGTCATAAATGGTTAACTCCATTTTCTCATATGACTAAGTTTGTGGCCCTAATGTGGACAATAGGGATTGAATATAAGAGAGATATTGGCCATGCCAGATATTGAATATGTATGTCTGACCTAATTATAGGCGTCAGTTATTTGTCTGACCTAATTATAGCAGGCAGTTATTTGTAGCATTTTTCCCCTTTTATTGGGCTAATTCAATCATGTATTATCTTGAGTTATATTTGTGAATTTATGATATTTTGCAAAATATATTTTTATTGTAACCATTGTGGTGACCGTTTGAATATAATGTAATCTAGCTATTTATGCATACTTGAATATTAATTGTGGTTGGCCTTGGGTCAAGAATCTTTTGTTTTTTGCACTGTTGCACTTTGTGCCTGTTTTGCACACGTTCTTCACGAACCCCGTTGTTTGTCCAAAAATACTTACCGTATATACTCAAGTATAAGCGGACCCGAGTATAAGACGAGGTCCCTAATTTTGCCACGGAAAACTGGGACAGCTTATTGACTCGAGTATAAGCCGGGTTTACATTGTCCCCTCATCCTTGTCCTGCTCTGTGCGGCTCTCCCCCCTCCCAGTATGCATGGTTCGGCTCCCCGTCTCATCCTTCTATGTATGGCTCAGCTCCTTGTCCTCCCCCGTCCTCCTCAGTTGCTCTCCATCCTGCTCTGTGCTCCCCCATCCTGCTCCATGCTCCCCCATCCTGCTCTTTGTTCCCCCCGTCCTGTTCCGTGCTCCCCCATCCCTCTCTGTGCTCCCCCGTCCTGCTCCGTGCACCCCATTCTGCTCTGTGCTTCCCCATCCTCCTCTGTGTTCCCCCATCCTCCTCTGTGCTTCCCCCATCCTCCTCAGTGCTCCGCCGTCCTGCTCCGTGCTCCCCCATCCTGCTCTGTGCTTCCTCGTTGTCCTCTCTGCTCCCCATCCTCCTCTGCTTTTCCTGCGTACTCTGTGCTCCCCGTCTACTCCGTGCTCCTCTGTGCTCCCCATCCTGCTCTGTGCTCCCCGCCTGCTCCATGCTTCCCCCATCCTCCCCCATCCTGCTCTGTGCTCCCCCCCATCCAGCTCCGTGCTTCCCCCATCCTCCTCCGTTCTACTCCCGTCATACCCTCCTGTGCAATCGCTGACCGTCCCCTGCAATCCTACGTTGTCCCGGCTTCCTGCAGCTCTCCTGTGCTGAGCGGTCATGTGGTACCGCTCATTAAGGCCATGACTATGGATGCCACACCTATGGGAGTGGAGTTGCATCCATATTTCATGACCTTAATGAGCGGTACCATGTGACCTCTCAGCACAGGAGAGCTGCAGGAAGCCGGGACAACGGAGCATTGCAGGGACGTTCAGCGATTGCACAGGAGGGTCAGTATGATGTCCCAGCCACCGGCTCCTGCCGCTGCACCCCCTCCCCTGCTGGTTTCTGCACAATGACTCGTGTAAAAGCCGAGGGGGCATTTTTAGCACAAAAAATGTGCTGAAAATCTCGGCTTATACACGAGTATATACGGTAATAAAAGAACTTGTTCTATATTTTATGGATCTTTGGTCATATTTGTGGTCTCCATGCCCCCCTTCGCTTTCATCCTTTCTTATTTGGTCAGAACACTTCCTGAACCAGAGCCACAGTCATGGCAAGAGATGCAAAACTGCCTGTCCATGAGAAACAGAAGTGAATAAGTGCTGCTAATGAAGAAATGTAGTCCCTTCACCAACTCCAGACATGTAAGCTTACTGAACTACCACAAAGGAAAAAAAAAATGCAAAGCTAGGTGAAATTCTCAACCAGCACTTTGAGATTAAGGACCTTGGAAATGTGACATATTATTTGGTAATCCAAATCCAGAGAGAGGAAGATGGAAGTTTTCTTCTCAACCAAAGTTCTAAAATTTCCGCAATCCTAAACCAGTTTCAAATGTCTAAAGCCAAAGGTGCATCAACACCAATGGATCTGTCCTACTTAAAATTGGAAGGAGAAGAAGATCTGCTACCCAGCAATGACAGTTACAGACAAGCAGTGGGGGCTAGAGATGTGCAACTTTGCCTCCGGGAAGGTCGAGTCGGGTTTCGTGAAACTTTCTCAAAAGTCGAGTTGAACGAAATCAGCCGACTATCGGGAAAAGTCGGAGGTCCGACTGAAACACGAAACCCAATGCAAGTCAATGGGGAAGCAAAGTTGGCAGGGAGTGGAGGACAGTAAACACACCTACAGTGCCCATTTCAATGCCAACACCATCAATTCTTATTACTTAAGCTTGTCAACCTTAATTTATTGTATAATAATAGTTACACATTGAAAACTGGGAGTTATTTGGCTAAAGTTGTGGGGGAGGGTAGGGCTGGCTCCAGGCTTTCGTGTGCCCCTGGCGAAAGAGTGTCAGTGGGCCACTTTAACACATACCACAATTCATGATGCTCCAATACGGCACAGAAATATAGGTATAGTACAATGACAAATACTTCACTTCTTACATTACATTACTGATATCTATTTTAAATTCTACAATAGCTCAAAAACCGGACAGTATATTCCTCCATGCAGTATTATGGCCACCACATAGTGCGCCAAACAGAATAATGAGCCCCATATATTGCTCCATACAGAATAATTGGTCCCATATAATGTTCCATACAGTATATGATGAGCTCCACATAATGCTACAGTATATGATGGGTCCAATATAATGCTCCATACAGAATTGGCTCCATATAATGCTCCATACAGAATAGGCCCCATATGTGCTCCATATGATGCTCCATACCCTATATGATGCCCCATAAATAATGAACCTCAATGATTCTCCAGTATATGATGGGCCCCATGGATGATGCTCCAGTGTATGATGGGCCTATACACTGTGTGCAGAATTATTAGGTAAATGAGTATTTTGAACACATCATCCTTTTTATACATGTTGTCCTACTCCAAGCTGTATAGCTTGAAAGCCAACTGCCAATTATGTAAATCAGGTGATTTGCATCTCTGTAATGAGGAGGGGTGTGGTCTAATGACATCAACACCCTATATAAGGTGTGCTTAATTATTAGGCAACTTCCTTTCCTTTTGAAAAATGGGTCAGAAGAGAGATTTGACGGACTCTGAAGAGTCAAAAATTGTGAGATGCCTTGCAGAGGGATGCAGCCAAATTGCCAAACTTTTGAAGTGTGAACACTGAACAATCAAGTGTTTCATGGCAAATAGCCAACAGGGTCGCAAGAATCGTGTTGATAAAAAAGGCTCAAAATAACTGCCCATGAATTGAGGAAAATCAAGCGTGAAGCTGCCAAGATGCCATTTACCACCAGTTTTGCCATTTTTCAGAGCTGCAACGTTACTGGAGTATCAAAAAGCACAAGGTGTGCCATACTCAGGGACATGGCCAAGGTAAGGAAGGCTGAAAAATGACCACCTTTGAACAAGAAACATAAGATAAAACGTAAAGACTGGGCCAAAAAATATGTTAAGACTGATTTTTCTAAGGTTTTATGGACTGATGAAATGAGAGTGACTCTTGATGGTACAGATGGATGGGCCCAAGGCTGGGTCATTAAAGGGCAGAGAGCTCCACTCCGACTCTAGACGCCAGCAAGGTGGAGGTGGGGTACTGGTATGGGCTGGTATCATCAAAGATGAACTTGTGGGACCTTTTCGGGTTGAGGATGGAGTGAAGCTCAACTCCCAGACCTACTGCCAGTTTCTGGAAGACACCTTCTTCAAGCAGTGGTATAGGAAGAAGTCGGTATCGTTCAAGAAAAACATGATTTTCATGCAGGACAATGCTCCATCACATGCATCCAAATACTCCACAGCGTGGCTGCCCGGTAAAGGTCTAAAAGAAGAAAAAATAATGACATGGCTGTTAGGGGTCAAGTTCCCGCTTCTGCACAAGGGGAATCTCGAGCCATCCCTGCTGCGGTCTCCCATCCGTCTCCGGCCGCAGTGGACTCTGCTCAGCTTAGACGTCGGTACCAGCGTCTCGCCCAGTCAAACATTGTGCAGAGGATTACTGCTGCTCCTCCAGGCTCTGCTATTGTAGCCAGTACTGGTTAGCGGCGAGCAGACGTCTTTAGGACAAAGTCCTTGCTTTCCCCTTCTGAGCATGCCCAGAGTAAGATCTCTCATTGGATATCAGGGGTCACATGGTCAGGTACTGCAGCAGCTCCTATTGGTCCGCCAGGAAGGTCCTGAAACCACTTGTGTTCTGGAGCAGTTTCCTATTGGTCCTTATCTGGCAGGTCCTGTAGTTGCTACTATAAAAGGGTGGCATGGTCATGCCGCCATGCGCTAGTATCAATCACATTATGTGCTTTGCGCCAGGGTGATCTTGCACGCATGTGTTAGGGCTCGGCTGAAATAAGCCCCTAGAATACCGGCACCTTCGGTGAGGAGATTGTATGCACGTGTTTAGGGCTCGGCTGAAATAAGCCCCTAGAATACCGGCTTCTCCGGTGAGGAGATTGTCTGATTGCATTGCTGATTGCGTTACTACGGACTGCACAGCAGTTGTCTGTGCATACCTGTGGAGTTAACAGGACACAGTCCATATTTCTGCTTTTCTACCTTAGCGACTCTGTGGAGTAACAGAGTTCGCTTATACCACCATATAGGGCCACAGTGTCCATAGTTGCGACTGTGAAGTAACAGAGTTCGCCATACCACCATTCTACTAGCAGCAGGCTCTGCCTGCACGGTGGACCCCGGGCTGCGAACGCACTTATTATTTATATTTATTTTGTGTGTTCCGCCAGCCCTAACAATGGCCCCCTTGTTCACCTGATCTGAACCCCATAGAGAACCTGTGGTCCCTCATAAAACGTGAGATCTACAGGGAGGGAAAACATTACACCTCTCGGAACAGTGTCTGGGAGGCTGTGGTGGCTGCAGCACGCAATGTTGATTGTAAACAGATTAAGCAAATGACAGAATCTATGGATGGAAGGCTTTTGAGTGTCATCGTAAAGAAAGGTGACTGTTTGTCACTGATTTTTTTTTTGTTTGTTTTTGAATGTCAGAAATATTTATTTCTAAATTTTGTGTTGTTATATTGCTTTAACTGGTGAAAATGAACAAGTGAGATGGGTATATATTTGGTTTTTATTACGTTGCCAAATAATTCTGCACAGTAATAGTTACCTGCACAAACAGATATCCTCCTAAGATAGCCAAATAAAAAAAAACCCACTCCAACTTACAAAAATCTTAAGCTTTGATATTTATGAGTCTTTTGGGTTGATTGAGAACATAGTTGTTGTTCAATAATAAAAAGAATCCTCTCAAATACAACTTGCCTAATAATTATGCAAATAGTGTATAAGGGTCCCGTCACACTCAGCAGCGATCCCGACAGCGATACGACCTGGCAGGGATCGTTGCTGCATCGCTTTGTGGTCGCTGGTGAGCTGTCACATAGGCAGACTCACCAGCGATCAGAACCAGCGAGCACGCTGGTATCCAATGTACATATCGGGTAACTAAGGGTGGCGCCGCGCCTAGTTACCCCATATGTACCCTGGTTACTGGCTCCCAGCGTCTGCTGTAGAGCGCTGAGAGCCGGTGTCCAATGTACATATCGGGTAACTAAGCACCACATGGCACCTAGTTACCCGATATGTACCCTAGATACCGGCTCTCAGCGCTCTACAGGAGACGCTGGGAGCCGGTAACCAGGGTACATATCGGGTAACTAGGTGCGGCGCCGCCTTAGTTACCCGATATGTACATTGGATACCAGCTCCCAGCTCGCTGATCGTTGGTCTACCGCTGTCACACGCAGCGAAGCGCACTGGCCAGCGGGAGACCAACGATCAAAAAATGGTCCAGGACATTCAGCAATGATCAGCGATACCCATCAGGGGGGCTGATCATCGCTGCGTGTCACACATAGCAAGATCGCTGGCTAGGTCGCTGTTGCGTCACAAAATCAGTGACGCTTCAGCGATCTCGCTAGCGATCTCACTTAGTGTGACGGGGGCTTAATGCTCCATATATAATGGACACCATTTATAATGCTCCAGTGTATAATGGGCCCCATATATGATGCTCCAGTGTATGATGTGCCCCATTTATAATGCTCCAGTGTATGATGGGCCCCATGCATGATGCTCCAGTGTATGATGGGCTTATATAATGCTCCATATATAATGGGCCCCATTTATAATTCTCCAGTGTGTAATGGGCCCCGTATATGATGCTCCAGTGTATGATGGGCCATATTTATAATGCTCCAGTGTATGATGGGCACGATGCATGATGCTCCAGTGTATGATGGGTCTATATAATGCTCCATATATAATGGGCCCCATTTATAATGCTCCAGTTATAATGGGCCCCGTAAATGATGCTCCAGTGCATGATGGGCCCCATTTATAATGCTTGAGTGTATGATGGGCCCCATGGATGATGCTTCAGTGTATGATGTGCCCCATTTATAATGCTCCAGTGTATGATGGGCCCCATGGATGATGCTCCAGTGTATGATGGGCCTATATAATGCTCCATATAAAATGGCCCCATATGATGCTTCAGTATATGATGGGCTCCATGGATGATGCTCCAGTGTATGATGGGCCTATATAATGCTCCATATATAATGTGCCCCATTTATAATGCTCCAGTGTTTAATGGGCCCTATCTATGATGCTCAATTGTATGCTGGGCCCCATATATAATTCTCCAGTGTATAATGCTCCCCATATATTGCTCCAAACATTAAAAAAAATGAAATACCTCTCCTCGCTGGGCAGTGCTCTACTCTGGACTCATCAGCGTCGCCATCTTCCAGCTCTCTGCACTTGGATTGTTTAGGCAGAGGGCGTACAGACGTGACATCATCGCACTCTCTGACCTGAATTTCACTGTCAGGAAACGCGGAAGACGTCACAGCGGTGGAACAGGGAGAAGTAAGTATTGCAAGTGCTGGTGCCCTGAGCAAGAAGAGTGGACCCACTCGTGGGCGACAGCACTGGCACAGTGCCCCTCATAGTATGCCGGTGTCTCTGACGGCGAGTGGACCCCCCACTGTCAGAGACACCGGCGTACTATGAGGGGCCTTGTACCAGTGCCGTCGCCCACGAGTGGGCCCCCCACCTGCTCAGGGCACCGCCACTTGCACGGGTGCACCAGGTGCTGACACCAGCCCTGAGGGGGACAGCCCAGTTAGGGAGGTGGAAAAACTGGCATATGTTGAGGTGTAGGCTGGACTTTCAGCAGCTGCAAATGGAGGAATTGGAGAAGTCGGGGGAAGAGGAGAACAAAGCAAGCCATTTTGCTGGCAACCTATGTGTCATCAGGGGAAGGTGGGACAAAATCCTTTGAAACCTATGCATGGTTCATTTTAATGAAGGTGAGATCACCAACATTTTGGGTCGACAGCCGGGTCCTTCTTTCTGTCAGGATTGATCCATCAGCACTGAAGACTCTTTCTGATAGCACACTACCAGCAGGGCAAGCGAGCTCCTGTAAGGCATATTGTGCCAATTCAGGCCAGGTGTCCAGTTTACAGGCCCAGTAGTCAAAGGGGAATGAACTGTGAGGGAGAAAATCAATAGGGGAGGAGAGGTAATTTTGAACCATAGTTGACAACTGCTGTCTCCTGTCTGTTGCAATCGATTCAGTATTACCAGTCACGTGAACGTTACTCGAGAAATCAGTCCACAACATGGTCATGAAACCCCTGTCTCCAACGCCACTTCGGCTGTGTGCACCACGAACACCTCTTCCATTTGGCCCAGTACGGCTCGTGGTAGAACCTGCACCGCTGCTGTGTGCTGGGAATGCCTCTAACAAACGGTTTACCAGAGTTGCTTGTTTGTTCCCCAATATTAGCTCTAGGTTCTCTTGTGGCATGATGTTCTGTAATTTGCCTTTATAGCGTGGATCGAGGATGCTGGCCAACCAGTAGTCATCATCCTTCATAATTTTGGCAATGCGGGGGTCCCTTTTTAGGATCCGCAAGACATAATCACACATGTGGGCCAATGTTCCAGGTGCCAATGATGCACTGACAGTGGGGGGTGGAAGAGCACTTTCTGCCAAATCCACATCCCTCCAGTCACGCACAAACCCTGTACCTGACCTTGGCAAGCCAACATTTTCTCTTGCCCCCTGAGAAGCATCCTCCTCCCCAAAATAATTATCCCCCTCATCCTCCTCTTCCTCCACCTCGTCCAGGACAGTTCCCTGAGCAGACAATGCCTGACTGTCATCAAGGTTTTCCCTCCTCCTCCTCTTCCTCCTCTTCCTCCTCTGCTGCAGACGCCTGATCCTTAATGTGCATCAAAGTTTGCATGAGCAGACGCATAAGTGGGATGCTCATGCTTATGATGGCGTCATCTGCGCTTACCTGCCATGTGCATTCCTCAAAACACTGAAGGACTTTACAGAGGTCTTTCAGCTTTGACCACTGCACACCTGACAACTCGATGTCTGCCCTCAAACTGCCTGCCCGTGTATCCTCCCACAAATGCATTACAGCCTGCCTCTGTTTGCACAGCCTCTCAACCATGTACATGGTGGAGTTCCACCTTGTTGCAACGTCTATGGTTAGGCGGTGCTTGGGGAGGTGGAGCGATCGCTGCAGCCTCTGCATACGACTGGAGTCTACGGTGAGTGACGGATGTGCAATCACAGTTTTCGCACCTTATGGAGCAGGGCTGTTAACTCCGGATAATTATTTAGGAAGCACTGCACCACCAGGATCAAGGTGTGACTTAGGCAAGGTATGTGTCTGAGTTTTGCCAGGGCTATGGCCGCCACAAAATTACAGCTGTTATCACTAACTACCTTGCCTGGCGCAAGATGTATACTACACAGCCATGACTCAGTTTCTCGCTGCAAGTAGTCGGCCAGTACCTCCGTGGTGCGTCTGTTGTCGCCCAAAGACATCATCTTTAAAACAGCCTGCTGACGCTTACCACTAGCTGTTCGATAGTGGGACACCTCGTGTGGAACACTGGCAGCTGCGGATTGAGTGCTCGTGCGACTGCGCTCTGTCAACCAGCTTTCGTTTCAGGAGGAGGAGGAGGGTCGAACGCCTACAGCCAACTGTTGCCTGTACCGTGGGCTAGGCAGCACTGTCCCACCGGCGCTGTCCCATTTGGACCCTGCATCCACCACATTAACCCAGTGTGCAGTGATGGACACGTAACGGCCCTGGTCATGCCTACTGGCCCATGCATCTGTTGTGAGGTGCACCTTTCCTCTCACTGATTGTTTGAGTGCATGGACAATGCGGTCTTTCACATGCAGGTGGAGGGCAGGGATGGCTTTTCTAGAAAAGAAGTGCCGACTGAGTAGGTCATAGCTTGGGACAGTGTAGGCCATGAGCTCTCGGAACGCTGCGCTTTCAACCAAACGGAAGGGCATCATCTCTAATGAGATCAGTTTGGTAATGTAGGCTTTCAAAGTCAGTGTACGCGGATGAGAGGATGAGTACTTTCTTGTCCTACTCAAAGTGTCTGCTAGGGTGAGCTGGACTTGAGAGCTGCATATGTGTTAACTAGCGGTGGACATGACGGACTGAGAGGGGGTTGGTGATGGAGATGGTGGTGGTGGTGGTGATGGCCTAGATTTAGTCTTTCATTGTAAAAACATTGTTATTCCCTGACTGCTTTGGCCTTGCGACGACACCTCAACATTTCTTGCTGGTGGTGTGCTAACCGGTGGGCTTACAGTGGGGGAGGTGATGTACTGTATGCGGTGTGGGAAAAAATGAACGCTCGGTAACTGCAGAAAAAAAGAATAAAAGTATTTGTGCTTTGTAAAAAGCACTCTGCACCGCAGTGTACACACAGCAATACAGCTAGCAGGCAGCCTATTAACCACCGCTGCTGCACACAAGAAAATCCTCCCCTGTCACTGGCAGGCAGGCTAAAAACCAGCACTGCTGCACACAAGAAAATCCTCCCCTGTCACTGCATACTAACTGTACAGCACAATTGCTATCAGCACAAGCACATAAGAACTTCTCTTTACAGCGCTAACTCTCTCCCTACTGATAAACAGCGTCAGCAACCTCTCAATACTGTTAAGATCTGCAGTAGTAAAATGGCGGTCGGTGGTCAGGGCTTTTATAGACACTATGACGCCCCCCAAAGCAAACCAATCACTGCAATGCCCTTCTCTAAGATGGTGGTGGCCGCTGCCCATGTCATCTCATTGCCCACAGTGTACATCCTTTCTCATTGGCTGAGAAAAGGCGCCTGCAAGCATTATGGGAAAACCAACTTTGGCGCTCGGGTCGACGACCGCATGGCCGACCTCACGCTATGGTCGGGTTTCGCTCAGCGAAACCCGACTTTGGCGAAAGTCGGCGACTTTTGAATCTTACCAACCTGTTTCACTCAACTCTAGTGGGGGCGCTTCTGTACATAGCAACCACAACTCGTCCTGATATCACAGGCGCAGTCAGAATTCTCTGCCGTGTAAACAAGCCATGCCAAAGAGACTAGAATGCAATTAAGTGAAATCTTCAATATCTTAAACAAACTCAAAGGCTAAATCTTAAGATATCTGCATCAAGAGATCTCAGTCTCAGAGGTTATGTGGATGCAGATTTGGCTGGAGATTCAAGTGATCGGAAATCAACAAGTGGTTACTTGTTCAAGTTAGAAGAAAATTCAATTTCTTGGTCCAGCAGAAAACAAGTGTCCGTCACATTATCTTCTACAGAAGCAGAATATATGTCTGCTGCTTATGTAAGTCAAGAAGTAATTTTTGGAAGATTTCGGCAAGCCATTAGGTCAACCAACAGTTATCTATGAGGACAACACAGATGCATTAAACTTGCCAGCAGTGAGAATATTAGTGCAAGGACTAAGCACATTGATGTAAAACATCACCACTTACGTGACTTAATGGAACATGGTGTACTCGAGTTTGTTTATTGCGAGCCTGACAAGATGATAGCCGATGGTATGACCAAGCCATTATCAAGAGCCAAGTTTGTGAACTTCAGAACCGCAATGGGACTAACGCCGGCGTCACACACAACGTCTAAAAAATCGGACCATTTTAGTCGGTCGTTTATCGCACAAAAGTTTCATGAACATTGCTCCGGCTGTCATCCGATTCTACTGCGATGATGCGATTTAGTTGCATCTGAGCGTACGTTTCACAACCGATTGACATCCGACTTGTGAGATTTTGTCGGTGGCTAGCAAAACCGACATATAATGGATCCAAATGAATAGTTTTTAAATCACAAAAGAAAATAGATATATACACATAGAATACATATATATAATATATATATATATTCATTGAGACATATATATATATACATATATTTATAGTTCATACACTTCTACATAGTATAATAGCCGCTAATTCAATTGCCGGCTTTTGTGAAATTAGAGAACCCGACATGAAATGACACATGGTTTACATACAGTTAACCATGTCATTTCATGTAGTTTGAAAAATGTGTGGGCTCCTGCGCTATTTTCTCCACCAGACAGGCAAAGCTAGCGAGTGGGGGTAGATAATAATAGCCTAGGGAGGGTGCATTTATTTTGTGTCCCCCATAGCTACTAACATCTGCCCCCAGTCACCCCAGAAAAGGCAAATCTATAATTAGATGCGCCCTTTCTGGCACTTAGCCCGTCTATTCCCATTGCCCTGTAGCGGTGGCTAATGGGTTAATAATGGGTTAAAGCCACCTTGCTATTGGAAGGTGACTTTAAGTCAGGTTAATAATTGAGAGTTGTCAATTAGACAACTCTCAATTATTAATCCTATTGTATGAAATAAAAAAAACACACACTTTAATTAAAAATCATTTTAATGAAATAAACACACAATTTTTGACCATCTTTTATTTTATGGCTATTCCTTCAATTCCCTTGTACTCCTGTAATAAAAAAATAATAATAAAACAACATGATTCTTACCTATCCGGTGCCCAGTCAGGTCCAACACTGTAATCCTTCACAAAGGGTTAACTGGTTTACAGCAAGCAGCGCAGCTAATGCTGGCAGCTCAGCTGTAAGCCTCCGAACAAATGAGTTCCTCTCCCGGCTGACAGGAGAGGAAGTGATTAGCTGGGAAGCTTAATTGATTGTTTCCCAGGCTAATCAGTTCACTTCAGGTCAGCCGGGGACACCGCACTGCATCAGTGATGTCAGAGGGAGTCCCCGGCCAAAAATTAAAAGCTTGGACAAAGTTGTGGGCCAACCGTGATTTATTAAAAAATGTCTACAATGGTGATGAGAGGGCACTAAAATGCTTGGATGCTCGTTACTCGAACTGCACCATTCTTAATACTTGGATGCTCATTTCGAGTAACGAGTATAATGGAAGTCAATGGGAAACCTTTTTCCGGCAGACCCTACAAGGAGGTCTGGGGGTAAACTAATAGCAAAGCCACAAAAGAGGACTAAAATTTCTCGAAAAATTCAAAAAATACAGCAGAAAAAAGGGGCATCACTGCTTACCTGCCCAGGTCTTTGAACAAATGCATTACAGGATGCAGCCAGCCCATATAGCAAAGATGTTGCAAAACACAGGTGCAAAATACTAATTAGACAGCCACTCACCACCTACCCATTCATGGAGGGGTGACTGCTTAGAATAAATTTGCATAATAATGGTCGATATAGGGCGCTGTTCACATGCATGTAATGCATAATGTCTGGTTCTCAGCCTATTAGTCACGCCCCTACTATTCGATTAGGCAGGCTGGCCAGCACTCTCTAAATGCATCCCATGTGAACACCAATGTATACAAAACACAAAGTGCTGGGCTTGGCTGCACCCCGAAAATAAAGTGCACAAAATACATATAAATAATGTGAGGTATTGGTTGATATTTTGGCCAAGATATGCAAGCTCGCAACTCAACTTCAAGGGTCCTGTAGTGCATTTGTTCAAAGACCTGAGCAGGTAAGCAGTGCTGCCCCTTTTTTCTGCTGTATTTTTTGAGGTCTGGCGGTAGTAAAACGATTGAAATAGATGGAAAAAGTGCTAAGTGGAAGGAGAGCAACCTGAGGAAGAACCCTCGAAGCTTCTCTAACACCCAGATCGCTGCTGAGAACAATGGTGTCACACTTTTACTCCACTTTAAGGACTTACAATAAAACATTCAAAATTGAAGAGAAATTGGAGTTTACCGGAAAAACAATGTTAAGAAAAATTCTTTCTTGTATAATTATTTGTATATAAGGTAAACAATGAAAAATGAAGTAAACCAAAATTTAACTTTTTTATTTAAAAATTGAAATTTCAGTGTAATTTATGAAGGAAGCAGGAACTGCCAAAAATTATATGGAGGAGAGACTCAGATGCACCCTGTATTAGACATGAAGGAGGGCCTCATACACATGCTGTTCAAATTGTCATGTTGTGGTAATCCTAGACTCATAAAGGCTATGCATTAAGTGCAAAGCCTGCCAAAAATGACAAGCAGGGTCATCAATACACCCTTGAAAGCACCAAATGTAGCTCCTCATTTTGAACAAAGTGTAGTTGTGGTACTTCTACACTCATAAAAGCTTTATACATGGTGCAAAGCCTGCCAAAAATGACAAGCAGGGTCATCCATAGATGCTTGAAGTCAACAACTGCAGTGCCACATTCAAATATTGAGGATTTAAAACACTTTATTTGCTGCTGTCATTTGGCTGTATAGAAAAGTCATGGTTAATCCAAGCGTTGTTCATTTTTATCAGAGTGAGCCTGTCAGCATTTTCTGTTGAAAGGCAAAAGTGCCTCTCTACACTAAAAACTTGCTCAGACAAGATGTTAGCGGCAGGAAGCACAACATCTCCAAGGCATAGAGGGGCAGCTCATGCCAGGTGTCCAACTTTCAGACTCAATAGTTGAAGGTCACAGAGGAATTAGGGAATATGTTGGTTTGGTTGGCCAGGTATTGCTTGACTATCTTTAAAAAGTTTTTCCTCCTTGTCAAAAATACCAGGTCATCAAAGCCTGGAAGCTGGGAGGGTGTCATGAAATTGTCCCAGGCCATTGACAGGTCTCATGTCTTCTCCCATCTCCACTTGGTCCTCATGCAAAGCCTAATTTTTAATTGTGAGAAGTGACTGTTTAAGTAGGCACAAAAGCGGGATCGATACACTGATTATGGCATCATCAACGCTCACCCTCTTTGTTGAGTCCTCAAAGTCTTGGAGAACCACATAAATGTCAGACATCCATGCCCACTCTTCAGTTGTCATGTGTTGAGGCTGACCAAACTACCAATGCGCTAGTTAGAGCTGGTATTCAACAAGTGGCCTCTGCTGCTCACCAAGCCTTGCCAGCGTGTGCAGTGTGGAGCTCCAGTGTGTGGTCATGTTGCACACTAGTTGATGACCTGGTACTTGCTCGTGTTGCTGCAGTACTGCTAACTTGTGGAAATAGGCACTCATGTGGCATACCTTGACAAGTAGAGCTGCCAAATCTAGGTAGGTTTTCAGAAACTGCTGAACCACTAAGTTGAACACGTGGGCCAATGTGTGAGCTTGCGAAGCTACACAGCGACTACCAGGTTATGGCCATTATCTTACACGACCATTGCTTTTGCAGGTTCAACAGAGCAAGTCACATATTTGACTGGTTTGTTATTCCTTTCAACAACTCTGTGCCAGTATGCTGTTTGTCTAATGGACAAATTAGCTTCAGCGTAGCCTGTTGCCGCTTTGCTGAGGCAGTGCTACACAGCTTCCAGCTGATGTGGATGGCATGCTCTGAGATGCAAATCAGAGATGAAGGATAAGGAGGAGCACAAGGGAGGGCAGGAACTGGTGTAGGAGGAGGAGGAAGCCCTGATAGAAGTAGGGCCAGCAATCCTCGGCATCGGTAGCACATGTGCCGTGCCAGGGTGGGACTCGGCCCTGCCTCCACAAGTTTACCCAATGTACTGTCAGGGTAATGTAGCATCCCTGGCCACAAGCACTTGACAACATGTCAGTGGATGAGTGGACATTTGCAATAACTACGTTGGTACGGGCAACGGTGATATTCCTGGACACTTGCTGGTACAAGGCGAAGAGGCCACACCAGGAGAAATAGTGACAGCTAGGGACCGTGTGCTGAGGGACAGCAGCCGCCATGAGTCAACGTAAATCCTCCATGTCAACAAGCCTAAAATGCAACATTTCCAAGGCAAGCAGCCTGGAAATGTGCCTGTTCTGGGTTTGGGCCTGTGGGTTGGTTGCTTGGAACTTTATTTTTCATTCCAAGGGATGAGGTGGGAACAGCTAAACGATGGGACGAGGATTTGTAAGTGCTTGATGATGGTGCCTCATAATGTGCAAGGACAGGTGCAGGGCAAGAGGCATCTATGCCAGTGTCATTGACAGGGGATTGGCAAGCACCCAGCACAGGGGAATAGGTAGTGGTGTCTCCCGCAGGCACAATTGTGGACCTAGACGTTTGGCCTACTGAGTCGCGTGCTTAGATAACATGTGTCTGATGTGGTGGTGGTTAGACTTTTAGTGGTCAGGCCCCTGTTGATCTTGGCATGGTACAGGTTGCAAATAACCATTTTTTGCCTCAACACTCTCTTTAAAAAAGTCCCAGACAGGGAAACACCTAACTCTCTGACGGCATAAATTCATTTGTGTCGATACTCTGCGGAACAGTTGACCGCCCTCTCACTCTGGTCACCCCACTTGCCTCTTCCTGCCTGTTTTGGTGCTGCCGATCCCTCCCACTCAGTGTTATTAATTTTAGGTACCTAACAGCTAGTGATACTGTTGCCATCCAATTTGGGGGTGTCAATGGTACAGTAAGCAATTGAACCTTGTGGTCAGGGGTACAATATGCATTCCCTGGAGGTCAACAGTGCAGAAATTATCCATTACCTAGTGGCTAGCAGTACAGTAATTATTTGTAACTTAAAGGGGCTGTCCACTACTTGGACAAAGATTTTTTAAATATTCTAGTCCCCCTTATAAAATAAAAATAACCTCTTGCAATAGTGCCTAGTCTCCCCTCTCCCAGAGCTCATGTCATATTGTTATGTCATGTCAGCACTACAGCCAGCAGTGACCGCTGTTGTTCTGCTGTGCTCTTGCTTCTTTTTGACAAACCTTGAGCAAGGAGAAGTGAGCCAAGCAGCCTAATAGTGACTTCTCATAATTTTTAGAGGGTCATCATGCCACGATCATGCTACAATTTACCACTACAGTGCCACCTGTTGGATGCAGAAATCCTACATGTCACAATTGACCATTTAAGGAGCCTCTCACCTAGCCAAATCAGTTCTCATATTTTGCACTGATGTAGGCCAATGGCTCGAAACACCGTCTCTGTAAATTGAGATTATGTTTTGGTTTTTATCCTCAGTCATTGTAAGACTCATTACAGGGTCGATTGTGACTTGCAGGATTGCTACATCCAACAGGTAGCGCTATAGTGTTCAAGCTCTCTTCCTCTCTGAAGAGGCAATTTGCATATTAAATTTCCCAGAGGAACATTGCAGGGCAAAAAAGCCTTCTTACCTTGGCATGCTTAAGCCTGTATACCACTCTCCACAAGGAGAAATGTTACCCCTTAGACCTCTATGCAGGATATAGTGTTTCCTAACATTTTTTTCCTGTAAAATCCATTTTATCCTTGGTTTTGTATGTTTTACTGTTAGTCCGTAAAAGTGGAGTAATGCTCTGACATCACTGTTCCCAGAAGCAACCTGGTAGTCAGAGATGCGTCCAGGTGTCTTCACCCTATGCTGTTCCCATTTCATTTGAGTGCGGTTTCCATACATCTCAGCAAATTTTCTGCCTCTCCAGGCCTCCTGTTAGTGTCTTCCGGAAAAATGCTCAAGTTTCCCATTGACTTCCATTATACTCGGTACTCAAGTTCGTACGAGAGTCCGTCCTGCTTGATTCGAGTACAAAGCAAGCGAGCATCTTAGTGCTCGATCATCACTATTATAAAAAATAAAGATTATTATTATTCTGTTGCCTATAACTCACTGTCAGTTCTACACTATTCATGATTCTTGGCTTAAGTGCCTAGAGGAATCTCAAATATAATTAAGAAGGTGATAATTTGGTCACTTCTACAAATCAATGATTGGTGGCCAGCCATTTTTAGATGCTCAATCCGGTCTAGGTCAGGGCTCTGGCTGGGCCAGTCAAGAATGGCCACAGAGTTGTTCTGAAGCCACTCCTTGGTTATTTTAGCTGTGTGCTTAGGGTCATTGTCTTGTTGGAAGGTGAACCTTCGGCCAAGTCTGAGGTCCAGAGCACTCTGGAAGAGGTTTTCATCCAGGATATCTCTGTACTTGGCCGCATTCATATTTCCTTCAATTGCAACCAGTCGTCCTGTCCTTGCAGCTGAAAAACACCCCCATAGCATGATGCTGCCAACACCATGTTTCACTGTTGACATTGTATTATATTTATGAATTTCAATATATTCAATTTATATACTGTGTATATACATATTTATATACAGCTCTGGCAAAAATTAAGAGACCACAGAAAAATTTTCAGTTTGCCTGATTTTTCTCTTTATAGGTATACCATATATACTCGAGTATAAGCTGACCCGACTATAAGCCGACCCCCCTAATTTTGCCACAAAAAACTGGGAAAACTTATCGACTCGAGTATAAGCCTGGGGTGGAAAATGAGGCAGCTACTGGTAAATTTCAAAAATAAAACTAGATACCAATAAAAGTAAAATTAAAGTAGGTTAAATGTTTTTGAATAGCCACATTGAATCAGGAGCCCCATATGCTGCTCCATAGATAATGCCCCATATGCTGCCCCATATATTATGCCCCATATGCTGCCCCATATATTATGGCCCATATGCTGCCCCATGTATTATGCCTCACAAGATGCTCTATAGATTATGCCCCATATGCTGCCCATGTATTATGCCCCACAAGATGCTCCATAGATTGTGCCCCATATGCTGCCCCATGTATTATGCCCCACAAGATGCTCCATAGATTATGCACCATATGCTACCCCATGTATTATGTCCCACAAGATGCTCCATAGATTGTGCCCATATGCTGCCCCATGTATTATGCCCCATATGCTGACCATGTATTATGCTCCCATATGCTTCCCCATGTATTATGCCCCATACGCTGCCCATGTATTATGCCCCCATATGCTTCCCCATGTATTATGCCCCATATGCTGCCCATGTATTATGCCCCATATGCTGCCCATGTATTATGCCCCCATATGCTGCCCCTTGTATTATGCCCCATATGCTGCCCATGTATTATGCCCCCATATGATGCTCCATAGATTATGCCCCATATGCTGCCCCATGTATTATGCCCCATATGCTGCCCATGTATTATGCCCCATATGCTGCCCCATGTATTATGCCCCACAAGATGCTCCATAGATTATGCCCCCAGATGCTGCTGTGAATAATAATAATAATGATAAAAAAATGACATACTCGCCTCTCGTCGCTGGGGGCCAGTTGCCAGTGTCCTGAGCAGGCGGGGACACAGGCACGCTATGGGGGACAGGTGAAAGTGTCACCGTTCGCTCAGGGCCCCGGCACCTGAGATATTTACCTGTCCGCGGTCCACCGCTGCGCGTTGCTCTGTCTTCAGGGTCCTCGGAAGTGAATGTTCAGGTCAGAGGGCGCGATGACGTGGTTAGTGCATTCTGCGCCCTCTGACCTGAACATTCACAGCTAGAGGACGTGAGGACACAGCAGCGTGCAGCGGTGGAACGGGGACAGGTAAATATCGCTTATACTCACCCCCTCCTGGAGAGTCTCTGCAGCCCCTGCTCTTCTCCCATGGTCTCCTGCAGCTATGCATTTGTTCAGCGGTCACGTGGTACCGCTCATTAAAATCATGAATATGTGCATATTCATGACTTTAATGAGCGGTACCACAGGACCGCTGAACACAGGTGCCGGAGACCGTGGGAGAAGAGCAGGGGCTGCAGAGACT
Organism: Oophaga sylvatica; assembly: GCA_033576555.1. NCBI lineage: Eukaryota > Metazoa > Chordata > Amphibia > Anura > Dendrobatidae > Oophaga > Oophaga sylvatica. The sequence continues at coordinate 760,876,326 of JARQOD010000001.1, forward strand.
GTGCCAGGAGGGGGTGAGTATATATGACAGGTGCGCTCCCCCTCCCCTGCCGACCCCATAGTATATGACTCGAGTATAAGCCAAGAGGGGCACTTTCAGCCTTAAAAAATGGGCTGATAATCTTGGCTTATACTCGAGTATATACAGTATTTTTAAGTAAAATGTAAATTGCTCTTTTATTCTATAAACTACTGACAACATGTCTCCGAATTTCCAAGCAATAAATTTTGTATTTATTTTCAGAAAATGAGAAATGGTCAAAATAACAAAAAAATGCAGTGCTTTCAGACCTCAAATAATGCTAAGAAAACAAGTTCATAAACATTTAGAAACAACAATACTAATGTTTTAACTTAGGAAGAGTTCAGAAATCATTATTTTGTCAAATAACCATGATTTCTAATCACAGCTTTCATGCGTCTTGGCATGCTTTCCACCAGTCTTTCACACTGCTTTTGGGTGACCTTATTTATGCCACTCCTGGTACAAAAATTTAAGCAGTTCTTTGTTTGATGGCTTGTGACTATACATTTTCCTCTTGATTACATTCCAGAGGTTTTCAATGGGGTTAAGGTCTGGAGATTGGCTGGCCAAGGATTTGATGTGGTGATCCTTCATCCACACATTGATTGACCTAGCTGTGTGGCATGACACATGTTCCTGCTGGAAAAAACAGTCCTCAGAGTTGGGGAACATTGCCTGAGCAGAAGGAATCAACTGTTTTTCCAGGATAACCTTGTATGCGGCTTGATTCATACGTTCTTCACAAAGATTAACCTGTCCAATTCCAGCCTTGCTGAAGCATCCCCAGATCATCATGATCCTTCACCAAATTTCACAGTGGGTGCAAGACACTGTGGCTTGTACGCCTCTCCAAGTCTCCGTCTAACTATTGGATGGGCAAAGCTGAAAATTAGACTCATCAGAGAAGATTACCTTACTCCAGTCCTCTATGGTTCAATCCTTGTGGTCTTTGGCAAACTTCAGCCTTGCTCTCCTTTGTTTCTCATTGATGAAAGCTAGAAAAAACTAGCTTTACATGACTTGAGCCCTGCCTCTAGGAGTCTGTTACGAACTGTTCTTGCCGTGCACTTCACCCCAGCTGCCATTCCTTTTGTAGGTCACTTGATATCATCCTGCGGTTGCTGAGTGGCATTCGAATAAGATGACGGTCATCCTGGTCATTGGAGAGTCGTTTTTACCCTCTGCTGGTATGTAGCTGTGTTGTCCCCAATATCTGCTGCTTGACCTTGTTGTAATGGACTGCCATCTTAGAAATTTTAAGGATGGAGGCAACATGATACTCACTGTATCCCTCTACTAGTAAAGCCAGAATTGAGCCCTTCTTTACCTCACTCAAAACTTTTCTTTTCAGCTCCTTTGGCATGGTTAAAAGTTATTTTTTCATTCCTATTACTTTTGGGATATTACTAGCACATATTTAAACAATCCAGCTTGTCCTACTGCAAGAGGATTGTGATCACCACAGCAGTGTTTTTCATACTTTCCTTCATTAAATAAGATTTGATTCAGGTGATCACCTAATCAGAAGCACATTAAGTAGAATGAGGTGTACTCAGGTTGGAATTCAACAGACACTAGAATGGAATGGCTGTCAGACATGTAGAGAAGCTGATTTTTATAAAACTGTGCAGTGGTCTCTTAATTTTTGGCAGAGCTGTATATATACAGTATATATATATAATATATATATATGTACATATATATATATATATATACATATATATATATACACTGCTCAAAAAAATAAAGGGAACACTCAATTGACACATCCTATATCTGAATGAATGAAATGTTCTCATTGAATACTTTGTTCTGTACAAAGTTGAATGTGCTGACAACAAAATCACACAAAAATCATCAATGGAAATCAAATTTATTAAGCAATGGAGGCCTGGTTTTGGAGTCACACACAAAATTAAAGTGGAATGTAATGTCCTTAAAACAAGTCAAAATAATGCTCAGTAATGTGTGTGGCCTCCACGTGCCTGTATGACTTCCCTGTGCCTGTATGACCTCCCTACAATGCCTGGGCATGCTCCTGATGAGGCGGTGGATGGTTCCTGAGTGATCTCCTCCCAGACCTGGCTAAAGCATCCGCCAACTCCTGGACAGTCTGTCTGTGGTGCAACATGGTGGATGGAGCGAGACATGATGTCCCAGATGTGCACAATTGGATTCAGGTCTGGGGAACGGGCGGGCCAGTACATAGCTTCAATGCCTTCATCTTGTAGGAACTGCTGACACACCCCAGCCACATCAGTTCTGGAATTGTCCTGCAATAGGAGGTACCCAGGGCCAACCGCACCAGCATATAGTCTCACAAGGGGTCTGAGGATCTCATCTCGGTACCTAATGGCAGTCAGGCTACCTCTGGCGAGCACATGAAGGGCTTTGCGGCCCTCCAAAGAAATGCCACCCCACACCATTACTGACCCACTGCCAAACCAGTCATGCTGAAGGATGTTGCAGGCAGCAGATCGCTCTCCACGGCGTCTCCAGACTCTGTCACGTCTGGTCTGTCACATGTGCTCAGTGTGAACCTGCTTTCATCTGTGAAGAGCACAGGGCACCAGTGGCGAATCTGCCAATCCTGGTGTTCTGTGGCAAATGGCAAGCGTCCTGTATGGTGCTGGGCTGTGAGCACAACCCCCATCTATGGACATCGGGCACTCAGATCATCCTCATTGAGTCAGTTTCTAACCGTTTATGCAGACACATGCACATTTTTGACCTGCTGGAGGTCATTTTGCAGGGCTCTGGCAGTGCTCCTCCTGTTCCTCTGTTATGTTTTGGTAGCTAAGGAGAATAAGCAAAAACGGCAATACACCAGAGAGGCTGGAACCTATTGGATTGCAGTAACCTGAACTAACCACACAACTAGAGGTAGCCATGGAGCGTTCCTACGTTGATCCTAGACCCCTCGTCACAGCCTGAGAGATAACTACACCTAAAGGCAGAAAGATGAAAGCTATCTGCCCCGGAGCAGATCCCAAAAGAAAATAGGAAGCCCCCAAACATGTAATGGCGGTTAGACAAGCAGAAGCACGGACACAGACAGACAATAGAATGAGCAAATGCTGGGGCCCAATCTGTCTAAACAGAAAAGTACAGGAAAGGATACTCACTGCAATCCAAAAAAAACCCTAAAAAATACCAACTCTTCTGATTGCAAAAACACCTGAGATCACACGATCTCTACCACCTAAATCAGATCTCTGGTGTAACAAAACTAAGCCGCAGCCACTGAAAAAACAGGAAAAAGCAAATGAACAAACAGTGGCTCCAGATAAACTGAGAGGAGCACAAGCCCCCAGTGGGGACCTGGCTGACCTCCACAGAAGTGCAGGGAACAATGCAAAAAGCAAGTGTGATCGCTGAACCAGCATTTTTTCTTAGAACTAGCATTTTTCTAAGGTTCAGAGGTTTTGTTTTCTTTTTAACCGACAGGTTGACGTGTACCAGGAGACAAGATAAGATGTTCCTCGTTTTAGTCAATACAATACATTCCACCTCGCCTGAGAAGAGACGCTCTGTACTAGGAGCTAAACAAGGCCAAAAGCCAAGAATAAGTTTTTAAAGTGAAACTAGCATTTTATGTTTATGTTGTATTAGCTGCCATATATGGTAATTCCGCTTCCTGCTTCAGGGTGTATATGAATCCCTTTGTTAGCAATAAACGCAGAGCTTATGGACGCATCCTTTGGTCTGTGTCTTATTCTCTCTGGTACCACATTCCGAGGAGGAAAGGGTTAACAAGATAACAGCGACGACAGCTGGCGCCCGACCAGGGGACTGAGTTATTCTATTCTGAGGAAGCCCGACCGGTCCGGAGACGTGGGATGAGCGGAGCCTTCTGTTGGTGATATACATACAGCGCTGAGGTAAGAATACTTATTATATTCTACCTAAAATCTATATCACTGTATAGTGGACTCCCTCCTCCCCGAGCGGTCGGCTTTCCAGGTAAATCACAGGTATTCCTGGCTCAGGTCCCTTTGAACCAGTAGACCTTCAGTTAATTGTCAGTCCTGCCTTTCCTCCTTTGAATAATGACAGTATGGATCCAATGATTGTGTTGTGGTTTTGTCTTGATGTGTGTGTGATCGGATTGTTCATTTGGTTGGCGTACAAATCTTGGAAAGCGAGCAGTGGAATGGTTCAGAAACCTTTGTGGCCATTGTCTAAGTAACGCAATTGTCTTGGTGACAAACTTGTCTTGGTGACAAGAGAATCTCTTCTAGGTGAGGAGATACAAAAATGGGGAACCAAAACACCAAGGAAGGTGTTTCTGCTAAAGATTTAGCAAGAAGGAAAGCAAGCTTTGATAGGCATTCACAAAGTATTGTGTAAAGCAGGCATGAATGAAAACGGAGAATTGAACAGTGATAAATGGAAAAGGTTCTTTAACTCACATCATGGATGGTTGAGAGACAAAGGACTGTTGAAAACAGTGAACCTGTGGATGAGTGCGTGTGATTACTTAGAGGGAAAGACTGAGGAATTAGGAGACGGACGTTACAGACTAACAAAAACAGGGACGACTGATTTACCCTCCTGTTTGCCCCCTACGTTACCTCCACCCCAGTATCAGACCTTCCCACAGACTTCCCATGAACCGAACTGTTGGGTCTGCCCCAGGTGTGGACTGCAGAATCCCCTGATGGTAGATGTCTGTGTAGGTTGCGGTGGACCCAGACCTCCCCCGGCCAATTTATTTCCAATGAGGACAGTAGTGGTACCTGGTACCCCGGGTGCTGCGGGAGGTGAGGTGGACGGACTAGCTCCAGGCGCCCCCCGGACAGCAGTGTTATACAGACCATGGAGCCCTTCAGAGCAGTTGGCTCTAATAACGCAACTCCCGGACCCTTCACAGTCACCAATGGGATTCGCTAGAATGTTAGCTACAATGCAGGATACGTATAAAGCAACTAGACAGGATCTGGAAGCACTTATGAAAGGGAAATTGGCAGATGAAGCTAGATACGATAGACTGATAGATGAGACATACAAGTGTTATGTTGGTAGGAACGGACCTGATAATGCAGAAGTCAATGACGCAGCAGCAGGGGTTCTGTTTACAGAAGCGTTGAAAAAAGCATGTAAAGATAGACAGGCAGAAAAGGAAGTTACCCTAGAAGACAGAGTACAGGGAAAAGAGGAAGAGCCAAAAGATTATTTCTGGGCTCTAAGAAAAACTTGGGTGGAAATGGGTTTTATCCCAGAAAACAAGACCAGTGAGAGAGTACTAGCAAGTGCATATATGAATGGGTTAAAAAAGGAAGTGGCAGACAAGGTGAAAGTAAGTAGACCTGATTGGAGATCAGTAAAAGCAGAGGATCTAGCAAGAATAGCACAGGGGGCACAACATGATTTAGCGCAGGCAAAAAGAGGAGCAAGGATACATGCTGTAGGTACTCGTCCTGCAAACGACAGGGAGAGGAGACGTGTGCCAGGAGATGGGCAGAAATTGTGCTACGGGTGCAAGAAACCAGGACATTTCATGAGGGATTGCAGAACTAATCCATATCCAGCCTGTCCAACTAATCCATATGCAAATGACTCGCCTGCAAGAGGCCCCCAAGACCAATTAGAGGCGCTCTCATAGGATAATGGTAGCTTGCACATGAACCCCCTTGTCTCCTTACCCCCCACTCCTAATTGCACAGTGCAGGTGAACCTACCAGGGGGACATGAGGTTGAGTTCCAACTGGACACGGGGGCAGACAATTCAGTAATTACAGAAGAGGACTGGCCATTTGGGAAAAGTGATTTCTGATTATAGCGACTCCTTACAACTCTCCATCTATCCTGCTCCCCGTCACTAAAAAGATTCCCCTGCAAATTCAAGGAACCACTGTACACACACAGTTAATGGTATCACCACGGGGTCAATGTAATCTTTTAGGATGTGATGTATTGTCTCAATTGCAAGCACATATTGAGTATCATCCTGATGGAACTGTCACTATGACACCAGGATTGAAGCCGAGCACTCTTTGTAAAATCATGTCGTTAGACGTTGCTAGTATAGAGGACACAAATGAATTTCCTTCAATGTTAGAAGGTGTGATACCGCATGATTTCTGGGCTTCAGAGAAAACAGATGTGGGCAGATTAAGGGTGCAGCCAGTCATGGTCAAATTAAAGCCAGGTGCAATCCTGCCCCAACAGAGACAGTATCCTCTTAGTTCAGCTCAAGAGACTGCTATAGCTCAGCAGATACAGAAACTGGTAGCAAGTGGTGTTTTAGTTAAGACCCAGTCCCCTTGTAACACCCCTCTGTTCCCAGTTAAAAAGAAAACAGCACCGGGACAGCCAGCAGCGTACAGAATGGTCCATGATCTCCGGCTAGTGAACAAAGCTACAGAGCTCCTCACACCAGTTGTACCAAATCCACACACCCTTCTGTCTCAGATCCCGGCTAGTGCTCTTTGTTTTTTCAGTGATTGACTTGGCAAACGCATTTTTTAGTGTCCCGTTGCATCCTGACTGTCAGTATTTGTTTGCCTTTACATTTCAAGGGAACCAGTATACGTGGACTGTTTTGCCCCAGGGTGCCCAAAATTCACCCACTATGTATACTGCCAGTCTGCAAGAGATACTGGAAAGATGGAAAATGCCAAAAGTAGTTGTTCTGCAATATGTTGATGACTTACTGATTTGTGCCCCCTCCAGGAAACAGTGTCGCACTGCAACAATATCACTCATGTTGTTTTTGTACCAAGCTGGATGTAAAGCGTCAAAGGATAAACTGCAATTTTGTAAATCGTCAGTTATCTTCTTGGGACATTGCATTACACCAGGGGCGCGACATCTGACCAGCACTCGCAAAGAAGCTGTACAGAATTTTCCTATTCCTGTTAATGTTGCCGCTCTTAGGACATTTCTTGGACTGGTTTCCTACTGCAGACAGTGGATACATGCTGTGTCAATCCTCATGCAGCCTCTCTATGACTGTATCACCATTGTGCCTTTTAAACTAACTCCTGAAGGTATAGACTGTTTTTATTCTCTCAAAAACAGGATTGTGGCAGCTCCAGCACTAGGAACTCCCAACTATGAACTACCATTCACCCTGTATCTCCACGAACAGCAGGGACACGCTGGCAGGAGTATTGACTCAGTTACATGGTGACAATCAAAGGCCTGTAGCCTATTTCAGTGGAAGACTAGATGCAGTGGCTAGAGGTGCCCCGTCCTGTGTACGGGCAGTACATGCTGTAGGACTATTGCTCCACAAATCGTCAGACATCGTTCTTGATCATCCATTGACAGTACTTACACCTCATGATGTATACACCATACTGAACCAGGTGCAACCGGCACACCTTTCAGCTGCACGTCACCTTTGATTGCAATGTGCACTTTTAATGCCTCCAAATGTTTCTTTGCAGAGATGTACCACACTTAATCCTGCCACATTGTTAACTCTCTCGGATCTAAAGGAGGGGTCAGGTACGGTATTGTACAAAGAAGATCCAAGAGAGGAGATTCCTCATGATTGTGTTCAGCTTATGGCACAGGAAACAGCAGGCCTACCCACAGTGTTTGAAACTGAAAGACTTAATGCTGATTTTGAATTTTTTGTAGATGGATCTCGCCACCAAGATGACTCAGGTACCTTCCACACCGGGTATGCCATCGTCTCCCTGAATGCAGTGATCAAAGCAGAACCAATGCTCCCACATCAGTCGGCCCAGGAGGCTGAACTTAAGGCTCTGACCGAGGCCTGTAAGATAGCTGAAGGTAGAATTGTTAACATCTACACAGATTCTAGATACGCATTCGGTATAGTTCATGATTTTGGTCCAATTTGGAAATCTAGAGGATTCCTGACGGCAGCAGGACATCCCATTAAAAATGCTGACGCAGTCCAGCAGTTAATTGATGCATTACAATTACCAAAAGAGGTAGCTGTCATAAAAGTTAAAGCACATACCAGATGCACTGATCAGGTGAGTAAAGGAAACGCAATGTCCGATGCAGCAGCAAAAACAGCAGCCAGTAGACCACTCCAAGGGGTAACGATGCACCAGGTAAGCGCTCCCAAAATCCCTTTGTGTCGGAGGATGCCTTAGCCCAGATGCAGGCTCAGGTGCGCCAGGAGGAAGTAGAAAAGTGGGAAAAAGAAGGTGCATGTCTGAATGCAGCAACTGGGGTATGGGGAAGAGGGATGCGCCGATGCCTTCCAAGGGCGTTGTACCCTGCGGTTGCCCAGATGTTACATGGGCCAACCCACCAGTCCAAAACTGCTGTAATGAGCGTGATGCAGAAGCATTGGGTGGCACCAGGCTTTTCCACCTGTATAGAAGGCTTGATCCAGTGATGCATGGTATGTGCTACACATAATCAGGGAAGGGTAGTCAAGACACCACCCAAACACGCCCCTCGGCCCCTCTATCCTTTCCAGAGACTGCAGATTGATTATATTCAGCTGCCAAAATCAGGGTCATGGGAGTACGCGTTGGTGTGTTCTGATTTATTCTCAGGTTGGCCGGAGGCTTTCCCGATTGCCAAGGCTACGGCTGCGGCAACCGCAAAGAAGCTGCTTGCAGAGGTGGTGTGCAGGTATGGAGTACCAGAGGTGATCGAAAGTGACAGAGGTACACATTTCACAGGTGAAATAATGAATGAAGTCTTGACAGCTCTGGGAATTCAACAAGCTTTCCACACCCCATATCACCCACAAAGCAGTGGGAAAGTAGAAAGACTAAATGGGACATTGAAGTTAAAAATTCAAAAGGCCATGGCTGAAACAGGGAAATCTTGGCCTGAATGTTTACCATTAGCCCTATACTCAGTAAGGTACACTCCAAATAGGAAAACTGGACTTTCTCCGTATGAAGTACTATTTGGCAAAGTGCCTAGTTTAGGATGTTTCTTTCCCCAAGCACTGGAAATGAGTAACCATGTATTAAGCTCATAAGTAAGGGATTTGCATAAAAGACTTAAGAAAGTACATGATAATGTCTTCAGTTCTCTTCCAGATCCGAACCAGGATCCTGGGAGTCACAACCTGCAGCCTGGAGACTGGGTAGTCATTAAAAGACACGTGAGAAAGAGTCTGGATCCGAGATTTGATGGACCTTTTCAAGTTCTACTGACGACAAGTACCGCAGTCAAGCTACAAGGCAAGGAAACTTGGATCCATGCATCGCATTGTAAGAAGATCCTTGGAGAGCCTCCAGAAGAGAATGACACTACTAATGACATTTGCTTGCATCCTTGCAGTAACGGATGCTTGGAACAGACTTAGCCGAGTAGATGGTGATGATAACAGATTCATTAGACACCACTTAGCTTTAGTGGATGGACTGAAAGAACAAAACCAAAATGTTGCAAACTGTTGGATTTGTACACACGCGCCGGTGACATCCACCAGTCTACCATTTCTTGCAGTCCCAGTCTCGTGGGAAGAAATTAACTCTTGGGGTAACTGCTCAGACACATTAAGCAACAATGCCACTCAAAAACTTTGGAACACTACGGTAGGAATACCGGTAGTGGGTTGGACTGATTTTCCATGGTGGCAGGGAAATCTAACAGGACAGATAATTCCAAGACAGTATCTATTTTTTGAAGGTGGGGCATGGGTACCCAGAAATAGAACTAGTATAACCTCTTTGGGAGAAATACCGACACAGGGGTTAAAGATAAGTTTTGGGTCATTACAGGAAGCTTAGATGCTTTCAAACCCTCCCTATTAGAACGATACCTACACACTGATAGATGGGAAAATAATGTTTTCTTTGAGAATGGAAATGATGAAACTTGTGCTAACAAACCAGGTAACCTGAGGTGTAATAAAGATGAAGGGTATCAGAAGAACACTCCCACCTGCGGAGAACCTACCGCAGGATACTGCTCCCCACTAGGACAAAAGCCCGGATGGTGCATGATAAGTAATATTTCAAAGTTTATAGATTTGGCACACCGATTAGTATTACAGCATTCAGCTATATGGAACCTTCCACCATCAATGTATTGGGTATGTGGGGACAAGGCATTTAAGTGGCTTCCAGTAGGAGTCACCGGGAAATGCACCCTAGCTAGATTGACACCAGCCACCTATCTCATCACTCCAGATAGATTAAATCCATTGTCTATTCCAAAACATACACTACATAAACGATCTGCAGACAATAGACCTCGCCCAAATGGGAGACCACACATAGTGGAGATGGGGATAGCAAATAAATTTTTCAGTGCATTATTTATCTACCCTATGATAACTCAGACATGGGACAAGTTGGTAGAATCCACAGATTACCTAGATGATCAAATATGGGATATTTTAGATATCATGAATGGGTCCCTTGCAGTACAGAACCAGTTTATTATTGTTACTAACCAACATACCCTCGTGTTAGATTACCTGACTGCAGCTCAAGGAGGGATGTGCCAGATTATTGGACCTGCATGTTGTCATTATATTGATAATTCTAGTGTTTTAACCCTTAAACATAAGCTAGAGGATGTCATAAAGTTAAGGAAACTATATGATGAGGCAAATCTGAAGAATCAAGATTCATGGTGGGCAAATACTTTCTCCTTTCTTAACCCCGCAAATTGGTTCAAAGGTATAGGGGGATGGCTGACTTGGGTAATACAAGCTGGCCTACAGGTTTTATTAATATGTCTTGCCATCTATTTAGTGTTTAAAATTTGTTTGATGTGTATTAAACAATGTACTAGGAGACAGAGGAGGTGTGAAGATGTGTATTGATTAAATGAAGGAACAAAAGGAGGGAAATGTGATCGCTGAACCAGCATTTTTTCTTAGAACTAGCATTTTTCTAAGGTTCAGAGGTTTTGTTTTCTTTTTAACCGACAGGTTGACGTGTACCAGGAGACAAGATAAGATGTTCCTCGTTTTAGTCAATACAATACATTCCACCTCGCCTGAGAAGAGACGCTCTGTACTAGGAGCTAAACAAGGCCAAAAGCCAAGAATGAAGTTTTTAAAGTGAAACTAGCATTTTATGTTTATGTTGTATTAACTGCCATATATGGTAATTCCGCTTCCTGCTTCAGGGGTGTATATGAATCCCTTTGTTAGCAATAAACACAGAGCTTATGGACGCATCCTTTGGTCTGTGTCTTATTCTCTCTGGTACCACATTCCGAGGAGGAAAGGGTTAACAAGATACCAGCGACGACACAAGCACAAAAATAAAAGCAGAAAATATCTTATTTGATAGCAGAAGATGCAGGCAAGACTCAGCAAACTTCCAAATGAACCAGGAACCACAATTGAGACAAGAACAATTGATCACCGGCAACCATCATGGGAGGGAACCTCCCTTATATCAGACCAGTCCGTGATCCCAGATTGCCATTCCTCGCTGAAAGGTTCAGTACTGTCTGTAACCACCAGAGGGAGCCTCTGCTCAGAAACCATCTCTAGCTCATTCATAACATTCTTCCTTGCACAAAGGTGGAGGTAGCGGTTCTGCTGCTGGGTTGTTGCCCTCCTACGGCCCCCTCCACGTCTCCTGGTGTACTGGCCTGTCTCCTGGTAGCGCCTCCAGCCTATACACTATGCTGACAGACACAGCAAACCTTCTTGCCACAGCTCGCATGGTTGTTCCATCCTGGATGAGCTGCACTACCTGAGCCATTTGTGTGGGTTGTAGAGTCCGTCTCATGCTACCACGAGTGTGAAAGCACAACCAACATTCAAAAGTGACCAAAACATCATCCAGAAAGCATTGGCACTGAGATGTGGTCTGTGGTCCCCACCTGCAGAACCACTCCTTTATTGAGTGTGTCTTGATAATTGACAATAATTTCCATCTTTTGTCTATTCCATTTGCACAACAGCATGTGAAATTGATTGTCAATCAGTGTTGCTTCCTAAGTGGACAATTTGATTTCACAGAAGTTTGATTTACTTGAGTTATATTCTGTTGTTTAAGTGCTCCTTTTATTTTTTTGAGCAGTGTATATGTCATAGTTTAGAACATCTCTACTTTAAATGCTCTATTTAATATTACTGGAACTGATTTGTAAATTGTGATAAACATAATATATTGTGAAAGCTAGTTACATTATTACAAAAGCCAGTCTTACAGAATACATTATATTTTATCATTCGTAAGTTCTCTGATACTGTGAAACATTAATTTTATAGTATCAAATGTATATTTTAATTATTATATTGACAAAATTACCCTATTAAAGAGTCAATTTTTAAGAAAGCTTAAAAGTATATCCGATTTTCTTCTAGACAAGGACAAATTTCACTCTATTTATTGACCAAGTCTCAATAGAAATTTGTGTTTGTGCATTTTTAGTAACTAAATCGATCTGGCCACCCAGGATATTAGTACCAATTAGAGCATTTACTAACAGTAGGAGATCTTTGGAGTATGACAGTCAAAATTCCAGAAATTAGCCACTGCTTTTAGTGCAGATATTATTCAGCTGTGCACTGTACTTTGCCTATGATGTTCATTTGGGATTTATCTATCATTAACTTGTGTAGCCTAAATCCCTGAATTCTCTTTTTATACTACTGGCTCAACAAAATCTACACTAAATTGCTTTTCTGTGTTTCTTTGTTTTAAGTACATTAATTATTACTGAAACAAGTTTTTTTTCTGTTGCAAGAAATAGCTAAATGGAAATTAACAGATTCTGCATAATATGATGACATTATTTTTCTTAAATAATATTTGCTCAAGATTTAGGCACACTAAACCTCTAAAGCTAGTTGGTACATTTATTTTAAAATAAAACATAATAAAAATGGTATTTCTCTTGCTTAGTGTAAATATAGCAGTTGTGTTTGAGGTTGCCAGTACAAATGAGCAGATCTTTTGAAGTTCAAATTCGCCAACATCGCCAAATTAACCAAAGAAATGTGCCAGCAAATAAAGTCATGCAAATTGCATAATTAAAATGCCTCTAATTCCCTGGAAAGTGTGTATAGAAAATTGTGAGGTTTTTTTTGGAGTCAATTGAACATGTTTTGGAGTCATTTGAACATCTATATCATGTCAAATATACTGTTTTTGCTGCCTCAGCTACTTTTTGTAGCCCTATTGCAGGCACAGGCAGGGGAAAGTTGCGTGTGCGTGGATTGAAGAGGGCTCTACCGGGCAGTCGTGTTTGGAAAAAGCTTCACGAGCAACAAGCAAGGTACTTGCGGCTTATCCTGGTAGTAAGCCAGTTTTGACTCCCTTTCAGGAGCTGGAAAAAATTCCACCATTTTGCTTTTACTGCAAGGTTCTAAAAGGTTCTATCCAATAATTTATTTTGCTTTAAGTTACCAATAAGCCTGTCCTCCTCAAGAATTGCAGCATACAGCTTGCTATGCCCGCCAGCATGACCGGGGCCCCACTGCGAGGGTAGGTTGTGTGGCCAGCTTCATAGTCATCATAATTTTCACTCTGTCTGCCTCATCTGCTGCCTGCACCAAGTTGATGTCCTCCTCCACGTTAACATGCTCCTCCTCGTCCTCTTCAATATATGCAGTGGGTTGCAACGTTCGATACTAGGTGGTGCTCTGGAAACCCTTTTTTTTTCAATGCCTGGGCGGCATGCTTTGCTTAATGAGAACTTTTGAAATTGGCTGACGCTTTTCTGTCCACAGCCGCCATATTTCTCAAGCGTGTATATTTGTGAAAGAAATTTTGCACTATTAAATTCAGAACATGACGCATTCATGGAGCATGGGTTATTTTGCCTGACTGTAAAGCAGCCAGAATGTTCAGGGCATTGTAGCTCAATACGATTCCAAGTTTCAGAATATGGCTTTTCTGCCCAGGCTTTCAAGCCGTAAAACTGGCTTAGCCTCTGCATTTAGGTGGTGTATGACATGTATAATGTTAGTCAAGTTTTGGAGAAATTAAGGGCGCTCTAAAAATTATTTTAGACAACACGCATAATTTGGTAGGAAAGAACTTGTGTTTAGTTTCAGAATTAGGGACATTTCTCTTTTTTTAAAAAAATTTAATGTCTCAAAACACAGGTATGACACTTCAAATTAACAAAAAGAAACCAGCCTTGAATTCAGAATATGGATTTAGTTGTAAAATCTGCAATTACTGGATAAATACTTCCCTTACTTGCTGTCACAGTGTGAAAACACACACAAAAAAGCAGTCATCATTAATCCTTTAAAGGGAATCTGTCACCCCATTTTTCGTATATAAGCTGCAGCCACCGCCATCAGGGGCTTATCTGCAGCATTCTGTAATGCTGTAGATAAGCCCCCAATGTAATCTGAATGATAAGAAAAATTAGTTACATTATACTCAGCCGGGGGGGCGGTCCAATGCGGTCCGGTCCGATTGGCGTCGCGGTCCGGGTCCGGCGCCTCCATCTTTTGGCGATGACGTCCTCCTCCTTGCTTCTGTCGCGCTCCTGCGCTAGCATTCTTTATCTGCCCTTTTGAGGGCAGAGCAAAGTACTGCAGTGCGCAGGCGCTGGGCCTCTCTGATCTTTCCCGGCGCCTGCGCACTGCAGTACTCTGCTCTGCCCTAAACAGGGCAGATAAAGTATGCCTGCGTAGGAGCGCGACAGAAGCAAGGAGGAGGACGTCATCGCTAGAAGATTTGAGGCGCCGGACCCGGACCGCGATGCCAATCGGACCCGGACCGCATTGGACCGCCCCCCCAGGGTGAGTATAATAGAACTAATTTTTCTTATCTTTCAGGTTACATCGGGGGCTTATGTACAGCATTACAGAATGCTTTAGATAAGCCCCTGATGGCGGTGCTGCAGCTTATATACGAAAAATGGGGTGACAGATTCCCTTTAAATGCCGATCAATTTGTCATTTAATTTTTAAGTCTTTTTCTTCCACAGTCACCTGAGGTCTTGTTTTTTTTTGTTTTAGTTGTACTTTTGAATGACATCATCCATTTTACCAAATGGTGCATTGGGAAAAGGGAAAGAAATTCTAAGTGAAGTAAAACTGCAAAAAAAACACTCTTCAACTATTGTTTTTGGGTTTAGTTTATTCTGCATTTTTCTTCAGTAAAAATGACTACGGATTATGTATCTCCAGGTCAGTACGATTAGAACTATGCCAAACTGAACACCTGCAATTGTGGCATTCAGTTTTTTTTTCGCTTTACAATTTTAACACATCAGGTTTGTTACTTTTATATTAAAATAGATCAGACATTCTGGATACGTTGATATAAAATATGTGTATTTTTTACATTTCTTTATTGTTAGCTGTGTAAAAGAGTGGTGATTCAAATTTGTATATCCTTTTTTATTTGTTTGGCATTTGTTAAATACTTTTTTCTTTACGTTTTACTTTTTTAGTCCTCTCAGTGGACTTGAACCTGTAGTTGTCTGAACACTTATACAGTACACAGCAATATCATAGTATTGCTGTGTATAGTAAAAATCAATGTCTTCTATAACAACCAGGCACAGGATGCACATTACAGAAACGATTACATGACAAACATAAGAGCGTTAAACCAGCCCTAGGCTATCATAGAAACCCATTGGCTTCCTGCGTTTGCGTTGCAGGGTAGCCAATGTCCACCTGAACTAACGTCCGGGCTGGATCACTGCATTTAAAAAGTTAACAGAGGCAGATATCAGTTATATAGTATAGCCGGCATGTGCTCACTGTATATTCATCATTGGGCGTTAAGGTGCTGTTGCTGCTGTATATCACAGATGTATTAATTCATAGATACACACTGTGTGAGTGGTGATGATGAGACTGCTACAACAGGTCAGTGTATATCACTTGAATCTTGGAAATATATTCATAGACTGAGAGATCATAACTGAAGCAATACAGAGGAAAGTAGGGCTAGCAGCTTCAACGTAGCGTCCTGGATTGACCGAGGTTGCAGGATATCACAGTAGAGGAAAGGGGGGATTCAATCCGGCACAACCATCCAGGTAAAACATTACTTTATTGGATCATGTTAACCCCTTCCCGACCTATGACGACTACGTAGGCGTCATGAAAACCTGTGCCATTACGACCTGTGACGCCTATGTAGGCGTTATGGTATAAATCGCGTTCCTGTGGGTCGGGTGACCGGGGTCACTGAAAGGTCACCCGACCCGCAGGCACAGGAGGCTTTGTGCTTCACCCCAGGGGGGGTGGCTTTGCCCCTCCCCGTGGCTATGATCACTCTGATTGGCTGTTGAAAGTGAAACAGCCAATCAGAGCAATTTGTAATATTTCACCAATGAAACTTGGTGAAATATTACAATCCAGCCATGGCCGATGCTGCAATATCATCGGCCATGGCTGGAGACAGTAATATGACTGCTGCAGTCACAATTTGCTCCCCCTCTCCTTCCCTGTGCTCTCCCCACCTTCCGATCACCCCTCTCACCTCCACCGGAACCTTAGGACTCCCGTGTCCCTCCTAGCTCCTGAATGGGTGTCGCCATCTTCCAAAATGGCGGGTGCATGCGCAGTGCGCCTGCCGAATATGCCGGACGGCAGATTCATTCATTCATTCAGGGACATTTTGATCACTGTGATAAACCCTATCACAGTGATCAAAATAATAAAAATAGTAATTAACCCCCTCCTTTATCAACCCCATAGATAGGGACAAATAATAAAATAAAGAAAATATATATTTTTTTTCTTTCTATTAAGGTTAGGGTTAGAGTTATAATTAGGGTTAGGGTTAGGCTTAGGGTTAGAATTAGGATTAGGGATAGAATTAGGGTTAGAATTAGGGTTAGGGTTAGAATTAGGTTAAGGTTGGAATTAGGATTGGAATTAGGGTTAGGATTAGACTTAGGTTAGGGTTGGAATTAGGGCTGGAATTAGGGTTGCAATTAGGGTTAGGGGTGTTGTTGTTGGGTTTAGGGTTTGGGATTAGGGTTAGGTTGTGGGTTAGGGTTATTGGGGTTTGGTTGGGATTAGTGTTAGGGTGTGTGTTGGGGTTTTGGGTTGGAGTTAGAAATGGGGGGTTTCCACTATTTAGGCACATCAGGGGGGTCTCCAAACACAACATGGCACCACCATTGATTCCAGCCAATTTTGCGTTCAAAAAGTCAAACGGTGCTCCTTCCCTTCTGAGCTCTGCCATGCGCCTAAACAGTGGTTTACCCCAACATATGGGGTATCAGCGTACTCAGGAAAAATTGCACAACAACTTTGGATGTCTAATTTCTCCTGTTACCCTTGGGAAACTAAAAAAATGGGGGCTAAAAAATTATTTTTGTGGAAAAAAAATTATTTTTTATTTTCACGGCTCTGCTTTATAAACTTCTGGAAGTATTTGGGTGTTTAAAGTGCTCACCACACATCTAGAAAAGTTCCTTGGGGGGGTCTAGTTTCCAAAATGGGGTCACTTGTTGGAGTTTCTACTGTTTATGCACATCAGGGGCTCTCCAAACATAACATGACGACCGTAGACCATTCCATCAAAGTCTGCATTTCAAAACGTCACTACTTCCATTCTGAGCACCAACATGTGCCCAAACAATGTTCCCCCACATATGGGGTACCAACGTGCTCAGGACAAACTGGACAACAACTTTTGGGGTCCAATTTCTCCTGTTACCCTTGTAAAAATAAAAAATTGTGGGCTAAAAATCATTTTTTGAATAAAAAAATGATTTTTTATTTTCACGGCTCTGCGTTATAAACTTCTGTGAAGCACTTGGGGGTTCAAAGTGCTCACCACACATCTAGATAAGTTCCTTTGGGGTTCTAGTTTCCAAAATGGGGTCACTTGTGGGGGTTTCCACTGTTTAGGCACATCAGTGGCTCTCCAAACGCGACATGACACCCGCAGACCATTCCATGAAAGTCTGCATTACAAAATGTCACTACTTCTCTTCCGGGCCCCGAGATATTCTCACACAGTAGTTTTCTCCCACATATGGGGTATCAGCGTACTCAGAACAATTTGTTCAACAACTTTTGGGGTCCAATTTCTCCTGTTACCCTTGGGAAAATAAAAATTTGGGAACTAAAAAGTCATGTTTGTGGAAAAAATATGGGGTTCAAAGTTCTCACCACACATCTAGATAAGTTCCTTGAGGGGTCTAGTTTCCGAAATGAAATGGTGTCACTTGTGGGGGGTTTCCACTGTTTAGGCACATCACGGGCTCTCCAAACGTGACATGGCGTTCAGCCAATTTTGCGTTGAAAAAGTCAAACGGCGCTCCTTCCCTTCCAAGCTGTGCCATGCACCCAAACAGTGGTTTACCCCCACATATGGGGTATCAGCGTACTTAGGACAAATTGCACAATAACATTTGGGGTGCTGTTGCCCTTGGGAAAATAAAAATTGGAGTGAAAAGTTCATTTTTGTGGAAAAAAATATGATTTTTTAATTTTACGGCTCTACGTTATAAACTTGTGTGAAGCACTTGGGGTTCAAAGTGCTCACCACAGATCTAGATAAGTTCCTTATGGGTCTATTTTCCAAAATAGGGTCACTTGTGGAGGGTTTCCACTGTTTAGCACATCAGGGGCTCTGCAAACTGAACATGACACCCATCAAAGTCTGCATTCCAAAATGCCATTACTTCCTTTCTGAGCCCTGCCGTGCGTCTAAACAGTTTCCCCCCCACATATGGGGTATCAGCGTACTCAGGACAAATTGGACAACTTTTGGGGTTCAATTTCCTTGGGATAAATCAAAAATTTGGGACTAAAAAATCATTTTTGTGGAATTTTTTTTTTTTTACAATCTGGCATTATAAACTTTAGTGAAACACTTGGTGGTTCAAAGTGCTCACAACAGATCTAGAGAAGTTCCTTAGGGGGTCTAGTTTCCAAAATGGTGTCACTTGTGGAGGGGTTTCCACTGTTTAGGCACATCAGGGCTCTCCAAACGCAACATTGCGTTCAATCTCAATTCCAGCCAATTTTGATTTGAATAAGTCAAATGGCGCTCCTTCCCTTTCGAGCCCTACCGTGCGTCCTGACAGTAGTTTTCCCCACATATGGGGTATCAGTGTACTCATGAGAAATTGCAAAACAACTTTATCTGTCTATTTTCTCCTTTTACCCTTGTAAAAATAAAAAAATTGTTTGTAAAAGATCATTTTTGTGACTAAAAAGTTAAATGTTCATTTTTTCCTTCCACGTTGCTTCAACTCCTATGAAGCAACTGAAGGGTTAATAAACTTCTTGAATGTGGTTTTTATCAGCTTCAGGGGTGCAGTTTTTAGAATGGTGTCACTTTTGTGTATTTTCAACCATATAGACCCTTCAAACTGACTTCAAATGTGAGGTTGTCCCTAAAAAAAATGGTTTTGTGAATTTTGTAGTAAAAATGAGAAATCGCTGGTCAACTTTTAACCCTTATAACTTCCTAACAAAAAAAATTTTGTTTCCAAAATTGTGCTGATGTAAAGTAGACATGTGGGAAATGTTATTTATTAACTATTTTGTGTCACATAATTCTCTGGTTTAACAGAATAAAAATTCAAAATTTGAAAATTGCTAAATTTTTGCCAAATTTCCGATTTTTTCACAATTAAACGCAAAAATTATTGACCTAAATTTACCACTAACATGAAGCCCGATATGTCACGAAAAAACAGTCTCTGAATCGCTAGGATCCATTGAATCGTTCCTGAGTTATTACCTCATAAAGGGACACTGGTCAGAATTGCAAAAAATGGCCAGGTCATTAAGGTCAAAATAGACTGTGTCATGAAGGGGTTAAAATAGTTAAAAGAAACCTGATGCGTTTCTGGTGCGACAACAGTCATAGGATGCTAAAAAAGAAAATGAGAGCGAACATATAAGGGAGAAATTAACATCATCAATTATCATCAAGTAGAGTAATTTAATACAAATACATACAGCTGTGTGTAAAGATGACGACACAAAATATTATCTCGAAAATATAAAACAGATCATTCTTATAATTGATCTCATGAGGGAATTTGATGCTTAGGCGTAAGATCCAATATACCTCTCTAAGAGTGAGCTCTCTTTGCCAGTTGCCACCATGGTTAGGATAGGGAACCTTCTCCAAACCGAAAAACGCAAAGTGTGTGAGGTCACTTATGTGGACTGTGACTAAATGTTTGCATGCACCTGAATAAAGGCACTGCCACACTTAGCGATTGCACTAGCGATCACGACAACGACACGACCTGACGAGATCGCTAGTGCGATCGCTATGTGATCGCTAGTTAGATTCCAAACACATCTCATCAGCGATCTGTGATTCCAAACACAACTCATCAGCGATCTGTATAACGACCTCTGCGGTCGTTGGAAAACCTAGTCCACCTGCGACGCTGGTGAAGTCGTTCATAAAGGGTGTCACACTCAGCGATTCAGGCTCACCAGCGGGACACCAACAACCAAAAAACGGCTCAGAACGTTCATAAGCGATCAACGACATCTCAGCAGGGGCCACATCGCTGCTACATGTCACACACAGCTGCGTCGCTAACGAGATCGCTACTGCATCATAAATGGTGACGCAGTAGCGATCTCGTTAGCGATCTCGCTTAGTGTGGCATACCTTTAGAGCTGTTTTTGTTATTGATGCTAGCTTTGTTCCGCAATTTTTATATTTAATTTTTCTGGTTGTGCAACCTATATAATTCAATTTGCATGTGACACAAGTGATGCAGTAAACAGCATATTTAGAATACAGTGTTACTAAAAGTCCTGTGAAGAGTAATGACATTTACTTACAGTATATAATATAGTGTCACCTACTTTTGAGAGTTTGGACATCCCTTGGCAAATTAGGTGTAATTTGGATAATTGTAAATTATGCACATAGGTACTAAAAGTCTGCCTGTGTCACATTTTCTAGGGGAAGTCTCTTGTTGAAAAGGACTTTGGTGTGTATAGAAGGAAGAGCCACAAAACTGATAATGGGCACAGGGCTACACAGAGCTCCACATTATTACTATGTAATTTGCATCCTATAGTCTTCTATTAGATGTACAGTATATGTTAACCACTAGGGAATGTAATGCAATAGATATGTGGTAATACTAACTATATACTGTTTATAGCCTTGGGAGGTTTGTTGTTAGCCTTCCAAACAGCTACTCTGTTTTTTTAACAAAATCTGTTGTAATATTTTATATATATATATATATATATAAAATTATATATATATATATATAAAATTGAGTGTGTGTATGTATGTGTCGAGCCATGCCGACTCCACATAGCCCCGCCCACTCTGCATAGCCACACTCACTCCACATGCAAATCCCTGTATAAAAATATCTAATTATATTTTGAGTGCATTTACTGAATATACATTTCAGTAGGCCAACATTTCGGATTTTAAAATCATTTTTTCAAGCTGGTGTTATAAAGTATTCTAATTTACTGAGATAATGACGTTTGAGTTTTCATTGGCTGTAAGCCATAATCATCAACATTAACAGAAATAAACACTTGAAATAGATTACTCTGTTTGTAATGACTCTATATAATATATGTGTTTCACTTTTTGTATTGAAGAACTGAAATATATTAACTTTTTGATGATATTCTAATTTTGTGAGATGTATCTGTACTTTTGATTATAGGAATATTGGTTTGGCCTAATACAGTGGAGAAAAAAAGTATTTAGTTAGCCACCAATTGTTCAAGTTCTCCCACTTAAAAAGATGAGAGAGGCCTGTAATTGACATCATAGGTAGACCACAACTATGAGAGTCAAAATGAGAAAACAAATCCAGAAAATCACCTTTTCTGATTTGGCAAGATTTATTTTGCAAATTATGGGGGAAAATAAGTATTTGGTCATTAACAAAAGTTCATCTCAATATTTTGTTATATATCCTTTGTTGGCAATGACAGAGGTCAAACGTTTTCTGTAAGTCTTCACAAGTTTGGCATACATTGTTGGTGGTATGTTGGCTCATTCCTCCATGCAGATCTCCTCTACAGCAGTGATATTTTGGGCCTGTTGCTGGGCAACATGGACTTTCAAATCCCTCCAAAGGTTTTCTATGGGGTTGAGATCTGGAGACTGGCTAGGCCACTCCAGGACCTTCATATGCTTTTTACGAAGCCACTCCTTCATTGCCCTGGCGGTGTCCTTGGGTCATTATCATGCTGACAGACCATTCCACGTTTCATCTTCAATGCCCTTGCTGATGGAATAAGGTTTGCACTCAAAATCTCACAATACATGGCCCCACTCATTCTTTCATGTACACGGATCAGTCGTCCTGGTCCCTTTGCAGAGAAACAGCCACCCCCATGCTTCACAGTAGGTATGGTGTTCTTTGGATGCAACTTAGCATTTTGTCTCCACCAAACATGATGAGTTTTGTTTCTACCAAACAGTTCTACTTTGGTTTCATCAGTCCATATGACATTCTCCCAATATTCTTCTGGATAATCCAAATGCTCTCTAGCAAACTTCAGATGGGCCCAGACATGTACTGGCTTAAGCAGGGGAACATGTTTGGCACTGCAGCATCTGAGTCCATGGTGGCGTAGTGTGTTACTGATGGTAGCCTTTGTTATGGTGGTCCCAGCACTATGCAAGTCATTCACTAGGTCCCCCGTGTGGTCTACCTATGATGTCAATTATCTTTTTAAGTGGGAGAACTTGCACAATTGGTGGCTGACTAAATAAATTTTTTCCCCACTGTATATGATGGAAGATATTCAAAAATTACAAGCTTACAAGCTAACTTGACCACATTGAGAGTTTGGACAAGCACTTGGCAAATTAGGTGCAATTTGGATAATTGTATAATTATGCATTATGATACTAATGGCTCTGACTGTTCTTCATTTCCTAGGGGAGGTCTCTTCTTGAGAAGGACTTCAGTGTATATAGAAAGATGAGCCACAAAACTGATAAGGGGTATCTAGTTATTAAGAACGCTCAAAACTGGTCACGACAGTAAAGGTATGTTCCCACAGTCAGTAAACGCTGCAGGTTGGGAGCTGCGTGCATCTGCAGCGTCCAACCCGCAGCGGCCAGATG
This sequence comes from Oophaga sylvatica, assembly GCA_033576555.1. Lineage (NCBI taxonomy): Eukaryota > Metazoa > Chordata > Amphibia > Anura > Dendrobatidae > Oophaga > Oophaga sylvatica. Next base: position 760,899,248 of record JARQOD010000001.1, read on the forward strand.
TTACAGCATAGTGGATGGGACTTGAAGAAGTCCCATCTCCACTATGCTTGCTCCGACAGCTGCGGCTTTCCTGTGGAGACGCACATGCGGCGCATCTTTCCAGATCACAGCATGTCAATTTTATAGTGGAGACACTCAGTCTCCGCAAGATAAATGTCCCCGTACAATGTATTGAATGTGTTGATTCTGCATGGTTTAATGAACACATGCGGCATCACCTGCGTTCAAAAGCCGGCAGCGCTTTGGACGGAGCGGACATGTGCTGCGTCCAAAGCGCTGCCCAATACTGAACGTGTGAATAAACTCTAAGAGTTGATGGTATAAATACAAAAAAAAGGCAATTATTTTTCATTACATTTCATCTGGATACATTTGGGGAAATACAGTTCTAATGTGTACTCCTTTCCTTAATCTACTTCTTCACTTCCTCTGTTGAATTTCAGAAACATACAGCTCTGTCAAAACTTAAGAGACCACTTTCAAATGTTACGTTTGTATGATTTTTCTCTTCATAGGTATATTTTGGAGTAAAATGTAAATTGCTCTTTTAGTGTATAAACTTCTAACAACATGTCTCTGAATTTCCAAGCAATAAATTTTGCATTTTTTTTCTGACAAAGAAAAATGGTCAAACTAAAAAAACCCCAGTGCTTTCAGACCTCAAATAATGCAAAGAAACCAAGTTCATAATCATTTAGAAACAACAATACTAATGTTTTAACTCAGGAAGAGTTCTGAAATCAATATTTTGTGGAATAACCATGATTTTTTAAAAACAGCTTTTATGCATCTAATGCATATAGGCAAGCTTGCCACCAGTCTTTCACACTGCTTCTGGTGCAAAAATTTAACAGTTCTTCTTTGTTTAATGGCTTGTGACTATCCACCATCCTCTTGATTACATTCCAGCGGTTTTCAATGGGGTTCAGGTCTGGAGAATGGGCTGCCCATGTCAAGGTTTTGATGTGGTGGTCTCTTAATTTTTGCCAGAGCTGTATGTCTCTTTCATCAATGCTATGTAATTATATAACTCTATTTTATTTTACTTAAGTTGACTCATAAAAGGCAAAGTTCTCAAAAAATAAATGAATGATTGAGTTTCCAAAGAAGCTAGTATACAATTAAGCATCACTTACTAATTCAAATCACTTACTGTATATTAATGTAATTTAAGTAGTTACATATTTTACTAAATTACTACTTAATCAATAAAGCACTGATTTTAAATTGCATTTTTAATTAAGAAATAGTTACTTTAATTTAAGATGCTTGATTAAAGCATATTTTAGAATGAGAAAAATGAGAAATTATTTATGTTGTAAAAAAAAGATAGAAGAGCGCAGTTTCTTCAAAATGTAGTTTTTCTTAATTTTAGAAATATACCAAGTTAACCAACCTCCCTTCTGTTTTTCCATCCCATGTTGATGTTTCTTCTTTTGGTTTTAGGATTGTAAAGACAATAAAATGACTATGCTACTGGATTGCCAACTGTGAGTAAATTCACAGACTGTCCTCAAAATTCCAGTCGTTTGTTTTGTCATCTATAGTTGTTTTATTCTGCTGGAAATGTCCATTTTTGTTTCAAACATGTTTTAGATTTAACATTTTAATTACAACATTAAGGAATATGAAGGAAAGCTCTTATGGGGTGGGAAATAGACGGAGGAAAAGAATTGGGAGGGGAGAGGGTGAGGACTATGTCATCAAAGAATAATCAAAATAGTAATATTTCAACAATACATCATTTGTGCTTATTTATATAGTGTGGGGAAAATAAGTATTTGATACACTACAAATTTTGCAAGTGGTCTGTAGTTGTTATTGTAGGTACACTTCAACTGTGAGAGACAAAATCTAAAAATAAAAAACAGAAAATCACATTGTATGATTTTTAAATAATTAAATTAAATTTTATCTCATGAAATAAGTACATGATCACCTACCAAACATCAAGAATTCTGGCTCTCACAGACCTGTTAGTTTTTCTTTAAGAAGCCATCCTACTCTGTACTCTTTACTTAATTGCACCTGTTTGAACTCATTACCTGTAAAAAAGACACCTCTTCCACACACTCAATCAATCACACTCCAATCTTTCCACCATGGAAAAGACTAAAGAGCTAAGGACTTCAGGGACAAAATTGTAGACCTGCACAAGGATGGGTTGGGCTACAGGAAAATAGGCAAGCAGCTTGGTTAGAAGGCAACAGCTGATGGCACAATTATTAGAAAATGGAAATATGCAAATTGCCTCTTCAAACAAAGAGGACTTGTACTCTATAGCGCCACCTATTGGAAGTAGCGATCCTACAAGTCACAATCAACCCTTTAACGAGTCTTGTAATATGACTTAGGATAAAAGCCAAATCAGAATCTCCATTTGCAGACACGGTGTTTCGGACTGTTGGTCCTCGTCAGTGCAAAGTAGGAGAGATCTGATTTGGCTAGATGAGAGGCTCTGGACTGGGGTCTGGGGGGTAAGGTTACTCCTTGTGGAGAATGACATACCAGCTCTGGCGTGTCGAGGTAAGGAGGCCTATTCGCCGTGCAATGCTCCTCTGGGAAATTTTAATATGCAAATTGCCTCTTCAAACAAAGAGGACTTGTACTCTATAGCGCCACTATTGGAAGTAGCGATCCTACAAGTCACAATCAACCCTTTAACGAGTCTTGTAATATGACTTAGGATAAAAGCCAAATCAGAATCTCCATTTGCAGACACGGTGTTTCGGACTGTTGGTCCTCGTCAGTGCAAAGTAGGAGAGATCTGATTTGGCTAGATGAGAGGCTCTGGACTGGGGTCTGGGGGGTAAGATTACTCCTTGTGGAGAGTGACATACCAGCTCTGGCGTGTCGAGGTAAGGAGGCTTATTCGCCGTGCAATGCTCCTCTGGAAATTTTAATATGCAAATTGCCTCTTCAAACAAAGAGGACTTGTACTCTATAGCGCCACCTATTGGAAGTAGCGATCCTACAAGTCACAATCAACCCTTTAACGAGTCTTGTAATATGACTTAGGATAAAAGCCAAATCAGAATCTCCATTTGCAGACACGGTGTTTCGGACTGTTGGTCCTCGTCAGTGCAAAGTAGGAGAGATCTGATTTGGCTAGATGAGAGGCTCTGGACTGGGGTCTGGGGGGTAAGATTACTCCTTGTGGAGAGTGACATACCAGCTCTGGCGTGTCGAGGTAAGGAGGCTTATTCGCCGTGCAATGCTCCTCTGGGAAATTTTAATATGCAAATTGCCTCTTCAAACAAAGAGGACTTGTACTCTATAGCGCCACCTATTGGAAGTAGCGATCCTAAAAGTCACAATCAACCCTTTAACGAGTCTTGTAATATGACTTAGAATAAAAGCCAAATCAGAATCTCCATTTGCAGACACGGTTTTCTGACTGTTGGTTCTCGTCAGTGCAAAGTAGGAGAGATCTGATTTGGCTAGATGAGAGGCTCTGGACTGGGTCTGGGGGGTAAGGTTACTCCTTGTGGAGAGTGACATACCAGCTCTGGCGTGTCGAGGTAAGGAGGCTTATTCGCCGTGCAATGCTCCTCTGGGAAATTTTAATATGCAAATTGCCTCTTCAAACAAAGAGGACTTGTACTCTATAGCGCCACCTATTGGAAGTAGCGATCCTACAAGTCACAATCAACCCTTTAACGAGTCTTGTAATATGACTTAGGATAAAAGCCAAATCAGAATCTCCATTTGCAGAACGGTGTTTCGGACTGTTGGTCCTCGTCAGTGCAAAGTAGGAGAGATCTGATTTGGCTAGATGAGAGGCTCTGGACTGGGGTCTGGGGGGTAAGGTTACTCCTTGTGGAGAATGACATACCAGCTTGGCGTGTCGAGGTAAGGAGGCTTATTCGCCGTGCAATGCTCCTCTGGGAAATTTTAATATGCAAATTGCCTCTTCAAACAAAGAGGACTTGTACTCTAGTAGCGCCACCTATTGGAAGTAGCGATCCTACAAGTCACAATCAACCCTTTAACGAGTCTTGTAATATGACTTAGGATAAAAGCCAAATCAGAATCTCCATTTGCAGACACGGTGTTTCGGACTGTTGGTCCTCGTCAGTGCAAAGTAGGAGAGATCTGATTTGGCTAGATGAGATGGGCCTGCTGGCAACTGTGGGTCCATGGGGGGAAAGGTTATCTTGTGGAAGTCAGAATACCAGCTCTGGGGCTGTCAGAGGACAATGGACTATGCCGTGCATGCTCCTCTGGGAAATTTTAATATGCAAATTGCCTCTTCAAACAAAGAGGACTTGTACTCTATAGCGCCACCTATTGGAAGTAGCGATCCTACAAGTCACAATCAACCCTTTAACGAGTCTTGTAATATGACTTAGGATAAAAGCCAAATCAGAATCTCCATTTGCAGACACGGTGTTTCGGACTTTTGGTCCTCGTCAGTGCAAAGTAGGAGAGATCTGATTTGGCTAGATGAGAGGCTCTGGACTGGGTCTGGGGGGTAAGGTTACTCCTTGTGGAGAGTGACATACCAGCTCTGGCGTGTCGAGGTAAGGAGGCTTATTCGCCGTGCAATGCTCCTCTGGGAAATTTTAATATGCAAATTGCCTCTTCAAACAAAGAGGACTTGTACTCTATAGCGCCACCTATTGGAAGTAGCGATCCTAAAAGTCACAATCAACCCTATAACGAGTCTTGTAATATGACTTAGGATAAAAGCCAAATCAGAATCTCCATTTGCAGACACGGTGTTTCGGACTGTTGGTCCTCGTCAGTGCAAAGTAGGAGAGATCTGATTTGGCTAGATGAGAGAAAATGGAAGAAAACAAAGATGACTGTCAATATTCCTCGATCTGGGGCTCCATGCCAAATCTCACGTCATGGGGAAAGGATGATTGTGAGAAAGGTCAGGAATTAGCTCAGAATACATGGGGGGACCTGGTCAATGACCTGAAGACAACTGGGAACAGAGTCTCAAACCTTACGGTTAGTAACACACTATGCCGTCATGGATAAAAATCCTGCAGTTCACACAAGGTCCCCCTGACCATGCCAGCACATGTCCAGGCCTGTTTTAAGTTCACCAATGACCATCTGGATGATCTAGAGGAGGCATCGGAGAAGCTCATATGGTCAGTTGAGACCAAAATAGGACTTTTTGGTATCAACTTCACTTGTTGTGTTTGGAAGAAATAAATAGTGACATTTGCGTATGTCAGCAGGCTTTACACTAGGTGCACAACTGCTAGATAAATGTACTCTATTTCACCAGAGGAGGAGCAATTTTTTTATATCGCCTTTATTACACATGCCAACAGTAGACTCAGGTAAATTACTTGTAAATAGTGCATATATCAGCAGGCTTTACGCCAGTCGCACAGCTGCTAGATAAATATGCACTATTTCAGCAATAAGCAAGGAATATTACCGTATTTTTCGGACCATTAGACGCACTTTTTTTCCTCCAAATTTGGTAGGAAAGTGTGGGTGCGTCTTATGGTCGGAATGTAACATGTGGGGAGGGGGGCAGGGGGCAGCAGTGGAGTGAGATGCAGGAGGCAGGAAAATATCCCCTCCGCTGCAGGAATCCAGCTCTGGGAAAACCACTGGTCCCGATACTTAAGTGCAGTGAATATTAATTAGCCGCTTCCCCGCCCACCTATCAGCTGAGCAGTGAGCGGGGAGCAGCAAATGACAGAGCCACATGGTTCCCCAGTGCCTGATTCCTGCAGCAGCTGGGGATCTGTGTGGGAAGTAGAAGGAGGCAGCAGGAGCAGAGTGCAGCAGGAGGCATCGCATACCTGACAGCCTGGAGCTGTGCTGATGCGATGCTGAATGCTCCTGTGGAGGACCTGTGAGGAGGTCAGGAAGAGGGCGGGCTGGAGCATCATATGACCACACAAAGCCCTGCCTCTTCATGATGTCATCACAGGTCCTGCAGACACACTGTACAAGAAAAAAATAATTAAAAGGTTAGTAATGACAGCACATTAAAAAGCACTCTGCCATCCTGTGGTGGCCTATAACTCCCAGCATGCCATAGGATCTGCAGGATATGCTGAGAGTTATAGTTCTACCATGGGATCTTAAAGCAGCACTCCAGTGTTATAAGTGCTGGAGTGTGGCTTTAAATATAAGCCCTATGCTCCCATTCTTAGGCCGTGGTCACACATGCGAGAAATTTGCACGATTTTTGTGCGAATCTCTCTCGTGAACACCCGGCACTGCCGCCGGCACTCGGACCGGAGCGTGCGGCTGCATGTTTTTCTATGCAGCTGCACGTTCCAGTCTGAGTGCCAGCGGCAGTGCCGGGTGTTCACGAGAGAGATTCGCACAAAAATCGTGCAAATTTCTCGCATGTGTGACCCCGGCCTTATACTCACCCTCCAGCATCTTCACATAGTAGTTTACAGACACCACACTGGTCCCGCAGCACAATCTTCTACCCGTAGCTTCCTACATAATAACATGCTATTATATATAATAACACCACATATAATAGTATGTTATTTATGTTATTAAATATTTTACCACATTTTTTGCTTCAAATATATTTTTCCCTATTTTCCACCTCTAAAACCTGGGTGCGTCTTATAGTCCGGTGCGTCTTATAGTCCGAAAAATACGGTATTTAGCTCTTAAAAAGCTGTTTAGTATATGCTGGCACTGAGTAATATTATTTAGCTCTAAAAAATAGCTGTTTAGTATATGCTAGTACTGAAGAATATGCTTTAGCTTTATAAAAAGCTGTTTAGCATATGCTGGTTGTGGATATAAAACTCTGCCTCTCTCTCCCTACTCTACAATCTGTTCCTACACTATACACAATGCAACCTAGCAAAGATCTGCAGCATGTACTTGCAATGCTAACACCCTGCCTGCCTTTCACTCTCCCTGGTATTAACTCCTTTACCCCCGAAGGTGGTTTGCACGTTAGTGACCTGGCCTCTTTTTACAATTCTGACCACTATCACTTTATGTGGTTATAATTCTAGAATGCTTCAACGGATCCTGAGAGTCCTCAGTGGTTGATACCTTTTAATGGCTAACTGAAAAGATGGTAACAAATTGCAAGCTTTCAAGACTACTCAGGTCTCTTTATCAGTCCTGTTGTGTATATTAATATGTGATTCTTCAGTTTTTGTTTTAGTCTTTGCCTGATGAAGAGACCTGAGTAGTCTCGAAAGCTTGCAATTTGTTACCATCTTTTCAGTTAGCCATTAAAAGGTATCAACCACTGAGGACTCTCAAGTCTAAATATTTTTCTATCTACTGGCTAACACGGTACGAAGATACACATCTTTCCTATATCAACGGATCCTGGTGATTCTGAAAATGTTTTTTCGTGACATATTGTACTTCATGATAATGGTAAAATTTCTTTGATATTACTTGCATTTATTTGTGAAAAATGGAAATTTGGCAAAAATTTTGAAAATTTTGCAATTTTCCAACTTTGAATTTCCATGCCCTTAAATCACAGAGATATGTCACACAAAATAGTTAATAAGTAACATTTCCCACATGTCTACTTTAAATTAGCACAAAATTGGAAACAAAAAATTTGTTAGGAAGTTATAAGGGTTAAAATTTGGCCAGCGATTTCTCATTTTTACAACAAAATTTGCAAAACCATTTTTTAGGGACCACATCACATTTGAAGTCACTTTGGTGACTCAAGGTGCTCAAAACTACATTCAAGAACTTTGTTAATTCTTCACGTGCTTCACAGGAATTTTTGGAATGTGGAAAAAAATTAACATATTTATATATTTATAATAATAATCCAATTTTTTTTTATTTTGACAAGGTTAAGAGGAAAAAATGGACTCCAAAATTTGTTGTATAGTTTCTCCTGAGCATGCTGATACCCATATGAGGGAGAAAACTACTGTGTGGGTGCACGGCAGAGCTCGGAAGGGAAGGAGCGCCATTTGGCTTTTTGAATGTAAAATTTCCTGGAATCATTAGCAGATGTCATGTCCCTTTTGGAGAGCTCCTGATGTGCCTAAACAGTTGAAACCCCCCACAAGTGATGCCATATTGGAAACTAGACCCTCAAGGAATGTATTTAGATGCGTGGTGAGCACTTTGAACCCCAAAGTGCTTCACAGAAGTTTATAACGTTGAGCAGTGAAAATAAAAAAAACACATTTTCCCCTCAAAAATGTTATTTTGGCCCCAAATTTTGCATTTTCATAATGGTATGAGGAAAAATTGCACCATGCAATTTGTTGTGCAATTTCTCCTGAGTACACCGATACCCCATATGTGGGGGAATACTACTTTTGAGGCACTGTGCAAAGCTCAGAAGTAGGGATGAGCGATATTGCCCGAAATTGTATCGGAATTCCGATTTCCGATATTGGAAAAATATCGGATATCGGAATTTCCGATTTCCGATATCAATGCAAGTCAATGGGAGTAAAAAATCGGAATTACAAAATGACCACTACAGTGCTATATAATGGATAAAATGGAGGGGAAACACCTCAGGATAATGGGGAAGAAGTATGCAGAGGCAGAGGAGCAAAAAAATCGCTAGAAAAATTCACAGAGCGAAAACTGTAGCAGGAAAACTGGTCGCCATCTTCTTAACAGCGGTGTTTTTTCTTTGGGTTAGGATTAGTTGGGGTAGGGTTAGGGTTTATGGTTAGTAGGGTAAGGGTTAGGGTTAGAGTGAGCGTTGTCGAAACACGGTTTGGAGCAGGCGGTACCCGTGCCCTTGGGCACTTCCAAGAACCAGCTGGCAATGCTGGAACTCGGTTTAACCCTTGGGGAGGCACCTGTGTCCGCACTTCACTGCCACGAAACAGCCGGCGTGGCTGGATCCCGCCTCTTGTGCTTCTGCCTATAGGTGTTTGGCATCTGTCGTCCTTTTTTTCCACTTTGGTCTAACGAGGTACAGCTGGTGGTACTGTTGCCCAGAAACACAGCATGCTGTGAAAGTGGCAGTCACGGAAATGGGCACTAGCTGGAGGTACTAGAGCCCAGAAACCCGGCATGCTGTGAAAGTGGCAGTCACGGAAATGGGCATTAGCTGGCGGTAGTAGAGCCAATGGAAAACAGTATGAGGTGAAAGAGTCAGTCACAGAACCAGGTGCTACCAAGTAGAGGCCAGAGCATGGGCATAACAGATTACGCTGTGTGAAACATAGGCACATGACAAAGCATGCATACTGCTACCAACCATGCATGTAACCTGTGTACTGTGGCCCAGGGCAGCACAAGTCACCAGAAATCCAGGCCTGGTTCATTTTTAGGAATGTAAGCCGGTCCACATTTGCAGCTGATAGTCTGGTACGTTGGTCTTTTAGTACATTGCCAACTGCACTAAAGAGCGTTCAGAAATCACACTGGCACCAGGACAAGCCAGGAACTCCAAGGCATACTGGCTAAGCTTGGGCCATGTATCCAACTTGGAGACCCAAAACTTGAAGGGGACAGATCCATCCTGAAGCCCACTGACAGGGGTGAAGAGGTATTGTGCCACCATGTCACGGTAACGTTGCCTCCTAGTGCATTGCACTGTCTGTGCTGATGGTGCCCGAACTGTTTGCGGGTTCAGAAACCGTTGGAACAGGTTGGGTATACTGAACCTGTCAGTAGCAGATGTACTGCTTCTGCTACCGGCTTCTGAACGGATTCCGCTGGGCCCAGGACGCACTGAGGTGCCTGATAGTGCACTCGCATCACTGCTATGCAGTGGAAAAGAGTACATGAGTGAATTAACCAGTGCTTTTTGGTACTCCTGCATTTTACGTGCCCGGTTCAACGGTGTAATTAGGCTTTCAAGGCTGTCCCGGTAACATGGATCTAAGAGGGTGGCCACCCAGTAGTCATTTGTGTGGAGAATACGAGCCACGCGTGGGTCTTTTCTCAGACACTGCAGCATGAAGTCACTCATGTGCTGAAGGCTGCCAACTGGCCGTGCATCGCTGTCACCAGCTGGAGGAATGTGCTCTGGCTGATCTGCATCACCCCATCCACGCTCTATCTGGTGACTACTAGTAGAGCGCTGTGTACTTTCCTCCTCTAGCTCATCCTCATAGTCCTCCTCATCCTCCTCGCTTGCTGTGTCCTGCCTGGACATTTGTGAGGCACCCACAGAGCTTTGTACCAACCGGGCTGATGAAGATTGCCTGGTTGGTGCAAGTGTCTCATCATACTCCTCCTCCTCCTCTGAGAAACCTCATCCCTTAGTGTTGTGAGTGCTCTGGGGGCGACATCTGAGCTGGGGCTCCCTCCGGTGGTTGCTGGGGGTAATGAACTAATTACTGAATGGCCTTCAGCTGGCTCTGAATGGGATGATATAAGTGACCTGAGTTCTCATCAGCCTTGCCAGTAATCAATAATAATAATAATAATTTTTATTTATATAGCGCCAACATATTCCGCAGCGCTTTACAGTTCAATTGTTCCTCCTGGTCTTGCTTGGAGCACAGCTTGCTTTCCTCCTCTCATTCAGATAAGTGTTTTGTTGTTTTTTTTCCTCTGTTGAATTTTCACTGCTGGTTTGCTGCTTGCAGTGGACCACAGCCTGGTCCCCTTTTGGGGTCTGGCGCTGCAATTGTGCTCATTTTGTGTTTGCACTTTTGCTTTGTTCCTTTGTCACTTTTTATTTGCTGAGTTGTTGTGAGTTACACCAGAGATTTGATTTAGGTGGTAAAGATCGTGTGATCTCAGTTTTTTTTGTTAATCAGAAGTGTTGGTATTTTTGTCAGGGTTTTTTTGGGTTGCAGTCAAAATTCTTTCCTATACTTTTCTATCTAGACAGATTGGGCCCCAGCATTTGCTCATTCTATTTTCTGTCTGTGTCCGTGTTTTCTTCTTGTCTAACCGCCATTACATGTTTGGGGGCTTCCTATTTCTTTTGGGATTCTGCCCCAGGGCAGATAGCTTTCATCTTTCTGCCTTTAGGTGTAGTTATCTCTAGGGCTTTGACGAGGTGTCTAGGATCACCGTAGGTACGCTCCACGGCTACTTCTAGTGTGGCGGTTAGTTTAGTGTACTGCAATCCAATAGTTTCCAGCCTTTCTGGTGTATTACTACTTAGGCTATTTTTTGCAATTTCTCCTCAGCTACCAAAACATAACAGTATTACCGGCCAAACTAAAAATTATATGGTACTCACAGAAGAGAAAAATAGTAAAAAGGAAAAAGAAAAAAAGGGAGTTGTCAGAATTTTTTTTCTCTGTTGCATTTTTTTTACCTCTTTTTCTCTGGGTGCTGAGGAGGAATTTTTTTTTCTCTCAATGGAGTTTGCACAGTTGTCTGGCAGTGTGGAGCAGCTTGCCTCTGAGGTTCGGAGTATTACTACCTATCTTGCTAGGTTGTCGGTTGTGGAACCTAGGATCCCCATTCCAGATTTATTTTTGGGGGATTGGTCTAAATTTCTGAATTTCAAAAATAACTATAAGTTGTTTTTTGCCTTAAAACCTAAGTCCTCAGGGAACGCAGCACAGCAAGTTCAAATTGTCATCTCTCTGCTGAGCGGCAACCCTCAGGATTGGGCTTTTTCCCTGACACCTGGGGATCCTGTTTTGAATGATGTTAATGTATTTTTTCAGGCTCTGGGTTATTGTACGATGAACCTAATGTCACTGATCAAGCTGAAAAGACCTTGTTGGCATTAAATCAGGGTCGTGAAGACGCTGAGCTGTACTGTCAGAAATTTTGAAAATGGGCAGTCCTGACCAAATGGAATGATGATGCTTTGGCAGCCATTTTTCGGAAGGGTCTGTCAGAAAATGTAAAGGACGTTATGGTGGGATTTCCTGTTCCCTCTGGTCTCAATGATTCTATGTCTTTGGCTATTCAAATTTACAGACGTTTGCGGGAGCGCAGAGGTATGCTTGAGATAGTGTTGCCTTGTGAGCCAGCTCCTGAACCCATGTAGTGTGATGGAGTGACTTCTGGGGCTCAGCGTCATGAGTTTCGTAAGCGCAATGGGTTATGTTTCTACTGTGGTGACGCTTTCCATGCTATTTCCGTCTGCCCTAAGCGAGGAAAACGTTTTGCGCGCTCAGTTGTCTTGGGTAGTGTTCAGACTAAATTTCTATTGACTGTTACCCTGATTTGCTCCCTGTCCACATTTTCTGCTCAGGCTTTCGTTGATTCGGGAGCAGCTATTAACCTGATGGATTTTGATTTTGCTAAACGTTGTGGGTTTCCCTTGATACCCCTACGGAAGTCTATTCCCCTACTGGGATCGATTCTACCCCTTTGGCTGAGAATAAACCTCAGTTCTCTACTCAGGTGATAATGAGGGTTGAACCTGATCATCAGGAGAGTTGCAAATTTTTGGTGCTGTATAATCTGCATGACTTTATCGTACTGGGTTTCCCTTGGTTACAGTCTCATAATCCTGTTTTGGATTGGAAATCTGTGTCTGTGACCAGTTGGGGCTGCCAATGTGTTAATACTGACACTCCTGTTTTTTCTGCCTGTCCCCAGTCTCAGGATGTCCCTGACTATTTGACTGATTTTTCTGATGTGTTTAGTGAAAGTAAGTCTGCATCCTTACCTACTCACAGGAGCTATGATTGCGCTATTGAGTTAGTGCCTGGTGGTAAATTTCCTAAAGGTCGCCTTTTTAATTTATCTGTACCTGAACATGATGCTATGCGATCTTATATCAAGGAGTCTTTGGAGAAGGGTCATATCAGACCATCCTCTTCACCCTTGGGTGCCGGTTTTTTCTTTGTGGCCAAAAAGGATGGTTCATTGAGGCCGTGTATTGATTATCGCTCCTGAATAAGATCACTGTTAAATATCAATATCCGTTACCCTTGATTTCTGACCTATTTCCAGAGTGAAAAGTGCTAGTTGGTTTACCAAGCTTGACCTCAGGGGGCGTATAACCTTATTCGCATTAAGCACGGAGATGAATGGAAGACGGCGTTTAATACCCCAGAGGGGCATTTTTGAGTACCTAGTGATGCCTTTTGGGCTTACTAATGCCCCTTCCGTCTTCCAATCCTTCATGAATGATATTTTCAGAGATTTTGTGGATAAATTTCTGATTGTTTATTTGGATGATATCTTGATTTTTTCCAACGACTGGGACTCTCATGTGAAACATGTTCGGACTGTGTTCCAGATTTTGAGAGAGAATGCACTGTATGTGACGGGATCAAAGTGTCTTTTTGGCGTACAGAAGGTCTCATTTCTAGGATTCATTTTGTCTCCATCTGTTATTGAAATGGACCCGGTCAAGGTTCAGGCCATCTGTGATTGGGTTCAACCTACTTCATTGAAGGCTCTTCAGAGATTTTTGGGTTTTGCCATTTTTTATCGTAAATTTATTGGTAATTTCTCCGGTATTGTTAAACCATTGACTGATTTGACCAAAAGAGTTCCGATGTGGTGAATTGGCCTCCTGAGGCAGTTACTGCGTTTCAGGAACTTAAGCAGAGATTCATTTCTGCTCCTGTTCTACGGCAGCCTGATGTTTTCTCTGCCGTTTCAGGTGGAGGTTGATGCCTCTGAGTTTGGGGCAGGTGCCGTTTTGTACCAAAGGGATCCAGAGACCTCTAAGAGTAACCCTTGTGCCTTTTTCTCTCGAAAATTTTCTCCAACTGAACGTATTTATGACGTGGGTAATTGGGAGTTATTGGCCATGAAGTGGGCCTTTGAAGAGTGGAGACATTGGCTGGCAGGAGCCAAACATCAGGTCATGGTCCTCACGGACCATAAGAACCTGGTTTATCTCGAATCAGCCAAGCGACTTGATCCTAGACAGGCCAGGTGGGCCTTGTTTTTCACACATTTTAATTTTGTGGTTTCTTTTCTTCCGGGCACTAAAAATGTTAAGGCGGATGCCTTCTCGAGGAGTTTCTTTGCGGATTCTCCTGAGTTATCTGATCCTGCTGTTATTTTGAAAGAGGGTGTAGTTCTTTCCGCCATCTCGCCCAATTTGAGACTGACTCTGGAGGAGTGTCAGGAGGATAAACCTGAGCGTTGCCCTGTTGGGAAATTGTTTGTCCCAGACCAGTGGAAGAAGAGTGTGATGTCTGAGATTCATTGTTCCGCGTTGGCTGTCATCCCGGATTTTTGGTACCGAGTCTTGGTGAGTCGGTCCTTTTGGTGGCCTACTTTGTCTCGTGACGTCAGGGACTTTGTGCAGTCCCTGTGGGACTTGCTCTCGTTCCAAGCCTTGCTCTCGTTCTAGTGGTTTGTTAATGCCATTACCTGTACCCAAGAGGCCATGGACCCATATTTCTATGGATTTTATTTCCGACCTCCTGTCTCTCAGAGAATGACCGTTATCTGGGTAATCTGTGATAGGTTTTCCAAGATGATACATCTTGTGCCATTACTAGTGTTGAGCGATAGTGCTCGATATCTAAAAATTCGTATTGAAATTGTATCGCCGATAGCACTAAATATCGTCGATATCCGATTTCGATACCGGAAGTCCAATGTAAGTCTATGGGAACCAAAATATCGCAACTAAAAAAAACCTTTATTTCCTTGTAAACACTAAATATACACACATAGAATACATAAATATATATATATATACATGTCATGTGACATATATATATATATAATATATACATATATGTATAGTTTATACATTCTACATAGTAAAATATCCTCTGATTCAATGCCGGGTAAAGCCGGCTTCTGTGAAAGACAGAAGCACCCGACATGAAATGACACTTGGTGTACAAGGGTTAACCATGTCTTTTCATGTCGTTTGCAATCTGATTTGCACAAACAATTACATCAGTCTATGTGTGCAAAATTTCACACCTGTAGGGGTTAATTAAGGTGTAAATTCGTTGTAAAAAAACGGACTTTTTTGCTACGAATTTACACCTTTAATTAACCCCTACAGGTGAAATTTTGCACACTTACACTCATGTAATTGTTTGTGCAAATCAGATATCAAACTACATGAAAAGACATGGTTAACTCTATGTAAACCAAGTATCATTTCATGTCGGGTTCTGCTATTCACAAAGCCGGCAATTGAATTAGCGGCTATTATACTATGTAGAAGTGTATGAACTATGAATATAAATATATAATATGTGTCACAAATTCAATGACATGTATATATATATATGAGGTGTAAAATTGCTGAAAAAAAATGCGTGGGCTCCCGCCCTATTTTCGCGACCAGACAGACAAAGCCAGTGAGTGGGGGCAGATAATAATAGCCCAGAGAGGGACCATTATTTTTGCCCCCCCCGGCTACTAACATCTGCCCCCAGACACCCCAGAAAGGGCAAATCTCTAATTAGATTTGCCCTTTCTGGCACTTTGTCCGTCTATTCCCATTGCCCTGTAGCGGTGGCGAATGGGTTAATAAGGGGTTAAAATGACCTTGCAATTGAAAGGTCACTTTAAGCCAGGTTAATAATTGAGAGCTGTCAATCAGACAACTATCAATTATTAATCCTATTGTATGAAAGAAAAATCAAACACACACACTTTAATAAAAAAGAAGTTTAATGAAATAATCACACAGTTTTTGACCATATTTTATTTACCTGCTAAAACCATTTCCTGTAATAAAAATAAAATAATAAAGCAAAATTATTCTTACCAATCCGATGTACAGTCAGGTCCCACGGTGTAATTCATCAGAAAGGGTTAATGTTTACTGCAGGGACCGCAGCTAATGCTGCAGCCTCACAGTAAACCCCCAAATGAATGAGTTCCTCTCCTGGCTGACAGGAGAGGAAGTGGAAAGCTTAATTGATTGCTTTCCACTTTCACTTCAAGTCAGCCAGGGACACAATCAGTGACGTCAGAGGGAACTGGTTAACAAAAATAGGGGATCCCCTCGAAAAAAAATGGCGTGGGGTCCCCCCTATTTTTGTTAACCAGCCAGATGAAGCAGACCGCTGAGGCCTGGTTTTTCAGGCTGGTAAGGATCCAATATCCATGGACCTTGCAAGCCTGATAATACCAGGCCACAGCAGTCTGCATATCTTGGCTGATTAACAAAAATAGGGGATCCCCTCGAAAAAAATTGGCGTGGGGTCCCCCTATTTTTGTTAACCAGTCAGATGAAGCAGACCGCTGAGGCCTGGTTTTTCAGGCTGGTAAGGATCCAATATCCATGGACCTTGCAAGCCTGATAATACCAGGCCACAGTAGTCTGCATATATTGGCTGATTAACAAAAATAGGGGATCCCCTCGAAAAAAATTGGCGTGGGGTCCCCCCTATTTTTGTTAACCAGCCAGATGAAGCAGACCGCTGAGGCCTGGTTTTTCAGGCTGGTAAGGATCCAATATCCATGGACCTTGCAAGCCTGATAATACCAGGCCACAGCAGTCTGCTTAGCTTGGCTGGTTAACAAAAATAGGGGATCCCCTCGAAAAAAAAAACGGCGTAGGGGTCCCCCTATTTTTGTTAACCAGCCAAGTAAAATGCAGACTGCTGCGGCCTGGTATTAAAAGACTGTCAAGGCCCATGGATTTTGGCCCTCATCAGCCTGATAATACCAGGCTACAGCAGCCCCACATTTGGCGCATCAAAAGATGTGCCAATTGTGGCACTTTACCCGGCTCTTCCCACTTGCCCTGTAGCGGTGGCAAGCGGGGTAATAAGTGGTTAATGTCACTGTTGATTGCACGGTGACAATAAGCCCGGTTAATAATGGAGAGGCGTCAATAAGACACCTATCCATTATTAATCCCAAAGTTATTAAATGCATAAAAAAAAGACAAAGCAAGAAAAAAGTATTTTAATGAAATAAAAGAGACAACACAGTTTTCATTTCTTTTATTGTACTCTCATTCCTGCGACGCCATCGATCTCCTGTAAAAAAAGAAAAAAAACAAACCAACAGTATACCACCTGTCCGACGCAGTCCATAACGACAGTCCCACGACGATCCAGCTCTGCTACATCGCAATGACAGGCAGAGCCTGTCATCGCGACGCAGCACAGCTGATTACCTGCTTCCCCGGCGGTGACGTCATCGGACTGACTGCTTTACGGCCGGGATTACCCAGCAGTCACTGCAGTTATCGCGAGAAACTGCATGTGACCGCCGGGGAGAAGAGGATGGCGGCCATGAAGCAGTCCAGGACGTGACCGCCGGAGATCTTCTGCCAGGTAAGTGCCGCTGACTCCTGACAGACCCGACCGACGGACACTGACAGTGACAGACCCGACCGACGGACACAGACAGTGACAGTGACAAATCCGATTCCGGTATTCGATAAGACGAAAATATCGAAACGAATTATGAAAGGCCGATAGAGCTAATATCGGCCGATAGCCGATATTTACATTATCGTATCGCTCAACACTAGCCATTACCTAAGTTGCCTTCCTCCTCCGAATTGGTGCCTTTGTTCTTCCAGCACGTGGTTCGGTTACATGGCATTCCGGAGAAAATTGTGTCTGACAGAGGAGTCCAGTTTGTTTCCAGATTTTGGAGGACAATTTGTTCTAAACTTGGTGTTCAGTTGTCTTTCTCCTCTGCATTTCACCCTCAGACCAATGGACAAACCGAGAGAACAAACCAGACCTTGGAGACTTATTTGAGATGTTTTGTGTCTGCTGTTCAAGATGACTGGGTCTCTTTTTTGCCCTTGGCTTAGTTTGCCCTTAATAGAGCTAGCTCTGCCACCTTGATGTCTCCATTTTTCTGCAATTCTGGGTTTCACCCTCGATTTTCTTCAGGACAGGTGGAGGCTTCTGTCTGTCCGGGGGTTGACTCTATTGTGCAGCGTATGCAGCAGATTTGGGACCAGGTAGTGAAGAGGTTGTCTCTCTCTCAAGAGAAGGCCCAGCGGTTTGCCAACCGGCATAGGACTGATGGTCCTCGTTTTAAAGTGGGGGACTTGGTTTGGTTGTCCTCAAGGAATATTCCTATGAAAGTTGCATCTCCAAAAATTAAGCCAAGATTCATTGGACCTTATAAGATCATGGAAATTATTAATCCGGTTTCCTTCCGTTTGCTTCTTCCAGGGACATTTAAGATCCATAACGTGTTCCACAAATCCTTATTGAAGAGGTTTGTCGAGCCAGTGGTTCCTATGGCTGCGCCTCCCGACCCTGTTTTGGTTGAGGGCAATTTGGAGTATGTGGTTGAGAAAATATTGGATTCTCGTTTTGCTAGACGGAAACTCCAGTATTTGGTTAAGTGGAGAGGTTATGGTCAGGAGGACAATTCTTGGTGTTTGCTTCGGACATCCATGCTGGGAGACTTATCCGTGCCTATCATCGAGCTCATCCTGATCGGCCTGGTTGCGCACTGAGGGTTCCCCATCCTCAAGGGGGGTACTGTTGTGAGTACTCTGAAGGCGACTTCTGAACTTGGGCTCCCTCCGGTGGTTGCTGAGGGTAATGAACTAATTACTGAATGGCCTTCAGCTGGCTCTGAATGGGATGATATAAGTGACCTGAGTTCCCTTCAGCCTTGCCGGTAATCAATTGTTCCTCCTGGTTTGATTGGAGCACAGCTTGCTTTCCTGCTCTCATTCAGATAAGTGTTTTGTTGTTTTTTTCCTCTGTTGGATTTTCACTGCTGGTTTGCTGTTTGCAGTGGACTACGGGCTGGACCCCTTTTGGGGTCTGGCACTGCAATTGTGCTCATTTTGTGTTTGCATTTTTGCTTTGTTCCTTTGTCACTTTTTATTTGCTGAGTTGTTGTGAGTTACACCAGAGATCTGATTTAGGTGGTAGAGATCATGTGATCTCAGATTTTTTTGTTAATCAGAAGTGTTGGTATTTTTGTCAGGGTTTTTTTAGGTTGCAGTCAGAATTCTTTCCTATACTTTTCTATCTAGACAGATTGGGCCCCAGCATTTGCTCATTCTATTTTCTGTCTGTGTCCGTGTTTTCTTCTTGTCTAACCGCCATTACATGTTTGGGGGCTTCCTATTTCTTTTGGGATTCTGCCCAGGGCAGATAGCTTTCATCTTTCTGCCTTTAGGTGTAGTTATCTCTAGGGCTGTGACGAGGCGTCTAGGATCACCGTAGGTACGCTCCACGGCTACTTCTAGTGTGGCGGTTAGTTTAGTGTACTGCAATCCAATAGTTTCCAGCCTCTCTTGTGTATTACTACTTTGGCTATTTTTTGCAATTTCTCCTCAGCTACCGAAACATAACACCTTAGTCCTTTAAATGATGATTCTGTAAGGCATATAAGGGGAATAGTCAGGCTGAGTAGGGCAGCATCCGCGCTCACCATCAGAGTGGAGTCCTCGAAGCACTTCAAAATGGTGCATATGTCCTTCATGGTTGCCCACTCTGTGGTTGTAAAGTGGGAGGGCTGAGATGTGTGTTGCCTACTTTGCGCCTGCTGCAGCTGCAACTCCATAATTGCAGGTTGCTCTCTCACAACCTCCGCAGCATATGCAAAGTCGAATTCCACCTGGTGGGGAGGTCAACAATGATGCGGTGCTCGGGCAGGCCCAATCTGCGCTGCATGGCTGAAAAGCGCGATGCAGCCATGCTTGAACGCCGCAAATGAGAGCACTCGTATCTGACTTTGTGCAGCAGCTCCTCAAGGTCAGGAAACTCTGCACCACCAAGTTTAGGACATGGCCAAGGCATGGAATGTGAGTCAGACCACCTAGGCCCAGAGCCGCGACCAGGTTTTGGCCATTGTCACACACCACCATACCTGGCTGGAGGTTGAGCGGCGCAAGCCACATGTCGCTCTGCTCCTTGAGCGTGTTCCACAGCTTGGTTGCGGTGTGGCTAACATTACCCAGATAAACCAATTTCAACACGGCCTGTTGATGTTTGGCCGATGCAGTGCTGAAATCGGTTGTTGTGGTACATCTGGGTGCAGGCGAGTCTGACGAGGAGTATGACGAGGAGTCAATTTGTATGGAGGAGAGGCCTGCTATCCGTGGAGTTGGCTGGACCCGCGCACTTGCACTGTCTACTTCAGTTCCAGGCTCAATTACATTTACCCAATGAGCAGTGATGGAAATGTAGAGTCCCTGGCCATGCAGACTGGTCCACGCGTCGGTGGTCAGGTGGACGTTGCTACTAACTGCATTTTGTAGCGCATGCTTAATTTTACGCTCCACATGCTGTTGCAGGTGGGGACGGCTTGCCTGCTGAAGTAGAAGCGGCTGGGAACTCTGTATTGTGGGATTGCAAACCCCAACATATCGATAAAGGCTGACTTGCTCACCAGCCAGAATGGTAGCATTTCCACTGCAAGCAGTTTGGCAATGCGAGAATTCATGCCCTGTGCTTGTGGGTGGTTTGCCGAGTAGGGCGCCTTTTCTCCCACATCTGTGTGACAGATGGCTGCACACTAGATTGGGAGTGTGAGGATGCCAGCGATTGGGATGCTGATGCTGACGAAGTACAGACAGTGTGCCGCTGTACAGCCATGGCCAAAAGTTTTGAGAATGACACATATATTAATTTTTACAAAGTCTACTGCTTCACTTTTTCTGATGGCAATTTGCATATACTCCAGAATGTTATAAAGAGTGATCAGCTTAACAGCAATTACTTGCAAAGTCAATATTTGGCTAGAAAATGAACTTTATCCCCCAAAACACATTTCAACATCACTGCAGCCCTACCTTAAAAGGACCAGCTAACCTCTTTTCAGTGATTGCTCCATTAACACAGGTGTGGGTGTTGATGAGGACATGGCTGGAGATCAATCTGTCATGATTAAGTAAGAATGACACCACTGGACACTTTAAAAGGAGGCTGGTGCTTGGCATCATTGTTTCTCTTCTGTTAACCATGGTTATCTCTAAAGAAACACGTGCAGTCATCATTGCAATGCACAAAAATGGCCTAACAGGGAAGAGTATCGCAGCTAGAAAGATTGCACCTCAGTCAACAATCTATCGCATCATCAAGAACTTCAAGGAGAGAGGTTCCATTGTTGCCAAAAAGGCTTCAGGGCGCCCAAGAAAGACCAGCAAGCGCCAGGACCGTCTCTTAAAAGTGTTTCAGCTGCGGGATCGGGCTACCAGCAGTGCAGAGCTTGCTCAGGAATGGCAGCAGGCAGGTGTGAGTGCATCTGCACGCACTGTGAGGCGGAGACTCTTGGAGCAAGGCCTGGTCTCAAGGAGGGCAGCAAAGAAGCCACTTCTCTCCAGAAAAAACATCATGGACAGACTGATATTCTGCAAAAGGTACAGGCAGTGGACTGCTGAGGACTGGGGTAAAGTTATTTTCTCTGATGAATCCCATTTTCGATTGTTTGGGACATCAGGAAAACGCCTCATTCGGAGAAGACAAGGTGAGCGCTACCACCAGTCTTGTCTCATGCCAACTGTTAAGCATCCTGAAACCATTCATGTGTGGGGTTGCTTCTCAGCCAAGGGAATTGGCTCTCTCACAGTCTTGCCTAAAAACACAGCCATGAATAAAGAATGGTACCAGAATGTCCTCCAAGAGCAACTTCTCCCAACCCTCCAAGAGCAGTTTGACGATCAACAATGCCTTTTCCAGCATGATGGAGCACCTTGCCATAAAGCAAAGGTGATAACTAAATGGCTCAGGGAACAAAACATAGATATTTTGGGTCCATGGCCTGGAAACTCCCCAGATGTTAATCCCATTGAGAACTTGTGGTCAATCATCAAGAGACAGGTGGACAAACAAAAACCTAAAAATTCTGACAAAATGAAAGCATTGATTGTGCAAGAATGGACTGCTATCAGTCAGGATTTGGTCCAGAAGTTGATTGAGAGCATGCCAGGGAGAATTGCAGAGGTCCTGAAGAAGAAGGGTCAACACTGCAAATATTGACTTGCTGCATTAACTCATTCTAACTGTCAATATAAGCTTTTGTTACTCATATGTTTGCAATTATTATATTTCTGTCTGTGATAAAAACATCTGTCAAACACACATAAAAACCAGAGGGCAGCAGATCATGTGAAAATATAATATTTGTGTCATTCTCAAAACTTTTGGCCATGACTGTACAACACTGCCTGCAGATGCACCCTGGCATTCTGGTGAGGAAGCGGAAGCAGCTGGTTGCGAGCTAGAGGAAGAGGTGGCTGAAGAGATGTAAGGTGGGGGACCAGCTGCAGGTGGTGAATCATCTTGGGTGTGGTGCTGCCACTCCACAGGGTGCCTCTTCTTGAATGCGTCAACATATTGGTGGTATTAAGGTTGCTGACGTTCTTCCCTCTCCGCACAGTTTGTCGACAAAGCTTGCATCTGACTACTGTAACGTCATCTGCAACTTGGTCGAAAAAGGCCCATGCACCACAACTCTTGGGCGCACCCCTTGTGCTCTTTAAAAGAGCCCTGCTCCTAACGGGTGCTGAAGTTGAGGGAGCAGACAACAAATTTTTCCCTCTTCCTCTCCCACGTGGACAGCCACACTGCGCCACTCCTGCAAGCTCTTCCTCTGAGCTATCCCTAGTTGCTTGCTGCCCCTCAGCATGCCATGTTGGATCAAGGACCTCGTCA
Source organism: Oophaga sylvatica (assembly GCA_033576555.1). Lineage (NCBI taxonomy): Eukaryota > Metazoa > Chordata > Amphibia > Anura > Dendrobatidae > Oophaga > Oophaga sylvatica. The sequence goes on from JARQOD010000001.1 coordinate 760,921,609, forward strand.
TCTAATACACTTTCATCAGCAGAAACTGGCAGCTGAGTTTCATCATCATCTGCTGACTGGGGTCTGGTCACTGTGGGCACTGGCCCACCCTCCACTTCTTCCTCAGACGCACACAGTGGTTGCGCATCTGTGCACTCTACCTCTTCTTCAGCTGCAGGAATGCTGTCTGGCTGGCACACAGATTCCAAGCCAACAGATTCTGAGAAGAGGATTAAGGTTGGCTCCTGGCCTTCTGAATGTCTGGGCAATTTAGTGGGCGATGAAGAAGCAGATGGGTGCTGCTCTTCAGTGGCCTGACCCGATGTGGTGGAGAGGTCCTGGGTAGAGTTGAGCGATACTTTCCGATATCAAGAAGTATCGGATCGGAATGGGTATCGCCTATACCCAAAAAGTATCGGCGATACCCGATACCGATACCGGAAATCCAATGCAAGTCTATGGGACAAAAATATCGGAATTAAAAAAAACCCATTCTTGCCTTGTAGGTTAATTGTACATGAAGGAAAACAACAAAGAGTAATGTAGAATGTATTGGGGGAGGTGGAGGAGACATTAAAGGCATAGATGTTTAACCCAATCAAATTCTAATAGCAGGAATACTTTTTTTTTTTAAAGACGTTCGGATTGACAAAGAAATTGACTATGTTGTTAATCTTTTTTCTATTTTGGCACATATGTATGTTTCACAACTTCCATGCTCTTCACCTTTTTTACTTATGCCACACTTTCTCCTTCATGATCTTCAGCAGCATCATCTTTTTCATCAAATTATTCTTCATCTTCACCTTATTTATCTTCTTCTTAAACTTCTTGCTATTCATCTTTTTGTTAACATTACTCATATTCTTCTTATTCAACTATTATTCTTCATATTCAACTTCTTCATCTTCTTCCTATTCATCTTCTTCATCATATTCTTATTTGTGACAGACATTCCTGTAGTTGTAATCTGTAAAAGTTTGAAGATTTCATCCTTCCGTTCTTGCTGTCACAAAACATTTAAATTACAACAGTATTTGTCCGCGTTCAGTTTAGCCTGCAGCAGCAGCAGGCATTTTCCAGGGGCACCACGAGGAGGAACGGACTCACCCCCATACACTGCTTAGTCTTCTTCTGCTTATAATTTAGAGCATATATTTTGCTCTGAATTTTGGTCTTATACTTAATGTTCTTCTGCTTTTTGTTCTTCTGCTTATTGTTCTTCTGTCTCTTGTTCTGTATCTTGTAGTTTGTCTCAATCTTCTTTGTCCTGTTGGTGATCTTCTGGGTAATTTTTATTTCTTCTTTGTGATGGTGTTCAGGCTCGTTGTCTTGATGGTCGTCGTCCTTGGGGTCGTCGTCTTCTTCCGGGTGGTCTTCAGGGTCATCATCGTCGTCTTCAGGGTCGTCGTCATCTTCAGGGTCCTCGTCTTCAGGGTCTTCGTCTTCGGGCTCGTCGTCTTCTTCAGGGTCGTCGTCTTCGGGTGTTTCGGGCGTGCTTCAGTTTGGATCCAGAGTGATTACCCAAAAAAACATTTCAAAAATCTTCAACTTGGAAATGTAGCTGAAGGTACAAGAAGGCTGAGTAACTTCCGACAACCAGCTGACGGTACTGGAACTCGGACGGGTATCAGATGGTACAAGAGACAATGGAAGTAACGAGGACCAGCTGACTGTGCTGGAACCCGGAGGGGCAGCAGAAGGAAAAGAGCCAATGGCACAACCGAGGACCAGCTGACGTTACTGGGACACGGTTACTAAGCAGGAGGTACCTGTGCTTCAAAGCACTACCAAGGACCAGCAGACGTTGCTGGAACTCGGATACCGAGATAGAGGCACCTAGGCCAAAGGCACTGCCGAGAACCAGCTGACGGTACTGGAACCCGGACGGGTAGCAGAAGGTACCCATGAAAATTTAAGTTGACAGGCCGCGAGCCGGCCACAGTTACCGAATCCCACAGTCCTACAGTGGGTGGTTGTCCTATTGTCACAACGGAAACAGCCTTTATTTACATATCCCGCAGCACACATAGGAAGCACCTAAACTGCAGGCACCATAGAGTCGGCTAACCCGACCGCAACACGACAGGACAACTTATTGGAGGCTAAGTGACGTTGACACTGACAGGAAACAGCTGGCGTGCTGTAACCAGGCTGGGCAGGAGTGAGTACCCGTGCCAATGACACTTCCGAGCAGCAACTGGCGTTGTTGGATCCCAGGGATGAGAGGAGAACAGGGTGGAGGCAGCAGGACTTTTTGCCGTTCACACAGCAGGGGAACAGCTGACAATACTGAACCCCAGTAACACAGGAGCAAGTGTTGACTGTGCAAAACACCACTTCCGAGCACCAACTGGCGGTGTTGGAGCCCAAGGTTGAGAGGAGAACAGGGTGGAGGCAGCAGGACTTTTGCCGTTCACACAGCAGGGGAACAGCTGACATTACTGAACCGCAGTAACACAGGAGCAAGTGTTGACTGTGCAAACAGCACTTCCGAGCACCAACTGGCGGTGTTGGAGCCCAGGGTTGAGAGGAGAACAGGGTGGAGGCAGCAGGACTTTTTGCAGTTCACACAGCAGGGGAACAGCTGACATTACTGAACCCCAGTAACACAGGAGCAAGTGTTGACTGTACAAACAGCACTTCGAGCACCAACTGGCGGTGTTGGAGCCCAGGGTTGAGAGGAGAACAAGGTGGAGGCAGCAGGACTTTTTGCCGTTCACACAGCAGGGAACAGCTGACATTACTGAACCCCAGTAACACAGGAGCAAGTGTTGACTGTACAAACAGGACTTCCGAGCAACAACTGGCGGTGTTGGAGCCCAGGGTCAAGGAGGATGTGTAAATAATATATACAGTATTTGCCTTGTTACGTTGCAATTAAAAATGTAGATACTCCAAACAAGAGAAAGATAACCTTTACTACCATAAGATGATGATTTTAATTAAACAAACGTATATAAATAAAGAATTGACAAACATAAACGCATACATTAACATGTCTAACAGCAATGCAAACCAAAAAAAATTTTGGTAATGAATCTGACATACGGTTTTAAATAAAAGCATACAAGTACATTTCAGAATCCATTAATGAGGATAAGTAACAGTATGTACACCTGTTATATTGTATAGACAATGAATGTAGGACTTAAAAACATCATCAGCATTACAAGTTATCTGTGACATCAAAAAAAATTTCATTCGGTGAATAATGTCACTAAACCGTTTCTACAAATATATAAAATCTCCATCATGTAATACTCATAATATGGGCCAATAATCATTTTTATGAACAAATATTACCTTTAAAAAGTGCATAGTACATTGGGAAAATTGCTATTTATGCCTGACTGTGGACTTGCAAGCATGACAACGGATAGATAAGGTATATATAGATGAGACTGCATAGCCACAGATGGTGAATGGCGATCTAATACTGTACCTCAATAAAGTGTGCAGCACTACTCCAGATCTTTTTTCATATAGCTTTGTAAACTGGGTACGTGCATGTATGCTTGCGCCTTTGTTTAGACGCACAGACTGTCTTTGTGCTGTGACGCGTTGGGTAGTGGAGCGTCTGTGCGTCTTATGACGCAGACTAACATTCACGTTGCGCATCGTTCATCATCGCTAGCGTACCGACAACACAAAGCCGTTGTCATGACAGCTTTACTCAGTAAACATGCACCTATGATGAAAATACATGCATGTGCCCTATTTGAGAAGCTACAAGAAAAACGCGTGTGAGGTGTGCCGCAGCCTTTTTTTTAAGGTACAGTATTATATCGGCATTGTACAGGTGTCGCTATTCAGTCTGATAACTAGATATCATTCACCTTTTCTATCACTTGTCGTTGTTTCAGCACCACTTGCAGGTATATATTTTGCTATTGTCACTATGCACAATTTTCTTTTTCGAGGTAATGCATGATTTGTGGCCCTGATTATCAGGATTACATGATGGACCTATATGATATGAGGTGTAAAATTGTTAATTAAATATGTATATTTTTGAATGACACAAAGATAAGTTATGATGATGAGGATTAGTCCTACATCCATTGTTTGCACTATATTAGAGGTGTACATCACGTTCCTTACGCAACAATGGATTATTAAATTTACTTGTATGCCTTCATTTAAAACCCGAGAACACTGAAGGCTAACCTTCGCACTGCAGCTGTTGTCAAAGTTCAACCCACATTACGCACTTCCAACCTTGCAGCATTTGAGTCATGATGTGAGTTGGATTTTTCAAAGTACTGGAGTGACAAGGTTCGCCATCAGTACCTTATAGCATAAGTAGGCTTTTGTGTTTGCATTTGTGTTCGACATGTGCATATCTGCAATAATATGTTCAAATTTGTTAGTTACAGATTTGTGCCAAAGACTAATCATTTTATGGTTTTAAAGGTGCCGTTTCACTCGTTTACAGCATAGAAATAATGGTTTAGCCTCATATGTATGTGTAGCACTAGCCACTTTGACTTGTCATGTTGTTTTCAGCATGTGTAGGTAGCAGTTATTATTGCTGGACACACAGCAGGGGAACAGCAGGCGTTACTGAACCCCACAAACACATCAGCGATTGTTTTGATCTGTGCATCCAACACTTCCGAGCAGCAACTGGCGGTGTTGAAGCCCAGGTCAAGGAGGGTGTAGGCAGAGGACCAGTATGATCTGGTGTAATGTTGACTTTGAGGTAGCATGAATTTTTGCCAGACACACAGCAGGGGAACAGCAGGCGTTACTGAACCCCACAAACACATCAGCGATTGTTTGGATCTGTGCATCCAACACTTCCGAGCAGCAACTGGCGGTGTTGAAGCCCAGGGTCAAGGAGGGTGTAGGCAGAGGCCTAGTATGATCTGGTTTAACGTTGATTTTGAGGTAGCATGAATTTTTGCCAGACACACAGCAGGGGAACAACAGGCGTTACTGAACCCCACAAACACATCAGCGATTGTTTGGATCTGTGCATCCAACACTTTCGAGCAGCAACTGGCGGTGTTGAAGCCCAGGGTCAAGGAGGGTGTAGGCAGAGGCCTAGTATGATCTGGTGTAACGTTGATTTTGAGGTAGCATGAATTTTGCCAGACACACAGCAGGGAACAGCAGGCGTTACTGAACCCCACAAACACATCAGCGATTGTTTTGATCTGTGCATCCAACACTTCCGAGCAGCAACTGGATGTGTTGAAGCCCAGGGTCAAGGAGGGTATTGAAATAAAATATAGAGTTGTTGCCTTGTTACGTGGCACTTGGAATGTATGTACTCAAAACAAGAAAAACTTAAGCTTTACTAGGACAATAAAATGCTGAATTTCAATTCCAAAAATAAAAATAAACACCCTTAAAATATAAACGATATAAGCACATGCCAACAAGAAATGGAACACCACACCACCAACAATTTATTTTAAAAAATATAGGGGTTGAAATGAATGAATACAAGTCCATTTTTGTTTTTATTAATGATTAGTGTGAGCGATACTGCTCGATATCTAAAAAATATCGGATCGGAATGGTATCACCGATATCACTAAATATCGTCGATATCCGATTCCGATACCGGAAGTCCCATGTAAGTCTATGGGAACAAAATATCGCAACTAAAAAAACCTTTATTTCCTTGTAAACACAAATATCACACAAAAATTAATATATAATAGTAATATCATATATATATATATATACATGTCATTGTGAATATATATATACATATATGTATAGTTTTATACACTTCTAATAGTAAATATCCTCTGATTCAATTCCCGGGTAAAGCCGGCTTCTGTGAAAAGACAGAAGCACCCGACATGAAATGACACTTGGTGTACTAGGGTTAACCATGTATTTTCATGTCGTTTGCAATCTGATTTGCACAAACAATTACATCAGTCTATGTGTGCAAAATTTCACACCTGTAGGGGTTAATTAAAGGTGTAAATTCGTTGAAAAAAAAACGGACTTTTTTGCTACGAATTTACACCTTTAATTAACCCCTACAGGTGTGAAATTTTGCACACATAGACTGATGTAATTGTTTGTGCAAATCAGATAGCAAAGGACATGAAAAGACATGGTTAACCTATGTACACCAAGTGTCATTTCATGTCGGGTTCTGCATTTTCACAAAAGCCGTCAATTGAGTTAGCGGCTATTATACTATGTAGAAGTGTATGAACTATAAATATATATATATATATATATATGTGTGTCACAAACTCAATGACATGTATATATATATATATATGAGGTGAAAAATTGCTGAAAAAAATGCGTGGGCTCCCGCCCTATTTTCGCAACCGACAGACAAAGCCAGTGAGTGGGGGCAGATAATAATAGCCCAGAGAGGGACCATTATTTTTGGCCCCCCCCCCCGGCTACTAACATCTGCCCCCAGACACCCCAGAAAGGGCAAATCTCTAATTAGATTTGCCCTTTCTGGCACTTTGCCCGTCTATTCCCATTGCCCTGTAGCGGTGGCGAATGGGTTAATAAGGGGTTAAAATGACCTTGCAATTGAAAGGTCACTTTAACCCAGGTTAATAATTGAGAGCTGTCAATTAGACAACTATCAATTATTAATCCTATTGTATGAAAGAAAAATCAAACACACACACTTTAATAAAAAGAAGTTTAATGAAATAATCACACAGTTTTTGACCATATTTTATTTACCTGCTAAAACCATTTCCTGTATAAAAATAAAATAATAAAGCAAAAATTATTCTTACCTATCCCATGAACAGTCAGGTCCACGGTGTAATCTTCAGAAAGGGTTAATGTTTACTGCAGGGACCGCAGCTAATGCTGCAGCCTCACAGTAAACCCCAATGAATGAGCTCCTCTCCTGGCTGACAGGAGAGGAAGTGGAAAGCTTAATTGATTGCTTTCCATTTCACTTCAGGTCAGCCAGGGACACCATCAGTGACGTCAGAGGGAACTGATTAACAAAATAGGGGTTCCCTTCGAAAAAAAAATGGCGTGGGTTCCCCCTTTTTTTGTTAACCAGCCAGATGAAGCAGACCGCTGAGGCCTGGATTTTCAGGTGTTAAGGAGCCAAGATCCATGGACCTTGCCAGCCTGATAATACCAGGCCACAGCAGTCTGCATATCTTGGCTGATTAACAAAAATAGGGGATCCCCTCGAAAAAAAATTGGCGTAGGGTCCCCCCTATTTTTGTTAACCAGCCAGATGAAGCAGACCGCTGAGGCCTGGTTTTTCAGGCTAGTAAGGATCCAATATCCATGGACCTTGCAAGCCTGATAATACCAGGCCACAGCAGTCTGCTTAGCTTGGCTGGTTAACAAAAATAGGGGATCCCCTCGAAAAAAAAAAACGGCGTAGGGGTCCCCCTATTTTTGTTAACCAGCCAAGTAAAATGCAGACTGCTGCGGCCTGGTATTAAAAGACTGTCAAGGCCTGGATTTTGGCCCTTAACAGCCTGATAATACCAGGCTACAGCAGCCCCACATTTGGCGCATCAAAAGATGTGCCAATTGTGGCACTTTACCCGGCTCTTCCCACTGCCCTGTAGCGGTGGCAAGTGGGGTAATAAGGGGTTAATGTCACCGTTGATTGCACGGTGACAATAAGCCCGGTTAATAATGGAGAGGTGTCAATAAGACACCGATCCATTATTAATCCCAAAGTTATTAAATGTATAAAAAAAGACAAAGCAAGAAAAAAGTCTTTTAATGAAATAAAAGAGACAACACAGTTTTCATTAATTTTATTATTACACTCATTCCTGCGACGCCATCGATCTCCTGTAAAAAAAGAAAAAAAACAAACCAACAGATACCACCTGTCCGACGCAGTCCATAGTAACGACTGTCCCACGACGATCCAGCTCTGCTACATCGCAATGACAGGCAGAGCCTGTCATCGCAACGCAGCACAGCTGATTACCTGCTTCCCGGCGGTGACGTCATCGGACTGACTGCTTTACGGCCGGGATTACCCAGCAGTCACTGCAATTATCGCGAAAAAACTGCATGTGACCGCCGGGGAAAGATGATGGCGGCCATGAAGCAGTCCAGCCCGTGACCGCCGGAGATCTTCTGCCAGGTAAGTGCCGCTGACTCCTGACAGACCCGACCGACGGACACTCACCAGACCCGACCGACGGACACTCACAGACCCGATCGACGGACACTGACAGTGACAGTGACAAATCCGATTCCGGTTCCGATATGACGAAAAATATCGGTACTCGGAATCGAAAGCCCGATACAGCTAATATCGGCCGATACCCGAATATTTGCAGTATCGTATCGCTCAACACTATTAATGATGTGTAAGGAACGGTATGTAAAACCATAAAATGTGCAGACAATGGATTTAGTAATAGAAAGCATCATCATTAAAATTTATAAGTGACAGTCACACAGATTGAAATACTTTCATTATGAAAATTGGTACTTCGGACAGCATATAATACATGTCCACATGGACTCATTGATTTAAATGAGCATTAAATGTAATATGAAAAAATAATTTTATAAAAATACAGCATGCATTGTCCAAATTAAAGTGTGTGCCTGCAAGTGGAGGTGAAACAAAGGCAACGGATAGCTAAGGTATCTACTATGTCTGTATCAGACAGTGCATAGCCTTGATGGCGAATGGCGATGTCATACTGAAGTCAATAAAGGTGCGGCAGCACTCATGCACTTTTGCTTTTTACACTGTTAAAAGAGGGAAAAGCATGCATGTTTGCCAAGGCTTTATCCGCCAACACTACCTTCCTCTGTCACGCGTAGGGTAGGTAGCGTCTGGCTATTATATGACTCTCTCTAGCAGTGAGGTTTCGCAGCTTATTCTGCCCATAGGGCCGCAACAAAGACGACATCAGTAATGATTTACTGTCTAAACATCCACCTAGCAACGAAACAAGCACGTTCCCTCTTCAACAAGCTTACAAGACAAACAAGCATGATGGGTGACGCTGTCTTTTATTGAGGTACAGTATTAGATCGAGATTGTCATGAGTAACTATGCACTGTGATACCTATATACCATTATCAATTTATATCTGTTGTGGTTGTTTCAACAGCACTTGCAGGTATAACTACCTATTGGCAATATGCATGATGCACTTTCTAGATTAAAAAATTATTATTGCGCCTTATTATCAGGTCTAGATGCTGGCCATTTCATAAATGGTGTGTGAAGTTACGTTGTCCCAGTCTTAGTATTTTGATATGTCGTCAGATATAGAACTCATGATGATGATGATGATGATGATGCTTATGTATTCGAACAGCCATTGACTGCATTATCTTACCGGTCGAGATACCGTTCCTTAAGCAGCATTAATGGATAATGATGAAATGTACTTTTAGCATTCATTTCAAAAGTAAACTCTATGTATTATTTTTGGTACCATTTGTACTCGCCATGTGCATATATGCGCTTGTGATGGCAAATTAATATTTGTACATTTTTCAGATTCCAAATTAATCATTTTAGGGTGGAAAAACTTAAATTTTTCCTGTTTTGAGCATAACAATCAGGGTGAAGTCCCTTTCCCTATGTGGAGCAACTTAGACATGTGTTGTTCTGTGCATGTGTAGGGAACAGAAGACTTCTTTGCCGGACACACAGCAGGGGAACAGCTGGCGTTACTGAACCCCACTAACACTATAGCTTGTGTATTGGTCTGTGGACACGGCACTTCTGAGCAGCAACTGTCAGTGTTGTAGCCCAGGGGTAGAGTTCAGGTGGGAAAGATGAACATAACAGGAGACATGGATAACGCTGCCAACAGTTATTTAATCTGAAACCGGACAGGCAAATTCAGGGCGAGATCCATGCCTTTGTTCATTTTCAGAAAAGTAAGCCGGTCTACATTATCGGAGAATAGTCGCATGCGACGGTCTGTTAGTACACACCTGCAGCAATAAAGACGCGCTCCGATAATACACTGGCAGCAGGGCAAGCCAGCACCTCCAATGCATACTGGTAACTCTGGCCATGTATCCAGCTTAGAGACCCAAAACTTGAATGGGGAAGAGCCATTGGGAGTACAGTGAAGGGCAAGACATGTGTCTGTCACATTTACGGAAACGTTTGCCTCCTGCTGACTGGAGCCGTCTGGATGGTGTAGACATTTTGTGGCCTGACACAAAAACTTCGCCACATTTGGAACATACGGTCTTTGCCCTGGCGAGGCGTGCTTCTGCTCCCTCTTGTTGCAGAGCTGTCTCCAATGCCCCGACGCACAGAGCTGCTTTGTAAAGCACAGCAGCGCAGTGTCTCGGCTGGAAGGAGAACATGATGGATTGCACCAGTGTTCTTGGTACTCCCATTTTACCTCCCGTTCAACGGGTGATGAGGCTTTGTAAGTTGTCCCGGTAGCGAGGGTTAGGAGGGTGTACACCCAATAATCAGACGTGGTGAGAATGTGGGGATGCGGCGGGGTTTGTTTCTTAGGCACTGCAGATGAAATCAACCATTGCGCAGACCCAATGGCCAAGAAACGGTCCCCTGCAAGAGGCGCATCTCTGCCTCTCTGCTCCCCACACCCCGCCTACATACTGACTAGAGCATTGTGTACCTCCCTTTGGGCGATGTCTTCCTCCCCATTGACCTCCTCATTTCCCCCTCACAAAACCCTTTGGGAGCCCTTTGTGAGGAACCACGTTTGCGCTGACTGTCAGAGGTGAGGAATTTGTGACTCCTCTCCTCCACCTCTTCCCAAACCTCATCCCTTTTTGCTTGCAGTGTTTTTTTTAAAAAGGAGAAAAGGGAAAAATAGGCTGACAGTTCATATCTGCACTCGCCATCCCCCGTTGAATCATCAAACGAGCAAAAGTTGGGGGATGTCCTTCATAGGGCCCAATCAGTAGGGTGAAGTGTGAAGGCGCAAAAATTTGGGGTTGATTGGCCCCATGCAGCGAACTCCTTACTGCTGGCTGCTGCTCCACAACCGCTCCCCAAAAATTTTTAAAGTGGAATTCCACCTGGTGGGTACGTCAATATGATGCGATTTCAGGAAGGCGAAATCTGCCGGGAGAGTGAAAGCGGATTGGCCATGCTTTTGGGAAGTCGCAAGTGAGCGCATCTAGGTGGAACCTTGTCGCGGCTCAAAACCGGTAGTCCCTCAAAAAAAACTGCACACCAAAATTGGACATTTCCAACATGCTATGTGAGGAGGTTTTTAAGCCCAGAGCTGCCAAATTTCGGCCCCTTTTCCACAAAACCCAAGCCTGGGGAATTCGCTGGCAAAAACCAACCCCTCCTCTTTATGGCATTCCCCAGCTCCTGCCTGTGGGCTTCGATTTTCCCCTGGAAATTAATTTCAGGCGGGGCCGTTGAGTTTGGCCCGGGGGTTGCCTATTGGTCGTAACAGGAAGCGTTTACGGGTCCCCGTGGAGGTAGACCGGACGGGGCCGCGCGGATTGTGAGGAACTGGAGTAGGGGGATCAAGTGTACAGCGAATTTTGAATCCTTGGAGTTCAGAA
>JARQOD010000001.1:760933162-760978568 GCA_033576555.1 Oophaga sylvatica
TTGTGATTGGTTTCTCTTTCTTCAGTATTTTTATTATTTAATTTTTTTTGTCTTTGTTCTTCCCTTTCACTTCTAATAGCAGAATTCTCAATAGTATTTGTCAGGTGTATGTTTTTTTCTGGCGCTTTGCTTCCCTTTCCACATTGTTCTAGTTTAAAGCTCTTCTGATGAGCGTAGCAAGGCGACTTCCAAATACATGTTTTCCAGTCTTCGTAAGGTGCACCCCATCTCTAGCAAGTAGTCCATCGTATAGGTAATTCACTCCATCGACATAGGCAGTTGTTCACCTGCAAAATCTTATTCCACCTCCTTGTTCCATGGCCATCCACCGGAAGGATGGAAGAGAAGACCACCTGTGCTCCCAGTTCTTTCACTTTCTTACCTAAGCTCTCAAAGTCACTGCAGATGGTTTCTGTCATGTCACCGTTGGATTCAGTGGCTGGTGTTCCAGCCTCGGCCGCTGGGAGGCGCCGGACTCCTTCGGCTGGTGGTGCCGGTGATAGAAGAGTGGTATCCTCATATAATTCCGCTCCTTTGACGCCGGCCTCTGTCGCTGCGCATTGCCATGTTTCTCCTGTGGGTAATGTTGGTGACAGAGAAGGGGTCCCTGCGCAGGTGTCTGGTGGGCGCAGGCTTCGCTCTTCTATCAGAGGTGAAATGGTTGGTGTCAGTCATGCATCACCATCTGGCCTGGTTCTGGGGGCGGTCCAGATGAGGTCATCAGACTGTGAGCCTGTGAGAGGTAGCCATGCCCTTCAAATGCCTTGGAGCCTGGCTTGCAGGCCGCCAGATATAGTCTTGGTTTCCCCAGTTGTGTTAGTTTGTTTTTGCTATTGTATCTCTGACCTTTGCCTGGATTTCTGACCCTTCTACTGCTTGCCGATTTTGTACCTTTGCTGTTATGATTTGGTAGCTGAAGAGAGCAGGCAAAAAAGGAAATACACCAGAGAGGTTGGAATCTATGGGATTGCAGTACCCTGACTAACCACCACAACTAAAGGCAGCTGTGGAGCGTACCTACGTTGGTCCTAGACGCCTCGTCACAGCCTGAGAAGCTAACTACACCTAAAGACAGAAAGAGGAAAACTATCTGCCCCGGAGCAGATCCCCAAAGAACATAGAAAGCCCCCAAACATGTAATGGCGGTTAGACAAGAGGAAAATACAGACACAGACAGAAAATAGTATGAGCAAACGTTGGGGCCCAAACTTCCTAAATAGAAAAGGATAGGAAGGACACTTACTGCAATCACAAAAAACCCTGAAAAGTACCAACTCTACTAATTACAAAAACACCTGAGATCACACGACCTCTACCACCTAAATTAGTTCTCTGGTGTAACAAAACTAAACAGCAGCCACTGAAAAAACTGGAAAAGGCAAATGAACAAACAACAGTGGCTGAACTAAACTGAGAGGAGCACAAGCCCCCGAGGGGACCCGGCAGACCCCCACAGAAGTGCAGGACAAAATGCAAAAAGCAAGCACAAAAAACTAAAAGAAGAAAATGTCTTATCTGTTAGCAGAAGATGCAGGCACGAAACAGCAAGCTACAAAGTGAACAGGAATCAAAGATGAGACCAGAACAATTGATTACCAGCAACCCTGATGGGAGGGAACCTCCCTTATATAAGACCAGTCAGTAACACCCGATCGCCAATCTTCACAATCTTCATTAGATAGTTCAGTACTGTTTGTAACCACCAGAGGGAGCTTCTGCTCAGAATTCATTTCTAGCACATTCACAACAGTACCCCCCCTTGAGGAGGGGTCACCGAACCCTCATTTGAGCAACCAGGTCGGTCAGGATGAGCTCTGATACGCACGGATGAGTCTCCTAGCATGGATGTCCGAAGCAAACACCCAGGAATTGTCCTCCTGACCATAACCTCTCCACTTAACCAAATACTGGAGTTTCCGTCTAGAAAAACGAAAATTCAATATTTCCTCAACCACATACTCCAGATTGCCCTCAACCAAAACAGGGTCAGGAGGCACAGCCATAGGAACCACTGGCTCGACAAACCTCTTCAATAAGGACTTGTGGAACACGTTATGGATCTTAAATGTCCCTGGAAGAAGTAAACGAAATGAAACAGGATTAAGAATCTCCATGATCTTATAAGGTCCAATGAACCTAGGCTTAAACTTAGGAGATGCAACTCTCATAGGGATATTTCTTGAGGACAACCAGACCAAGTCCCCCACTTCAAACCGAGGACCATCAGTCCTATGCCGGTTGGCAAACCGCTGGGCCCTCTCCTGAGAGAGGGACAACCTCCCCACTACCTGGTCCCAAATCTTCTGCATACGCTCCACAACAGAGTCAACACCTGGACAGACAGAAGCCTCCGTCTGTCCCGAAGAAAATCGAGGGTGAAACCCAAAATTGCAGAAAAATGGAGACATCAAAGTGGCAGAGCTAGCCCTATTGTTAAGAGCAAACTCAGCCAAAGGCAAAAAAGAGACCCAGTCATCCTGATCAGCAGACACAAAGCATCTCAGATAAGTCTCCAATGTCTGGTTTGTTCTCTCAGTTTGTCCATTGGTCTGAGGATGAAAAGCAGAGGAAAAAGACAATTGAACACCAAGTTTAGAACAAAAAGTCCTCCAAAATCTGGAAACAAAGTGGACTCCTCTGTCAGACACAATGTTCTCAGGGATGCCGTGTAACCGAACCACGCGCTGAAGGAACAAAGGCACCAATTCAGAGGAGGAAGGCAACTTAGGTAATGGCACAAGATGTATCATTTTGGAAAACCTATCACAAATCACCCAGATAACGGTCATTCTCTGAGAAACAGGGAGGTCGGAAATGAAATCCATAGAGATATGGGTCCATGGTCTCTTGGGCACAGGCAATGGCATCAACAAACCACTAGAGCGAGAGCAAGGCTTGGAGCGAGAGCAAGTCCCGCAGGACTGCACAAATTCCCTGACGTCACGAGACAAAGTAGGCCACCAAAAGGACCGACTAACCAAGTCTCTGGTACCAAAAATTCCGGGATGACCGGCCAACGCGGAACAATGAATCTCAGACATCACACTCTTTTTCCACCGGTCTGGGACAAACAATTTCCCAATATTGCAGCGCTCGGGTTTATCCTCCTGACACCCTTCCAGAGCCAGTCTCAAATTGGGCGAGATGGCGGAAAGAACTACACCCTCTTTCAAAATAACAGCAGGATCAGATAACTCAGGAGAGTCCGCAAGGAAACTCCTCGAGAGGGCATCCGCCTTAACATTCTTAGTGCCAGGAAGAAAGGAAACCACAAAATTAAAACGTGTGAAAAACAAGGCCCACCTGGCCTGTCTAGGATTAAGTCGCTTGGCTGATTCCAGATAAACCAGATTCTTATGGTCCGTGAGGACCACCACCTGATGTTTGGCTCCCTCCAGCCAATGTCTCCACTCTTCAAAAGCCAACTTCATGACCAATAACTCCCGATTACCCACGTCATAATTACGTTCAGTTGGAGAAAATTTTCGAGAGAAAAAGGCACAAGGGTTACTTTTAGAGGTCTCTGGATCTCTTTGGGACAAAACAGCACCTGCCCCAATTTCAGAGGCATCAACCTCCACCTGAAATGGCAGAGAAACATCAGGCTGCCGTAGAACAGGAGCAGAAGTGAATCTCTGCCTAAGTTCCTGAAACGCAGAGACTGCCTCAGGAGGCCAATTCACCACATCAGAACCCTTTTTGGTCAAATCAGTCAATGGTTTAACAATAACAGAGAAATTACCAATAAATTTACGATAAAAATTGGCAAAACCCAAGAATCTTTGAAGAGCCTTTAATGAAGTAGGTTGGACCCAATCACAGATGGCCTGAACCTTGACCGGAACCATTTCAATAACAGATGGGGACAAAATGAATCCCAGAAATGAGATCCTCTGTACGCCAAAAAGACACTTTGATCCCTTCACATACAGAGCATTCTCTCTCAAAATCTGGAACACAGTCCGAACATGTTTCACATGAGAGTCCCAGTCATTGGAAAAAATCAAGATATCATCCAAATAAACAATCAGAAATTTATCCACAAAATCTCTGAAAATGTCATTCATGAAGGACTGGAAGACAGAAGGAGCATTAGTGAGCCCAAAGGGCATCACTAGGTACTCAAAATGCCCCTCTGGGGTATTAAATGCCGTCTTCCATTCATCCCCGTGCTTAATGCGAATAAGGTTATATGCCCCCTGAGGTCAAGCTTGGTAAACCAAGTAGCACTTTTTACCCTGGAAAACAGGTCAGAAATCAAGGGTAACGGATATTGATATTTCACAGTGATATTGTTCAAGAGATGATAATCAATACACGGCCTTAATGAACCATCCTTTTTGGCCACAAAGAAAAAACAGGCACCCAAGGGTGAAGAGGATGGTCTGATATGACCCTTCTCCAATGACTCCTTGATATAAGACCGCATAGCGTCATGTTCAGGTACAGACAAGTTAAAAAGGCGACCTTTAGGGAATTTACTACCAGGCACTAATTCAATAGCGCAGTCATAGCTCCTATGGGGGGGCAAGGATGCAGATTTACTTTCGCTAAACACATCAGAAAAATCAGTCAAAAAGTCAGGAACATCCTGAGCCTGGGGGAGCAGAAAAAACAGGAGTGTTGGTATTAACACATTGGCAGCCCCAACTGGTTACAGACACAGATTTCCAATCCAAAACAGGATTATGAGACTGTAACCAAGGGAAACCCAGTACGATAATGTCATGCAGATTATACAGCACCAAAAATTTGCAACTCTCCTGATGATCAGGTTCAACCCTCATTATCACCTGAGTAGAGAACTGAGGTTTATTCTTAGCCAAAGGGGTAGAATCGATCCCCAGTAGGGGAATAGACTTCCGTAGGGGTATCAAGGGAAACCCACAACGTTTAGCAAAATCTCAAAATCCATCAGGTTAACAGCTGCTCCCGAATCAACAAAAGCCTGAGCAGAAAATGTGGACAGGGAGCAAATCAGGGTAACAGTCAACAAAAATTTAGTCTGAACACTACCGAAGACAACTGAACATGCAAAACGTCTTCCCTGCTTAGGGCAGACTGAAATAGCATGAGAGGCATCACCACAGTAGAAACATAACCCATTGCGTTTACGAAACTCATGACGCTGTGCCCCAGAAGCCACTCTATCACACTGCATGGGTTCAGAAGCTGGTTCACAAGGCAACACTGTTCCACGCATACCTCTACGCTCACGCAAACGTCTGTCAATTTGAATCGCTAATGACATAGAATCATTGAGACCAGAGGGGACAGGGAATCCCACCATAACATCCTTTACATTCTCTGACAGACCCTTCCGAAAAAGGGCTGCCAAAGCATCGTCATTCCATTTAGTCAGGACTGCCCACCTTCGGAATCTCTGACAGTATAACTCAGCATCCTCAAGCCCCTGATTTAATGCCAACAAGGCTTTTTCAGCTTGATCAGTGACATTAGGCTCATCGTACAATAACCCCAGAGCCTGAAAAAATGCATCAACATTACTCAAAACAGGATCCCCAGGTGTCAGGGAAAAAGCCCAATCCTGAGGATCGCCGCGCAGGAGAGAGATGACAATTTGAACCTGCTGTGCTGCGTTCCCTGAGGACTTAGATTTCAAGGCAAAAAACAACTTACAGTTATTTTTGAAATTCAGAAATTTAGCTCGACCCCCTAAAAACAAATCTGGCATGGGAATCCTAGGTTCCACAACAGGCAACCCTGCAAGATAGGTAGCAATACTCCGAACTTCAGTGGCAAGCTGATCCACACGGCCAGACAACTGTGCAAACTCCATTGAAAGAAAAAAAAATCCTCCTCAGCATTCAGAGAAACAGAGGGAAAAAAAAAAAAAATCTCTGACAACTCTGACAATCTTCTTTCTTTAACACTATTTTTTCCTTCTGTGAGTACCATACAAATATCAGTTTTTATGGCCGGTGATACTGTTATGATTTGGTAGCTGAAGAGAGCAGGCAAAAAAGGAAATACACCAGAGAGGTTGGAATCTATGGGATTGCAGTACCCTGACTAACCACCACAACTAAAGGCAGCCGTGGAGCGTACCTACGTTGGTCCTAGACGCCTCGTCACAGCCTCAGAAGCTAACTACACCTAAAGACAGAAAGAGGAAAACTATCTGCCCCGGAGCAGATCCCCAAAGAACATAGAAAGCCCCCAAACATGTAATGGCAGTTAGACAAGAGGAAAATACAGACACAGACAGAAAATAGCATGAGCAAACGTTGGGGCCCAAACTTCCTAAATAGAAAAGGATAGGAAGGACACTTACTGCAATCACAAAAAACCCTGAAAAGTACCAACTCTACTAATTACAAAAACACCTGAGATCACACGACCTCTACCACCTAAATTAGTTCTCTGGTGTAACAAAACTAAACAGCAGCCACTGAAAAAACTGGAAAAGGCAAATGAACAAACAACAGTGGCTGAACTAAACTGAGAGGAGCACAAGCCCCCGGAGGGGACCCGGCAGACCCCCACAGAAGTGCAGGACAAAATGCAAAAAGCAAGCACAAAAAACTAAAAGAAGAAAATGTCTTATCTGTTAGCAGAAGATGCAGGCACGAAACAGCAAGCTACAAAGTGAACAGGAATCAAAAATGAGACCAGAACAATTGATCACCGGCAACCCTGATGGGAGGGAACCTCCCTTATATAAGACCAGTCAGTAACACCTGATCGCCAATCTTCACAATCTTCATTGGATAGTTCAGTACTGTTTGTAACCACCAGAGGGAGCTTCTGCTCAGAATTCATTTCTAGCACATTCACAACACTTTGCTGCCCGCCTGGTTTTGACTTTAACTTTAGCCTGGATTTCTGACCCTTCTACTGCCTGCCAATTTTGTACCTTTGCTGCCCGCCTGGTTTTGACTTTAACTTTAGCCTGGATTTCTGACCCTTCTACTGCCAGCTGATTTTGTACCTTTGCTGCCCTCCTGGTCTTGACCTTTGGACTTTTGACTATGCATTTGGTCTCACTCTTTATTCCCTTCCTAGCGTCCTTCCTACTCCGGTCTACTGCTCTCATAGGCAGCTACCCCATGGGCTTCGCTGTAATTCCAGATCCCTGTATAGGGGTAAAGGGTCTCTGGGTTTCTCGGGGTGCTGTCTTACCTGCAGTTCAGACATGCAGTGGGCAGACGTCACAGTTTCCAGATCATTTGTTGCGGTGTCATTTGTCCCCACATGTATTAGCAGGAATGGGTAGTCATCTGTAGGTCTGAAGAGTCCTGATATCCTGTCAGACACATCTTTAATTTTTGCACCTGGAAGACAGCACATTTCTCTTGAGGTTAAATCCAGTCTGCAGATAGCGGCCTCTGTTCCTCTCAACAGGGAATCCCCCATGACCACAACTCTCCATTTCTTCTTCACAACATTTTTCTTTCTCCATTCAGGAGGACTCTGAAGGCGTACAAGGTTGTTGTTTGTGGGCAAAGTCTTATCCTGATGTATTTCTTCATCGATCTCCTGCGTGAGAGCCTGGTACTGGTTCCTGAGCACTATGGATGCTGACTGCCTCCTGATCCTCCTACTTTTCTGGGTCACATGCTTCCATTCCTCTGTTTCTTCAGGTGCACTTCGAATTTCTTCTCTTTCTGTAACATGAAGAGATAATTCTGCTCTGCCTAAGAACTCTTCACCTTCCTTAATGGTTTTCAATGTAGATAACCTCTCTTCTAGATTTTGCAACTTTTCCTCTAACAGGGGCACAAGCTTGCATTTCTGGCATGTGAAGTTTGGCTTTTTCACTGGTAAGTCTGTGAACATGTAGCAAGAAATGCAGCTCACCAAATGGCTCCTGGCCTCTTCCATGTTCTTATTGTTCAAGAGATATCAAAGCGGTAAAATATATGCCAAAATTGGTTTATATAATATTAATTGTATCACTAAATATTTGTAATGCCAGCGTCCCGGCATGACTCTTCCTCCTCCTGGCAGGGACACCGGCGTAATCAGCGCTCCTGGCTGTGCTGTAAGTTCTGTGTCCTCTACTTGCTGTGCATGTTTCCGAGCAGCATGCTTAGGGTGCACACGCAAGAACTTCCTTGTTCTTAAAATAGCAGTGTGTGCGCTCCTAAGATGTACCCCCCTTTGGAAGGTACCTGTTCAATATCATGGACCTAAGTGTCTAGCTAATCTATAAGCTGCTAAGTCCGTTGTATGGACCACTTCTTACCCGAGCCTGTTTCCCTGGGTCTGTATGCCCAGGTCTGTACCTTGAACATTAACCTGTACTTTTTCTTATCTGAACCTGTGTTCCTGGGTCTGTATGCCCATGCCTGAACTTGAATCTGTGTCTGGATTAAGAGCCTGACTCTTTTCCTGTTTGTATCCAGTCTATATATTTCCCTGTATCTGCTGTGTCAATATCTGAACCTGTATCTGTATCCTTCTGTGTCTGAATCAGCATTTGATTCCACACCACCTGTGTCTGATTCAGATCCTTAGTCCAAACCTGCTGTCTAAATAAGTCCCTACTAGGAATGAGCGAATGTGCTCGGTGATACTCGGCTATCACTCGAGTATCACGATGCTCGGATGTACTCAATACATGGCGAGCAATGGGCTGTCCTTGATGTAAAACTCAAATCCCTGCCCTGCATCTTTGGCGCCTTTTATGCAGCCAATAAGCATGCAGGGATTGCCTGTGAGTCACTGTAGTGCCGTAGCCATCCTGGTTGTGGCATTACTGTGATTTATTGGCCATCTGACATCTTCATGGATTATAACAGAACAGGCACTGACTGGCTCGGCACACTGACACCATGGTACAGCTCTGTGACACTTTGCATTGGAGGGAAAAAGTGCTTGTAAAAGCCTGTGTGCACAGTATAATGAATCAGAGGCCTGTAGTCTTGATATTAGTGCTGAACCTGAGCCATCATACTAACAGCCCTTCTATTTGCTTTGCTGTTTGTATCACATACAATCTGCATTTAGCATAGGGAGCAAGAGAGAGTCTGAGGAGCAGGGAGAGTGTCAGAATTCAGGATATAGGCCAGTGCTGTCCATTGGCAAAGCAGTGAGGTCCTTTTTTTGTGTTACATAACACATCCAAAATTCGTTGAACCATTTTCCTGGGCTACATTTGTCAGCCATACACTATTTCGTAGAGTGGAGTACATTTCTGTGATCTCTAAAACTGAGAAAAAGCTTTAAAAAAAATTTCAGGCTTCCATTTCTCAGCTATATAGTGTTATGTGGTCTGTGAACATTTCTGTGATCACTAAAACTGAAAAAAAGCTTTTAAAAATTATGTAGGCTTCCATTTCTCACCCATACAGTGTTACAAGGTCTGTGAACATTTCTTTGATCTCTAAAAATGAGAAAAAGCTTTTAAAAATTTTGTAGGCTTCCATTTCTCAGACATACAGTGTTATGTGGTCTGTGAACATTTCTGTGATCTCTAAAATTGAGAAAAAGCATTCATCTCTAATACTAAAAAAAAGCTTTTAAAAAATGTGTAGGCTTCCATTTCTCACATATACGGTATTATATGATCTGGGAACATTTTTGTGATCTCTAAAACTGAGATAAAGCTTTTAAAAATTTTGTAGGCTTCCATTTTTCAGCCATACAGTAATATGTGGTACATTTCTGTGATATATAAAGCTGAAAAAAAGCATTGAAACATTTTACTGGATTGAATTTGATCATGATCCATACACTTTTGCATTCTTTCTGTTACATTACGGTGGAGTAAACTCACAAAAAATGCTTTGATTTCTGCAGGTAACCAATTCTTTTCTTATATTAAAAATAAACTTGGTTTCAAGAGACCGAGAAATCACAAAATGTGTAAGCCGTGCGTTAAGAGACGAGGAAGTGTTAGTGCTGATGATGGTGCATGCAGATGCACAATAAACACATGCATCCACAACACATAGGTTCCTGTCCCTCTTTGCAGGGAGGCACGGGATACCATTTCTGAAGCCAGAGCAGTGCAAACAGGTGGTCAGTTGGGAGCACCACCCAGTCTTCCACAGGTCCATTCTCAACAGCCAACAGTCTGGTCACTTAATCCTCACCCTGATCCTCCTTTCTCCCACCATGTTGAGTCTAAGGAGACTAATGATTCCACACTAGGACACGCCGAGGAGCTCTTTGCAACATCATGAACTCCTAGGTCCACGATTGGTGCCATCAGCATTGGCATTGCCTTTTCCTCTGTGTTTGGTGCTTTCCAATCCCCTGTTCAAAACACTGGCACAGATTCTGCACTTATCCTTGCACATTCTGACTTACCATCATAAAGCACTTCCAAATCCTTGTCCCAGCACAGCAGTTAGCTATGCCTACTCCAGGCCTTGGAATGACATGGAAGTTCCCAGTCACCCTCCCACAGGCCCAAATACTAAACGGGTGCATTTCCAGGCAGCTTGCCATGGAAATATTGCCATTTAGGCTGGTAGACAAGGAGGATCTCCGTCATCCCTCTGTTCTTGGTCACCAGCCACCACTTTTTCTCCTGGTGTGGCATCCACACATGTCTAAGAATATCACAAGTGCCCTTCCCAACACACATTTTGGTATTTTCCACTTAACGACTGACACCTGGACAAGCACTTGTGGCCAGGGATGCTACATTTCCCTGAATGCATATTGGGTGAATATGGTGGAGGCTGGGGCCAAGTCACACCCTGGCACGGCACATGTGCTCCCGACACCAAAGATTGCTGGCCCTACTTCTAATAGGGTTTCCTCCACCTCCTACAACAGTTCCTGCACCCCTTCTGCTCCTCCTCATCCTCTGTCTCCGATGTGCTATCTCAGAGTACGTTGTCCACATCAGCCGGAAGCTGGAAGCTCTGCAGCACTGCCTTAGCGAAGCAGCAGCAAGCTCTGCTGAAGCCAATTTGTCTATGTGACAAACCATACACTATGGCAGAGTTATTAATAACAGACCAGACAGATGTGTTGTTTTTGTTACTGAACCTCCAACCAGCCATGGTCATGGGTGATAATGGGCATAACCTGGTGGTGGCTGGCTGTGAAGCTTGGCAAGCTCACACACATACCATGCTTGGTACATGGGCTCAACTTGCCAGTTCAGCGGTTTCTGAAAATATACTCAGATTTTCCAGACCTTCTGGTCATGGTACGCCGATTCAGCGCCCACTTCCACAAGTTGGCCACAGCTGCTATCCCTCTGGCAGTGCTGAAGCGCATACAAGTGCCAGCTCACCAACTGGTGTGCAACATCACAATGAGCTGGAACTCCACATTGCACATGTTGGCAAGGCTTTGTGAGCAGAGAGGCCAATGGTTGAGTATCAGCTCCAACTCGCCTGTCTGTATAAAGGTCAGCTTCAGCACATAATAACTGAAGGGTGTGCATAGGATGTCTGACATTCGTGCAGTTCTCCAAGACTTTGAGGACTCCACAAAAATGGTGAACAGCGAAGACGCCATAGTCAGCTCAACTATCCCACTTCTGTGCCTACGTAAACAGTCGCTGCTCACAATCAAAGATAAAGTCATGCATGCGGACCATTTGCGGATGGAGGAAGAAATAACACAGAGAGATTGTAGACAGCCCAACCTCATCTCATCTGCTCAGTGGGAATTGGGTACATCTTCTTGGGTACATTTAGTTAGTATATAACCTTCAAAAAAGTGTTAAAAAAATTTGTTGCACTTTTTCTGCCCTGATGTGTGACGTAACCTGAAGCAAAACCTGATGCCAGCAAAATAAGTGAGAAACCTGACTCGTCATACGTACTTTGAGTATTTTTGTCTTGCAGATTTGGTACAGAACATAATCTGCTGTATATCAATTCTCTATGCATCTTTGCCCTGCGTTTTTCACCATTCACTTCACTCAAATCAATAAAAAAAGCACAAAAAATGCAGCAAAAACGCACCAAGAACGTGAATTTTTGCAGTTGAGTTTTTCCTGCAAAGAGATGCAGAATTGGTGCAGAAATTTAACTCAACGTGTGCACATACCCTTATCGGTATTATATTGCTTACCCATTATCAGTATTCTATTCCATATTCTGGATTACATTCCTTGATATACAGTATAACCCTCAAAAGTGCCTAGCCTTTATAAGTCTAGGAATACCAATACATTACAATTTGAACAGAATGTGTGTGAGGCACTCCGTTATGTCTAATAGGCCGGCGTCACACTGCCGAGTTTGATGCGAGTTAGTCGCACGACTTTCTCGCATCAACACCCGGCACGGCCGCCCGCTCTCTGACCCGAGTGTGCGGCTGCATGTATTTCTATGCCGCCGCGCACTCGGGTCCGAGAGCGGGCGGCCGTGCCGGGTGTTGATGCGAGAAAGTCGTGCGACTAACTCGCATCAAACTCGGCAGTGTGACGCCGGCCATATATGGTGTATCTTAGCCCCTTATTTTGGGCAGCTCTAGCTTACTTCTTAAATTACATTGAAATTTCCTATTTTTTAATAGAAAAATCAATTTTGGTTAAATTATTTTTTTTAATTATTCTTAAATTTTGCCTTGTATGCAAATCATTATACAGGAAGAAATGTTACAATTTCTCGTTTGTTTAGAATGTTTTATTGTCACTCTTTAACCCCTTAAACCCCGGAGGTATTTTCGTTTTTGTTTTTTACTCCCCTTCTAACCAGAGCCATAACTTTTATATTTTTCAGTCAATCTTGCCATGTGAGGGCTTGTTTTTTGTGGGATGAGTTGTACTTTTGAACGACAAGATTGGTTTTAACATATCGTGTACTGGACATCAGGAAAGAAATTCCAAGTGCGGTGAAATTGCAAACAAAGTCCAATCACAAAGTTGTTTTTTTTTTTACCATGTTCACTAAATGCTAAAACTAACCTATCATTATGATTCTCCATGTCATTATGAGTTCATAGACACCAAACATGTCTAGGTTCTTTTTTATCTAACTGGTAAAAAAAAAATCCGAAGTTTGTTAAAAAAAAAAATTGCGCCATTTTCCGATACCCATAGCGTCTCTACTTTTCGTGATCTCGGGTTGGGTGAGAGTTTATTTTTTTGTGCCGAGCTGACCCTTTTAGTGATACCATTTTGGTGTAGATACAATCTTTTGATCGCCCGTTATTGCATTTTAATGCAATATTGCGGCGACCAAAAAACGTAATTCTGGCGTTTTGACTTTTTTTCTCAATACATCGTTTAGCGATTGGGTTAATTTTTTTATATTGATAGATTTGGCAATTCTGAATGCGGCTATACGATATATGTGTATGTTTGATTTTTTTATTTTGAATGGGCGAATGAGGGGTGTTTTGTACTTTTACATTTTTTATTTTTTTAATATTTTTTAAAACTTTTTTTACTTTTAGCATGCATCAATAGACTCCATGGGAGACTAGAAGCTTCACTTGTCTGATCGGCTCTACTACATACAGGCGATGATCAGATCGTCTGTATGTAGCAGAATTGCTCAACTTGCTATGAGCGCCGACCACTGGGCTCATAGCCTTCCGGCAGTGACAAATGTAGAGGTCTCCTGGAGACCTCTGGTTGTCATGCCAACCCATCGGTGATACGCAATCAAGTGACGGGGTCACCGATGGGCGGGATTTCCAATGCGCTTGCCGGAAGCGCGTGTTAAATACCGCTGTCAGAGATTGACAGTGGCATTTAACGGGTTAACAGCCGTGGGTGGATCGCAATTCCACCGGCGGCTGTTAAAGGCACATATCAGCTGTTCAAAACAGCTGACAAGTGCCAGAAGAGATGTGGGCTCAGGGAGGGAGTCCGACATCGGCATACATTTACGACCGATGTCAGAAAGGGGTTAGAGTGGAGTAAAAGTGTGACATCATTGTTCTCAGTAGTAGAGATGAGTGAACGTGTTCAGAAAATGTTCACAAATTTCAAATTTGTCACGAACATAGCACATTTGGATTTGTGTTTGCTTTCACAAGCATTTTTTCTCAAAGTCGGCAAAAGTCAGTCACAGTTCGGTAAATCATCAAAGTTTCCACTAATGCTTTTGCATGACTTTGGCTATAATAGTCATGCTGTATGATGAGGGGTGGAGGGGGAATGTGTTTTATGAGAGGATGGGGAGTGAAGAAGTAAAAGGAGAGTCTGAAGAAATTATAGGAGCGTCACGCCTTGTTTTTTTCCCTTAACTTTGTGTGCTGATTCCGGCAACCAATCAGGGCGCAGAAACCATCCACAGCGTCATGACACAAGTTCTTTTGTGATTGGTTGCTGAAGTCACATGTCCCTGGCCATATAAAAAGCGAATATCTTGTTTTGCTGGCGCCATTTGATCAGTGTCATAGTGCTGAGAGGCCGCTCCTGCGCTAGAGGTGGTGCTGCTGAAAGTGAACTTGTCCTGTGTGAAATTGATTTTCAAGCATCGAAGTAGATTGTGCAAAAACTGTGTGGCCGTCTCTGGAAGCCTCATTAGTGATTCCAAATTGTTTGTGATAAAACTGTGTTTCAGTGGCAAATCAGAAGGCTAGATTTCCACTTAAAATCGTTAGGACTAATAATGAATTGCAGCCTGGAGGGCCAATTAGCTACTCCAAATAGTTTGTGCTAAAACTGTGTTTCAGTGGCAAATCAGAAGGCCAGATTTCTACTTAAAAATCATTAAGACTAATATTGGATTGCAGCCTGGAGGGCCAATTAGGAACTCCAAATTGTTTGTGCTAAAACTGTGTTTCAGTGGAAAATCAGAAGAACATATTTCCACTTAAAAAGTCATTAGGTATAACAGTGTTGTTCAGGCACACTATCTAAGAAAATAAATAGTGATTCTTCATTTAGTGACAGGTGACTGACAACTGTGGCCATAAAGTTTTGAAACAGCAGGGTACAAGAGGGGAAGGCTACTTACAACATAAGTGGGAAAAAGTGAGGTTGTGGTGGAAGGGGGAATAGGCTTGGTAGTCAATGTGAACATGGGCTAGGTGTTTATGCGAATGAAAGATCAACTGAATAAACATCGTCTTGTCCTATCCAAAGACCACTTACAATATCTGTTACTGGCCGGCCTATTTGACCCCCTTTCTTTGGCAGCCGCACAGTGATATGACTTGTAGATGAGCCTCAGAAAGAGCATGGGCTCCAGTGGATGGCAAGCACTGCATCAAGTGGCTTCTCCTCCTCTTCTTCTACCTTAACATCACACACAGTACAATCCACAGAGGTGACATTCCAATCATCCTAGTTTCCCACTCTTCAAAAATTTGCAAATGCCCAACTGACTGTTAGGAAACTAAGATGGGCCATTCTGAAGAGCTGTTCATGCAATGTATTCCATGGGCATCAGAGGTCTGCTCTGAAGAATCACAGAATCCAGAGGAGGAAAGCATCTGCACGATGCCCAATATCTTTTCATGTTGGATCCAGAGCTGGACAAAGCAGAATCCAGACCCTCATCACCAGACATTAACCACCAAGGGTGGAGGTGATCCTGATAAGACTCAGATACCAGAGGCGCACGCGGACTGTACTGTGGTGTCAGGGCAGGAATAGGATGAGAGTGACTCTCAGGTTGAGGAGTGTGAGAACAGAGAGGATGACAATGAGGTATAGATCCCACTTGGTGTGAACCCAGAGGTACTCAGTTGAGTAGCTGAGCAGAGTAATTGTAGGCACCATAATGATTAATGAAGGTGCCAGGGACTGCAAGGGTTAAGAATTTGAATATGTGGGGATGATATTTTTGAATTGGGGCATTTTGGATGGCTATTGGTCAGAAGGGAAAGAGGAAGGGTCAAAGGAGTATATAGGATTGAGCGGGAAAGTTTCCCCCCTCTTTCCTACCTTCTGTCCTGAGGTGAAACACTGGGAGCAGAGCAGGCACCAGAATGGCTGATGCCCTGGAGAGAATGGTGCTGGAGCAGGTGGCTCAGGAAAGTTCCTCATGGCTCCTGGAGGTTCTGGCAAGGACACAGCAACAGAGTGCAGCGGATTCTACCCAGCGAGAAAGAGACAGAGCTCCGGCAGCTCAGGGTAGGCCTCATCGGCAGGTTCGGGACTGAACCGCCTGTCCCCAAGCCCCTGCCCGAGTACTGTGCGAGCGGTGCACGGCTGGTTGTGCCGGCGGTGCCAGGAGACATGGGACCTGCTGGCGGGGTCGGCAGCCGGAGTAGTTCCTGCCATCATAAGACGGGGTCATCAGTCCTGGAAGGAGGGGGCGTGGCTTCCTCCATCACTGATGCTGAGCCTACTGTGAGAGGAGTTGCAGGACGGACAGTAGCATGGATTACCTCAGGTAGGCAGCCCAGTTTGCAGCTCCCGCCCCCCTCTATTGCTACAAAAGACTGCAGGTCCGATGCCAGGGTGCTGGGAGCTGGGAGCTGTATGTGGGCAGCTAAATGAGGGTCCCAGACAGGGGAATAATTATACCCCTCTGCCATCAGTGGTTTGGAGGGACAATACTACAGGGCAGCTTGGAACAGTTGTGATTGTTTTTTGTTTGGAAGCAACCCCCAGTATTTATGAGACTTTGCCTTTGGACCATGCTGCCATGACAAGGATCAGGGATCTCGATAGTAGCAGTAGGCGGGACTGTGCATCAAATAGCATGAGGCCTGTTGCTGGTTCTCCATTACTTTTTCAGGAAGTGAGGGCAGCAGTGACGTGCAGAGCCGGAGACATCGTAGTAGCAGAAGCGGAATTGGACTTGGCAGATATAATCGTAGAAGGAGTCGGGAGACTCCATCATCATCTGGGTCATCAATTTCTTCAGCATCTTCTGCGGAATCATTGCCAAGATAGGGTCGCCGGTGTAGACAACGGTCAAGAAAACATCATAATAAAGGTCACCAAAAGACAAGCGAGGACTGGGAATCCCTTCTTCCGAAGGCCACGTTCCTGGCCATCTGGTTTAACCCAGATGGATTTGTTCTACCACCACAGTATGGGGCAGCAGCTGGTATGACTGACACGCCTGCTGGGGGTGAGTTGACCTGCAGTGCGGCTTGGCCCACGTGATTTTCGTGATTCTATGTTTTACGGCGTAGCCCTATTAGGGATTCAAGTGTCTGTGGAGACAAGGGAAATAATATTAAAGCATGAATTCATGGATGTTTGGTCCCTCATTCCTATAGATCATATGACGGTAGATAAAGAAATGAATTTTGAGCGGGGATTGGATAGAAAGGCAAAAGTTGCTAAAACGTTCGGTAATTGTGTGGCACCCCAGGAGTTTGGTTGCCACAGTGACCTTGCCTCCCTCCAGGGGGGAGTGATGTCATGCCTGAAAGCAAAGAAGGATCCCTTTAACAGGTAACACAGCATACAACACCTTTCTTACTCCATACCAGAAGGAGGAGCTCTAACACCTGATTTTCAGGAGAGCTTTTCTGGAATATTCTGGCTGGGGGAGGAGTTAGGAGTCTGGCTGAAGGGACGAGAGAAGACAGACGTGTGGAGACAAGCTGGGGGGAATACAGGGCTATAAAGAGCTCACCCCCAGGTCTGAGCACCAGAGACCGGACCCCCGGCTGAGTGGGTGAATTAAAGTCCCAGCAGCAGAATCCGGAGGGCAGAGGACAGCACATGTTATCCGGAGACTCCATAGCAGAGTGATTCCTGAAGCAGGTTACAGCTGCCTGTTATGAGAGTGAATTTCTACCTAGACAAAAGACAGAGAGAGAGAGGAACTTGGACAGAGCTTATAGCAGCCAGTGCCTCAGAGAACAGCGCTAGAAAGGAGACCTCATATCCCACCTGAAATAAGGGGATTCCAAATTGCTTTCAGGCTGACCTACTCCAGCACTATCCGTACTCAATGCCCTGGATACTTTGCCTGCAAAACTGTAAGTAAAGCTTTGGAGACTGCAACTCGCTGACTGTTTCTCAGTTTCTTCCTGCGTCACCTACTACACTCAGCT
Source organism: Oophaga sylvatica (assembly GCA_033576555.1). Lineage (NCBI taxonomy): Eukaryota > Metazoa > Chordata > Amphibia > Anura > Dendrobatidae > Oophaga > Oophaga sylvatica. The sequence continues at coordinate 760,951,019 of JARQOD010000001.1, forward strand.
ACATCTCTCAGTACCATTACTCTAATAGTACAACATCTACCTGCCCTGAGACCACCAGCTTCACTTGTGGGAAGCTATTCCAACTCTGCTGCATCACACCATCAGTCTCAGAGGATCTGCACTGCAGCGCTGGTCACCTCTGACCAGGTACCACAAGTGGCGTCACGAATACCTTACTTCAAACTCTAACATCCCCTGTAAATATTACCCTTTTTTTTGGATGCCCAGGGTCATTGACCGGGTCACTGCCACTGTGACACCTCCCTTCAATACACGGCCCGGTACCGAGTATCCCTTCCCTGGCGGGCGATCCAATTGGATTCAGGGTTTTTCTACTTTGGCTTTGATTCTGGTTCAGCGTTTTCCAGAGAAGGGAGCGGATTTTTTCATTTATCTAGATACGATATATAACACCTCTAAGTGGCATGTAGGTGTGGCTTGGTGGCGCTATGACGGGCAGCTTAGGCGTCTTTTGGCTTCGTCTCCTGCTGTAGGGTGGGCGTCAAAGGCAACCGATGTATGGATACAGCTAATGATGTCGCAGCGCCCGCAGTCACACTCTTTCTTTCACAGGGTGAGCTGATGTGGGGGCACTATCAACTCCGGCAGTGGCACAACCTCCAACAGGAGGGTGCTGGTTGTTCAACGAAAGGCACTGTAGGTTTTTTGTGACATGAAAATTTTAGACACGAGTGCTCAGTGTGCCGAGGAGCGCACTCAGCACTCTGCTGCTTTAGGAGAGTTAAACAGCCTGGCAAAGTTACAAATATCCCATTCAGAAGAAAAAGCTGGAATGCATTCAAGAGATGCTGCATTGGTTAGAGCCGTACCCAAGGAAAAAGGAAGCAAGCCTACTTTTTGAAGGTTTTCCTTTCGGATTTAAGATTCCTTTTCAACCTTCATCCGGAGGGATATTTTAAAGTCAGTTTTGGAGCACCCAAATGAGACAAGGGAAAATATACAAAAGGAAGTTAGGGCATCTCGTATGGCAGGCCCCTTTGCTTTCCCTTCCTTCTCTAATTTGAGAGTATCTCCTTTGAGTTTGGTTCCAAAAAAGGAACAGGGTAAGTTTTGTCTGATACAACAATTGTCATACCCTCCGGGGGATTCGGTTAATGATACTATTTCAAAGGAGGAGGCGGCGGTGTCGTACACTTCTTTCGATGTGGCAGTGCAATGGGTTAGATGCTATGGGAAAGGTGCGTTGTTGGCGAAGTCGGATATTGAGTCAGCTTTCCGTCTGTTGCCAGTTGAGTTCACCCATCATGCTACCATATCTTGGGTTGCATGTTGGATAATAGCTATTTTGTGGACATGTGTTTGCTTATGGGATGCTCGATCTCATGCTACTATTTTGATGTTTTTCTTCATTCCTGGAGTGGATGGTGCGTTTTCAGTCTGGCATTCCATCAGTTATACATTATTTAGACTACTTTCCTTTTATTGGTTCGGGCAACAATAACACTTGTGCTTATGTGTTGCATGTTTTCCGCCATTTGATGGAGAAAATAGGGACTCTGATTGCAAATGAGAAAACAGAAGGGACGGTTATGAATCTTTCCTTTTTAGGAATTGAGTTGGATACTGTAGCCATGGTTTTCCGTTTACATGATGAAAACTTGGCAAAGTTAAGAGCTTTGATAGATCAGTTCATGATGGCAATAAAAGCCAGATTAAAACAGGTTCAATCTCTTTTAGGTTTGCTGGTTTTTGCCTGTAGGATAATTCCTATTGGGCGTGTTTTTTTCTAGACGCTTGTCTTTGGAAGCAAGGGGCGTAGAAAGGCCTAACCATTTTGTCAGAATTTTTAGGTTCATAAAGGAGGATTTGTAGATATGGCAAACATTTTTACACTCTTTTGACGGTAAGGCGATATGTCAGGAGGACGAAGTGTCAAATTTTGATTTGCAGTTATTTATGGACACGTCGAGTCGTTGCGGCTTTGGTGTAGTTTTTGATTCGGAGTGGTGTAGATCAGATTGGCCACCTGCATGGCAAGATTCACCTGTACTACAGCAAGTTACTCTGATGGAGCTGCTTCCTGTTATTGTGGCTATTGAAATTTGGATTCGTTTTTGGTCTGATAATTTGGATGTAGTAAATGCTGTTAATTCTTTATCATCTTCTTCTTTGCCAGTCTTAGCCTTGTTAAGGCACTTAGTCCTCAGGTGTTTGCAGTTGAATATATGGATTAGAGTGTGACATGTTTTGGGTGTGGATAATAAAATTGTGGATGCTTTGTCTCGTCCACAGATGGGGCTTTTCAGGGAGCTGCATCCATGGGCAGAAGAGACAGGTTTCAGTTGCCCAGAACACTTGTGGATCATTGTAGAGCAGAGCTGGCATAACTAGTACAGACGTAGGTAGCTCACTCAACATGGAAAAGTTATGGTATGGCGTGGAATGAGTGGATGATGTTTGTCGGGGGCAATTTTCCTGTGAGTGACGAGTCCCATTTGGACAGTACTTTGTCGTTGTTGGAAGTTTGGAGGTGGAAAGGTCTGTCAGGTTTTAGCGTGCAAAAACGGCTGTCAGGAGTAGCTTTTATGCTCAAGCTTTGGGGATGTAGGGATATAACAAAGGAATTCATCATCAGATAGACTGTAAAGGGTTGGAAAAAAGAGAAGCGATCACAGGACAAGAGACGTCCTGTGTCTTTTATGTTATTGTCACAGCTTATCAGCTGTTTACAGATGGTAAAGCCCGGGTCTCACATAGCGATACACCAGCGATCCCGACAACGATCAGGATCGCTGGTGTGTCGCTACATGATCGCTGCTGAGCTGCCAAACAGGCAGCTCAGGCAGCAATCAGCACAGTGACACTGCGGGTAACATCGCTTAGTTACCCGCAGTGTACGTTGGATACCAGTGCCCTGATGCAGGGAGCTGGTAACCAAGGTACACGTCGGGTTTCCAGGCGCTGCGCGGTGCCTGGAAACCCGCTGTATACCTTGGTTACCAGCTCCCTGCATCAGGGCGCTGGTATCCAAGGTACACAGCGGGTTTCCAGGCACAGCCCGCACCTGGAAACCCGCTGCGTACCTTAGTTACCAGCAGACCGCTGGTCTCCCGCCTGTCACACGCAGCGATGAGTGCTGGCCAGCGGGAGACCAGCGATCAAAAAAATGTCCAGGACATTCAGTGACGATCAGCGATACCCAGCAGGGGGGCTGATCGTCACTGAATGTCACACACAGTGATATCGCTGGGGAGATCGCTGTTGCATCACAAAACTAGTGACTCAGCAGCGATCTCGCTAGCGAGATCGCTGTGTGAGACGGGGGCTTTACTCACACCCCTCTTGAAGCATGTTTTCTTTCAGGGGCTTTCTCTTTAGCTTTTTTTGCAGCATTGCATTTTAGGGAGTTAGTTTCGCAGAGCGCAAGAGACTTGGGTGGTTTGGCATGAAGTGACATTATCATTTGTCAAGGCTGTTTAAATGTGTGCTTTCGAAAGTCGAAAATGGATCAGGAACGGAAAGGTTTTTGGCTCACGATAAAAGCACTAGGCGGTCCATTTTGTCCCGTTCAAATAGTGAGGCATATATCGTCAAGTGTCCGGCTTGTGCTCAATTTTTGGTACACGAAACTGGTGCATCTTTGACTGTGTATGAGTTCAAGACCATAGTCAAAGCATGACTAATGCAGATGGGTAAGGATGCATCGCAGTTTGGGACTCATTATTTCAGAATAGGAGCGGCTACGGAGGCTAATGCTGTAGGTCTGGGTGAGGAAGCAATAAGACAGCTGGGGATGTGGAAATCTTCATGTTTTCTGGTCATATGTGAGACCTGATTTGTTGTAAGGTGGTGATAGTGAGTTCTATTATTGGTTATTTTTGCAGATACATCACTGCCTCATGTATGAATCATCGGCCATTCGTTCACATATTGGGCAGAGAAATGGGTGGGTGTGTGCCTTTTGGGCCTGAACTTAAGTCAAGATGGAATCGTTTTTCATTGGGAAGGTTATCGCGGGTTAAGGAGGTTTCAGATGCTCAGTAGGATTGAAGTGATTAGCAAGTGATGCATGAATCCCATCATCTTAGTCATACAGGCGGGGAGTAATGATTTGGGTAAAATAAAGCTGGCTGAACTCATTGGGATCATAAAATCTGATTTTACACGATTTAGAAGATTGTTTCCTCAAAAATGCGTTTTAGTTTGGTCTGAAGTGGTGCCTCGTAAATGTTGGAGGGGAGCACGTGACTTGGAGGCTTTGGAGAGGGATGGAGATTGCTGAATATGAGAGTATCTTGTTTTGTGCGTTCTACAGGAGAGGTGGCCATTCGGCACCATATGTTGGAAGGTGATAATGGAGATCTTCTGATGGCCAATGGCGTTGAACGCAATAAGTAACGACATGCTGTTAATCGTTTTGCAAGAAGGTGTCTTATCCTTGTTGGGTGGCAATGGTCGGAAGGTCGAGGAGGTTTTTCGACCTCCTCCCTTGGCAGTAAATTTTTGCCCATTGTAATACATGCTCACTGGGTACAGTGACAGGCATGTTGGGAGTTGTTACAGGAGTTAAAATTTGGGTCAAATGATGGCGGTGTTTGTAATAAAAAAATGATAAATTAAGCCTGTGACCATTTTCCACCCAACAAGAAGTTGTTGTCTTTAATTTATTTCGGGTCGTAAGAGATCATCCCGGGTAAAGTTATAATATAGAAACAATAAAAATACACATATTTGGTATTGCCGCATCAGCAACGAACCAACCTACAAAACTGTCCCACTAGTTAACCCCTTTAGTGAAGACTATAAGAAATAAAAATAAAAAAACAAGGCAAAAAACAATGCTTTATCATCATACAGCCGGGCAAAAAGTGGAATAAAATGCGATCAAAAACACAGATATAAATAAACATGGTACTGCTGAAAACATCATCTTGTTCTGCAAAAAACAATCCAACATATAGCTTCATCAGCTGAAAAATAAAAAAGTTATAGCTCTCAGAATAAAGGGATGCAAAAATAATAATTTTTTCTAGAAATTGTTTTGTGTAAAAGCGCCAAAACATAAAAAAGATATAAACGCGATATCGCTGTAATCGTACCAACTCAAAGAATAAAACTGCCTTATCAATTTTACCAAACATGGAACAGCATAAACCCCCCAAATAAACAAATTCCTGAATTGCTGGTTTTTGCTCATTCTGCTTCAGAAAATCAGAATAGAAAGCGATCAAAAAATGTCATGTGCCAGAGAATGGTACCAATAAAAACGTCAACTCGTCCCACAAAAACCAAGCCCTCACATGACTCTGTGAGAAAAAATATGAAAAAATTATAGCTCTCAAAATGTGAAGATGCAAAAACTATTTTTTGCAATAAAAAGCATTTTTTAGTGTGTGACAGCTGCAAAACATAAAAACCCGATATAAATCTGTTATCGCTGTAATCGCACTGACCTGAAGAAAAATTGAGAGATGTAGGTTGTAAAATGGGGTCACTTATGTGGGGTTCTGCTGTTCTAGAACCTCATTGGCTCTCCCAGTGGGTCATGGCTCCTGCTAGCCATAACAGTAAAATCTGGCACTCCTTGCCTTCTGAGCTTTGCACTGTGCCTGAAAAATATTGCCTGATTACATGTAGGGTATTGACACACTCAGGAAAAAATGGACCTCAGTTTGTCGTAAAAAAATTCCTATTAGCCCTTAGAAAAATTAAAAACTTGGGACAAAAACATCATTTTAGTGATTAAATGTAATTTATTCTTTCTTCACAGCTCAGCTGTATAAAATTCTGTGCCTATAAAATTCTGTGAGGCACATGTGGTGTTAATATGATCAGTGCACCACTAGATGAATTCATTGGGGAATGTGGTTTGTAAAATTAGTTCACATATAGGGGGTTTCTGTTGTTCTGGCACCTCAGGGGCTCTGGCAATGTGACATGTCACCCTCAAACCAATCCATAAAAATCTGAACACAAATTTGGCGCCTCTACCCTTCTGAGTAGGGATGAGCTTTCCGATATTGCAATATGGGAAATCGGCCCGATATTTGCTATATCGGAATTCCGATTTCCGATTCCGATATTTTTTCACATCGGAAATCGGAAATCCCATAATTCTTCAGCCTCTGGGCGCTCTGTGGAGCCAATCAGGAGCTGAAGAATTGCTGAAACATTGTGTAACTCCCCTAAGCTTGGTAGGAGGCGTCCAAACTTGCTAGCTAGGGGCTGCGCTGCGATTGGCTGGCTGGATGGTGTGATCAGGCAGTATAAAAGGCTGCACCTGCCATTTTAGCCTCACTCTACTGTGAAAGCAGATAGGGATAGGTTGCTGTTGGAGATAGGGAGAGATCTCGAATCTAATAGTGAAATTGCCATTCTGAATCCATCAATAGAGATGAAGGCAGAGAGTAAGGGACATCCCTGTGGCGGCCGCGGAAGAGGTGCATCAGCAGCTAGACATGGTGCACATCCAGAGCAAGCAGCAGGCCCAAGTCACTCAGCACCTACTTTCACCCGGCAGCAGTCATTTATGCGCAGCTTGTTAGGAGCACAGGGCCATAGGCTGATAAGAGAGGATCAAGTAGAAACCGTTGTTGGTTGGATGGCAGCTGAAGCATCCACCTCAATGAGCGCAGCATCCTCTCAGGACTAGTGTTGAGCATTCCGATACCGCAAGTATCGGGTATCGGCCGATATTCGCTGTATCGGAATTCCTATACTTAGTTCCGATACTTTTCCTATATCGTATACCGGAATCGGAAGTTCCCATAATTCTTTGAGAGGCAGTGTGATTTTATTCAGCTAGTGAGGAATCCTAAGAAGTGTGGGCACATCCTGTAATGCTGAGGTCATGTTAACTAATGGCATGGCTGTAATTGGCTGCTGAAATGATGTCAGAATGCACTATAAAAGGCGCCGCTGCCATTTTAGCTTCACTGTGCTGTGAATAAAGTTATGGACAGAACGCTGCTCTGCTGACTCTGAGGGACAGTTACAGATATCGTTTTTGTGAATTGTTCTGTAGGCAGGCTATTTGAGAAACCGCTGTGTAAATCATCCTTTTTCCTTGCAGTGTTGTTTACACAGCTCTGTGCAAGGTGTGTGTTTGTGAGTGCAGGTAACGCTGCAGTTTGCTCTGCATCCAACGCTGTTTGTAGTCATCTGCACGTGTCACTCACTGACTCTTTTTTTTTTTTTTGTGTAATTGGTGCTGCTCCATTCAATTGAAATTAACAGTCATCTATTAGTGTGACGCGCTTCCATCCGTATCCAATACATTGGTTGAAAACACTATAGAAGTACACAAAGGAGCCTTTCAGAGATAGTGAACAGTTGTGTGCAGTCTTCACTGTAGTCTGTGAGTTTTTTTTTTTTTGAGTGCAGATCACGCTCCAGTTAGTTATTCAACCACTGCTGGTTGTAGTCTGCTGAGCGTGTGTCACTGCCTCATCCTAGACATTTTTGTCTAATTGGTGCTGCTCCATTCTATTTCAAAAAACTCAAATCTATTAGTGTGATGCGCTTCCATCCGTATACAATACATTGGTTGCAAACACTATAGAAGTACACAAAGGAGCCTTTCAGAGATAGTGAACAGTTGTGTGCAGTGTTCACTGTAGTCTGTGAGTTTTTTTTTTTTTGAGTGCAGATCACGCTCCAGTTAGTTCTTCAACCACTGCTGGTTGTAGTCTGCTGAGCGTGTGTCACTGCTTCATCCTTGACATTTTTGTCTAATTGGTGCTGCTCCATTCTATTTCAAAAAACTCAAATCTATTAGTGTGACGCGCTTCCATCCGTATCCAATACATTGGTTGCAAACACTATAGAAGTACACAAAGGAGCCTTTCAGAGCTAGTGAACAGTTGTCTGCAGTGTTCACGGCAGTCTGTGAGGTTTCTTTATTTTGAGTGCAGATCACGCTACAGTTAGTTCTTCAACCACTGCTGGTTGTAGTCTGCTGAGCGTGTGTCACTGCCTCATCCTTGACATTTTGTCTAATTGGTGCTGCTCCATTCTATTTAAAAAAACTCAAATCTATTAGTGTGACGCACTTTCATCCGTATACAATACATTGGTTGCAAACACTATAGAAGTACACAAAGGAGCCTTTCAGAGCTAGTGAACAGTTGTCTGCAGTGTTCACGGCAGTCTGTGAGGTTTCTTTTTTGAGTGCAGATCACGCTACAGTTAGTTCTTCAACCACTGCTGGTTTTAGTCTGCTGAGCGTGTGTCACTGCCTCATCCTTTACATTTTTGTCTAATTGGTGCTGCTCCATTCTATTTAAAAAAACTCAAATCTATTAGTGTGACGCGCTTCCATCCGTATCCAATACATTGGTTGCAAACACTATAGAAGTACACAAAGGAGCGTTTCAGAGCTAGTGAACAGTTGTCTGCAGTGTTCACGGCAGTCTGTGAGGTTTTTTTTTTGAGTGCAGATCACGCTACAGTTAGTTCTTCAACCACTGCTGGTTTTAGTCTGCTGAGCGTGTGTCACTGCCTCATCCTTTACATTTTTGTCTAATTGGTGCTGCTCAATTCTATTTAAAAAAACTCAAATCTATTAGTGTGACGCGCTTCCATCCGTATCCAATACATTGGATGCAAACACTATAGAAGTACACAAAGGAGCATTTCAGAGCTAGTGAACAGTTGTCTGCAGTGTTCACGGCAGTCTGTGAGGTCTCTTTTTGAGTGCAGATCACGTTCAAGTTAGTTCTTCGACCACTGCTGGTTGTAGTCTGCTGAGCGTGTGTCACTGCCTCATCCTTGACATTTTTGTCTAATTGGTGCTGCTACATTCTATTTAAAAAAACTCAAATCTATTAGTGTGACGCGCTTCCATCCGTATCCAATACATTGGTTGCAAACACTATAGAAGTACACAAAGGAGCCTTTCAGAGATACTGAACAGTTGTGTGCAGTGTTCACTGTAGTCTGTGAGGTTTCTTTATTTTGAGTGCAGATCACGCTACAGTTAGTTCTTCAACCACTGCTGGTTTTAGTCTGCTGAGCGTGTGTCACTGCCCATCCTTGACATTTTTGTCTAATTGGTGCTGCTCCATTCTATTTCAAAACACTCAAATCTATTAGTGTGACACGCTTCCATCCGTATCCAATACATTGGTTGCAAAACACTATAGAAGTACACAAAGGAGCCTATCAGAGATACTGAACAGTTGTGTGCAGTGTTCACTGTAGTCTGTGAGGTTTCTTTATTTTGAGTGCAGATCACACTACAGTTAGTTCTTCAACCACTGCCGGTTTTAGTCTGCTGAGCGTGTGTCACTGCCTCATCCTTGACATTTTTGTCTAATTGGTGCTGCTCCATTCTATTTCAAAACACTCAATCTATTAGTGTGACGTGCTTCCATCCGTATCCAATACATTGGTTGCAAACACTATAGAAGTACACAAAGGAGCCTTTCAGAGCTAGTGAACTGTTGTCTGCAGTGTTCACTGCAGTCTCTGAGGAATAAGCACACTTAGGCCTTATAACTTTTCTGCCTTTCTTTATCAATCTACCAAGATGAAGAAGGCAGGGAGTAAGGCATGTGGTCATGGGCATGGAGTTTCAGCAGGGAGAGGACGTGGGGATTCTGTGGCTGCTGCTGCCCCCAGTGACACAGCATCCACCAGTTTTCCCCGTGAGCGTTCCTTTATGAGCACTTTTGTAGGAGCTCGGCGTACCCCCCTGCTGCGGGAAGAACAAATTGAAGCCGTTGTCGGTTGGATGGCAGCCAACGCATCGACTTCAATTGCTTCCACCTCCTCTCGGACCATAGCACTGTTGAGCAACCATCTGTCTCTTCACCGCCTGCCAAATTGCCCAGGCAGTCAGAGAGCTCTGTACAGGAGCCAGCTGAGTCTCTGCTTCTGTTCTCAGAATCTGTTGGCTTGCAAACAGTGGCCCAGCCAATCAGCATTCTGGAATGTGAAGAAGAGGGAGTATGCAGTGATGCGCAACAGCTTTGTCTCTCTGAATCTGAAGAGGCGGGTGAGCCAGTGCCGATGGTCAGCACACCGCAGAACGCATCTGATGATGATGAGACTCAGGTGCCAGTTTCTGCTGAGCATGGTGCTGGCCAGACCACCCAACAGCAGCAGGTGTTGGAAGAGGGTAGTGGAGATGATGAGGTCCAAGACCCAACATGGCGTGAGGAACAGGAAGGTGGTGGGAGCAGCTCTGAGGAAGAGATTGCCCCAACGGTCCAAACAGGAGGGAGAGGTAGGCTGCAGACTCAGTTGCCTGTAGCCTCCACTTTGGCACCCGTTCGGAGCAGTTCTCTCCCAAAAGCCAAAACGGGCGCTCCCAGGACTTGCACTGCGTGGTCCTTTTTTGACACACTTGCAGATGATATTTGCTATGTCAAATGCAAGCTGTGTAATCAAAAAGTCAAAAGAGGTAAAAGTGCCAGTAACCTCAATACCACTAATATGTGGAAACATGTGCGGACCAAGCACGTGGTTGAGTTACAAAGACACACTGGAGACTTAGGCCAACGTACAGCACCACCTACATCTTCAGCTCATGTTGGAGCCTCTTCCCAGCTCACACACAGCTGGTTCGGCTTCCTCACAGGATCGCTATGGAAGAACCTCTGTCACTGTTGTCCAGAGACCCAGTGTTATTCCACCACAGCTGCAAGTTCCTGTCATCCTCACACTCCAGGTCACTGTACAGCCATCGGTAGCACAGGCATGGGAGAAAAGACGGCCATACTCGGCAAACCATCCCCAAGCACAGGCTCTGAATGCTGGCATTGCAAAAACTCCTGTCCCTTGAAATGCTGTCATTCAGGCTGGTGGAGACTGACAGTTTCCGTAACTTAATGGCATTGGCAGTCCCACAATACAATGTGCCCAGCCGATTTTATTTCAGCAGTTAAGCCGTCCCTGGTCTGCAAAAGCATGTTGAGGGAAAAATTAAACATGCGCTACTAAAAGCCGTCAGAGCAAGGTCCACTTGACCACCGATGCGTGGACCAGTACCCATGGCCAGGGGACAATACCTTTCCTCACTGCCCATTGGGTTAATGTTGTGGAGCCGGGTACAAGATCTTGCGAGTGGCGCTGTACGTGTTCTGCCAACTCCAAGGATTGCAGGAATTCAGTCTGTACACATTGACTCCTCCTCCTACTCCAGTTCCTCACAATCATCGCTGCAGGAGCCGTCACGGTCTACCTCCACATGACCCGTGAACGCTTTACCTGTTACGACCAATATGAGCACAGCCGTGGCCAAAAGTCAACAGGCCGTCCTGAAATTAATTTCCAGGGGAATCGAAAGCCACACAGCGCAGGAGCTCTGGAATGCCATAAAGCAGGGAGCGGACGTGTGGTTTTTGCCAGCGAATCTCCAGCCAGGCTTGGTAGTGTGTGACAATGGCCGAATTCTGGTGGCAGCTCTGGGGCTTGACAACCTCCTCACATAGCATGTCTGCACATGTGCTCAACTTGGTCGTGCAGAGTTTTTTGAGGGACTACCCGGGGATATTGATGCACTGCTGCACAAGGTCCACTAGAGTGCGCTCACTTGCGACGTTCCAGCAATGGCCAGATCGGCATTGCAGCTCTGCAGTGCAGATTCGCCTTCCTGAACATCGCATCATATGTGACGTACCCACCAGGTGGAATTCCACGTTTAATGTGTGGAGCGGTTTGTGAGCAGCAGCCGCAGTAAATGGAGTACGCTGCATCAGGCGCAATCAACTCGCAATTTGCGCCGTTCACACTTCACCACTACTGAGTGGGCCTCTATGAAGGACATCTGCCACGTTTTGCGTACGTTTGATGAGTCAACGCGGATGGCGAGTGCAGATGATGAACTAGTCAGCCTGACTGTTCCCTTTATCTGCCTGCTTCAAAAAAACACTGCAAGCACTAAGGATGAGGTTTTGGAAGAGGTGGAGGATGAGGAGTCACAAATTCCTTCACCTTCTGGACAGTCAGCGCAACGTGGTTCCCACAAAGGGTACGCAAGGGTTACTTGTGAGGAGGATGAGGAGGAGTCAATGGAGGAGGAGACATCGCTCCAAAGGGAGGTACACAATGCTCTAGTCAGTAGTAGAGCGAGGGTGTGGGGATGCAGAGCAGGCAGAGATGACGCCTCTTGCAGGGGACAGCGTTTCTTGGGCCAGTTGGGAGTCTGCAGCACATTGGTTGATTTCATGCTGCAGTGCCTAAGAAACGACCGCCGCATCGCCCACATTCTCCCACCACGTCTGATTATTGGGTGTACACCCTCCTAGACCCTCGCTACCCGGGACAACTTACAAGCCTCATCAACCGTTGAACCGGGAGCGTAAAATGCGGGAGTACCAAGACACACTGGTGCAATCATCATGTTCTCCATTCCAGCCGAGAGCACTGCTGCTGCTACTGCTTTACAAAGCAGCTCTGTGCGTCGAGGCAGTGGAGACAGCTCTGCAACAAGAGGGAGCAGAAGCAGCGCCTCTGCACAGGGCAAGACCAGTATGTTCCAAAATGTGGCAAAGTTTTGTGTCAGCGCCACAAATGTCTACACCATCCCAGACGGCTCCAGTCAGCAGAGGCAACGTTTCGTAAGATGGTGACAGACTACATGTCTTGCCTTCCACTGTACTCCAGATGGCTCTTCCCCATTCAAGTTTTGGGTCTCTAAGCTGGATACATGGCAGAGCTTAGCCAGTTGCATTGGAGGTGCTGGCTTGCCCTGCTGCCAGTGTATTATCGGAGCGCGTCTTTATTGCTGCAGGTGGTGTACTAACAGACCGTCGCATGCGACTTATCCTCCGTAATGTACCGGCTTACTTTTCTGAAAATGAACAAGGCATGGATCTCGCCTGAATTTGCCTGTCGGTTTCAGATTAAATAACTGGTTGGCAGCGTTATCCATGTCTCCTTAATGTTCATCTTTCTACCACCTGAACTCACTCCCTGGGCTACAACCTGACAGTTGCTGCTCAGAAGTGCCGTGTCACAGACCAATACACAAGCTATAGTGTTAGTGGGGTTCAGTAACGCCAGCTGTTCCCCTGCTGTGTGTCCGGCAAGAAGTCTTCTGTTCCCTACACATGCACAGAACAACACATGTCAAGTTGCTCCACATAGGGAAGAGCTGTCCCTGATTGTTATGCCAAAACAGGAAAAATTTAAGTTTTCCAGCCCTAAAATGATTAATTTGAATCTGAAAAATGTTCAAAATTAATTTGCCATCACAGCGCATTAAATGACACATGGCGAGTACAAATGGTAACCAAAAATAATACATAGAGTTTACTTTTTGATCAATAAAGCAATAATAGAGGGTAACCCAAAATGTTTTCAATGTTATAGCAGCAAAAGAATTGGGGATGTTAAAACTTAACATTTAATGAACCTAATGTTAAAAAGGGGACACACAGGACAATTACCATCCTCCAAACAAACAGTGAGGATACATGATTATAATCAGAGAGTAAAGTCCATAGGGACTAACAAAATATAGGAGATATAAATATAAACCAGACAACTTAGTTTGCTCTGCACCGCAAGAGCAAAAATTGACTACCTAAATGCAAGTGTATGCATCGCTTATTTTTAAGTCATTTGTCTGGAACGCAATCAAACGTGTGTGAACAGTATGTATAAAAGGAATGATCTCACCCAATTGAATGGGATATGCGCTCCAAAATTCCATCTCCTAATAAAAATATGCATCTGGTCATTTCCAGAGTAGATAAGGCCCTTTCCCAACGCGTTTCCTCCTTTCAGGATTCAATCAGGGGATTGTGCGACTAGAGACATCTATATCAAATGCATTGCTCTCATGGGGAGAAAAATCATATAACACTCCTTATATCAATTAATAAGACACTCCCACCAACCATTCAAACCAATCAGTGCAAAAACAAAATAATGAATCACCAATCAAACGTGATGTGCATGGTTTAAAAATACATGCCTGTTCAAGAGCTCATATCATGTTGAAACGCACCCACATATAACGAATGCATATAGCGATCCCCGTTTGCCAAATAGTGATCGCGCGCCTAATTAGTGGCGCATGCGCATTTAGTGACTTCCGGTAAATCGCATTCATTGGACCGCCGGTCTATGAGACTACGTCATTGGCGTCCACTCTGTGATGTAAAAACCACCGCACGCATGGCCGTGAATACAAATTAAGTGGCTTACGATGTATAATTCAGTTCGCACATTTCAAGAATAACACAGAACGCACAATTGTGTTGTGTCCTATATTGGGACGTTTGAATTAAATCGCAAATTGCGACGAAGGTATTACGCAATATAAAAGTTGTCACTACACAACAGAAGCATCAAAATACAAATATATTGCGTCCCAAATGGCGTCATTAAATATTATTTTAACCAGTATCACTTATTGCGACCAAAATCATGCCATCTTAGGTGACATTCAATAGTTCACCAAAATCTGACATTAACCATATAGAAACATAAAAAAGGGGCGGCAAGATCATTTTAGCTCATTTTAACTCATTCAATACCGTTTTAACACAGACATAGTATACAAATCCCCCAAGCGAAAAAATTGGAGATTGATCCTCTCGCACTAGAGGTAAATCAAAAAATATATCAAGGAGCATCCACATGGTGGTCCCATGGTACTCCAATCCAAAATATAGATATGGAGAAGAAGGAATTATCCTTCTATGTAGAAAAAATAATATTGGAGCTTCGGCTGGCTTACCACACTATGGAACGATACTTTGATAATTTCATTGATTATTTGAAGAAGTTTTAAAGAATAAAATACATAATCAAATATGGAGACCAGCATCCATAGGTCATAATAAAAATAACATTTCAATTTTGGAAGGGAAAAAAAAGGAAAAGAAAAGCCTGACAGATCCCTATCAGGTACCTATTTCCATCCCGACCCTTACCTAGCAGCGGAGGTTGGAGCCCTAAAATCCTGCGCAGGTGGCCCCCCGGTCCACGGCGGCTGACCTAAACTAATCACCCTGCAACGACCCTATACTAGAGGAAAGCAGGAGTAAGAAAGTGTTCATTTAAACATATGGAGAGACGTTTTTAGTCGAAAAATCCACTTTGTCTCTCGTTGTAATATTAAATTGTCCAGTCACCACCACGAATCGGTCTTGGGTACTTTATCAATGCCCTGAATTTTATTGCATTAGGGTCCCCCCATGCTTGAGATTGATTATGCTGGCCACAGGTGTATCTTTTCCTCGCTATAACTCTCATGTGCTCACCAATTCTCCTCCTAAACTCTCTAATGGTCTTTCCACATAGATCATACACATATACCAAATAGCCCTGTAAATGACACCTTCACTCCTGCAGTTGATAAAAGAGGTGATCTCAAATTTCTTGAGTTGTCAGATGCAAAAAATTGTTTGCCAACTTCCATGTTTTTTACAGGCAATACAACCACTACATTTGAAACCCCCACAACGTTGGATTTAAAGCATGTTGTTTTTTCAGCATTTACAAAGTGGCTCTGACCAAGTCTATCCTTTAAGGACCTCCCTTTACGAAAGGTAATTTGGGGATGATAGGCAAGAGATCGCCAATGTCCTGATCCATTTTCAGGATAGGCCAATGGTTTTCAAATCCGCCTTAGATCATCGGCCCCGTTTATTATACGTGGTGATAAATCTAAGACCCAGAAATTCCATCTTCTTGTTTAGGGGATGAGTCAGTAATTCCCATCCGTTTTTATTTTGATGTCATTATAGGCTCCTTTCAACACATGGTCAGGATAACCTCTATCCAAAATCTATTTCGTAGATCATTTGCTTGATGTCTGAAATTATTATCATCTGAGCAATTTCTACGTATCCTTGTATATTGGCCCTTAGGTATACCTTTCTTCTGGGCCAAAGGATGACTGCTCTCCCATCTCAGAAGAGAATTAGTGGCCGTAGGTTTCCTATGAATGCTGGTACTCAGGGTTCCATCATAGTTCTTCTCAATAACCACATCGAGGAATGGCAGTTTGATGGATTCCATTCATATTGTGAAACTCAAACCAATGTCATTCACATTAGACTCCTGACAAATTCAGCAAAAGATTCTCCTGTACCTTTCCAAATGATAAAAACGTCGTCAATAAATCTCAACCATAAAAGAGCCTTTCAGCTCGACGACACCATTTTCACCGAAAATCACTGTCTCCTCCCCCAGCCCAGGAGTAAATTAGCATACGAGGGGGCACAAGGGCTCCCCATCGCAGTACCCCTGAGCTGGTGGTAAAATTTGCGATTCAAACACAAAAAAATTTTTAATATTACAACGAGAGGACAAAGTGGATTTTCGACTAAAAACTGTCTCTCCATATGGGTTTAAATGAACAACTTTCTACTCCTGCTTTCTCTAGTATAGGGTCGTGCAGGGTGATTAGTTAGGGTCAGCCGCGTGGACCGGGGGGGCCACCTTGCGCAGGATTTTAGGGCTCCAACCTCCGCTGCTAGGTAGGGTCGGATGGGGAAAAAGGTACCTGATAGGGATCTGTCAGGCTTTTCTTTTTCCTTTTTCCCTTCCAAATTGAAATGTTATTTTTATTATGACTATGGATGCTGGTCTCCATATTTGATTAGTATTTTATTCCTTTAAAACTTCTTCAAATCATCAATGAAATTATCAAAGTATGTTCCATAGTGTGGTAAGCCAGCGAAGCTCCAATTATTATTTTTTCATACATAGAAGGATATTCCTTCTTCTCCATATCTTTATTTGGATTGGAGTCCGGGACACCTATGTGGATGTCCTTGAATATATTTTTTTGATTTACTCTTAGTGCGAGAGGATCCAATCTCCATTTTTTTCGCTTGGGGATTTGTTACTATGTCTGTGTTAATAACGGTATTGAATGAGTTAAATGAGCAAAATGATCTTTGCGCGCCCTTTTTTATGTTTCTATATGGTTAATGTCAGATTTTGGTGAACTATTGAATGTCACCTAAGATTGCATGATTTTGGTCGCAATAAGTGATACTGGTTAAAATAATATTTAATGACGCCATTTGGGACGCAATATATTTGTATTTTGATGCTTCTGTTGTGTAGTGACAACTTTTATATTAGCGTTTATACCTTCGTCGCAATTTGCGATTTAATTCAACGTCCAATATAGGACACAACACAATTGTTGCGTGTCTGTGTTTTTCTTGAAATGTGCGAACTGAATTTATACATCGTAAGCCACTTAAATTTTATCACGCATGCGTGCGGTGGTTTTTACATCACAGGTGGGACGCCAATGACGTAGTCTCAGTAGACCGGCGGTCCAATGAATGCGATTACGGAAGTTCACTAAATGCGCATGCGCCACTAATATAGGGCGCGCGATCACTATTTGGCAACGGTGGATCGCTATATCATTTCGTTATATGTGGCGTGCGTTCAACATGATTTGAGCTCATTGAACAGGCATGTATTTTTAAACCTGCACATCACGTTTGATTGTGTGATTCATTATTTTGTTTGCACTGATTGGTTTGAATGGTGGTGGGAGTGGTCTTATTAATTGATATAAGGAGGAGTTATATGATTTTTCTCCCCCATGAGAGCAATGCATTTGATATAGATGTCTCTAGTCGCCATATCCTGATGAATCCTGAAAGGAGGAAACGCGTTGGGAAAGGGCCTTATCTACTCTGGAAATGACCAGATGCATATTTTATTAGGAGAGAATTTTGGAGCGCATATCTCCATTCAAATGGGGAGATCATTCTTTTATACATACTGTCTCACACACGTTTGATTGCGTTCCAGACAATGATTACAAATAAGCGATGCATACACTTGCATTTAGGTAGTCAATTTTTTGCTCTTGCGGTGCAGAGCAAACTATAAGTTGTCTGGTTATATTTATATTCTCCTATATTTTGTTAGTCCTATTGGACTTTACTCTCTGATTATATCATGTATCCTCACTGTTTGTTTGGAGGATGGTAAATGTCTGTGTGTCCCCTTTTTAACATTTAGGTTCATTAAATGTTAAGTTTTACATCCCCAATTCTTTTGCTGCTATACATTGAAATACATTTTGGGGTATTACCTCTATTATATTGCTTTATTGATCATTTATACTTTGGACATGGCTGGCTTCCTAACGACTGGAATAGATACTAATCATTGGCTTACTGAAGTAAAGGATATTTTTTCTGATCGTGACTTTCAGCAAAAGAAATATACTCATCCTTTAACTCTGCATTTAAAGAATTGACTAGAGTATACCAAAAACCAGATTGTGTCTGGTGGGAAGTACAAGGACTGGAATATTACATCAAAGCCGGTATTGTCCACGCCATTTGAGAATTTCTTTGGCACAGGCTTGAGATATAAGATTCTGATTTATTGAGTAAATGGGAAAGAGAGCCACTAATAGTTCACTCAAGTTTATGCAGATTCTACTTTATGATGAACGTATCACTTTGAATAAGTGTAATGAGATATTAAAAGATCCAAATTGAGGTCACAAAAAAATTTTCTTCTGAAGCAGAATTTTCGCAAAAGATTAGGTGATACAGAATACTCTTGAACGCTTTCAGTATCACCTGAAAGAAAGGAAACACAAACAATTTATTCGTGACCTTACAAGATTTTAAAGAAAACAAGGCCTATCTCTTTCCCAATAGACCATCTGAACCGTTTACACTCCAACAGTACTGAAGCATCTGCCATTGAGGGTAACCACAAATCACAGAGGGGTAGACAACGTGGTTCGGGGTGGATATCGGAGAAGGGGTTACGATCGGAGATCAAACTACTCTGCCGGTCCAAACTACTCTACTGGTCCTACCCCTCAACCTCTACTTCTGCTTCTTTTTTAGAGCAAGGTTACCCTTACGGAGCAGATCAAACCCCACAGGCACACCATTTCAAGGGGAAACCCACAGGTCATAATTTATCAGATAGGGTTCTAACTGAGACCGAAATGTGTGTGCAAGTAAAGGGTTGTCTTTTGTTCCGTCTAGTAATTTTGACTTCATTTGAGGGTACGAAGGACCTCAATTTATTTGTCAGGAAACTTAAATGGAAGAAATTTCTATTCAATCTCAAAAAAGGACGTGTGATGAATTAGGGGTTTCTGACTCCCTCCTGGAGGATATTAGAGTCCTGTATAACCTCTCTGACACTGACTCTAGTTTAAGTGGTAAAGGTCCTTTTACAGATCTTAAATGCAAGAGTAAAAAAATGCCACCCCCCAATCAGACCTTACGTCGATCGATATATTTTTGAATTTGGTTTCTAAAGACATACAGAACTTGGTGAATTCCTTCATTTACCCAATATAATTTGACCCGTCAGGAAAATGATGGCATTAAAGATTGGAAAAAGATCAAGACATTACCATTAAAAGTTCTGATAAAGGTGGTAATTTAGTGGTACTTAATTCTTCAGAGTATAAGAAAATGTGCCTTAACATTTGAACAACAGAGAGTGTTACTGTGTTCTTTCTCTGACCCTACTATGGTATTCACATAAGGAGTTAAGACAATTATATTGAATGGCCTCTCAATAGGGGTTATAGACAAAAATGAGAGTGAATTTATTATACTAAGTTTCCCACATTGGCTACATTCTACTGTCTCCCCAAGGTACACAAAGGGGTCGATTCCCCTTAAGGGGAGACCATTGTGTCAGGTGTGAGCAGCCTACGAAAATCTGGGCATTTATCTTGATAAAAATTTAAATCCATTTGTTCTTGCCCTTAGCTCATACACGAGGGACACAACTGATTTATTGAGTAAAATCGATGGGTGGTTATGGAACCCGAACTATTCTTGCAAGTATCGATGTGGAGGCACTTTATTCATCTATTCCCCATGTTAAAGGGGTTGAGGAACTGATACTTTTTAAAGAGTAGAGGTTCACATTTAAGGCACATAACATCTTTGTCTGCGATTGTCTAACATTACCTATTGACACATAATTTTTTTTTGTGTTGATCGCAAATTTTACCACCAGCTCAGGGGTACTGCGATGGGGAGCCCTTGTGCCCCTCGTATGCTAAATTTACTCCTGGGCTGGTGGGAGGAGACAGTGATTTTCGGTGAAAATGGTGTGTCGGAGCTGAAAAGGCTCTTTTATGGTTGAGATTTATTGACGACGTTTTTATCATTTGGAAAGGTTACAGGAGAATCTTTTGCTGAATTTGTCAGGAGTCTAAATGTGAATGACATGGTTTGAGTTTCACCTTATGAATGGAATCCATCAAAACTGCCATTCCTCGATGTGGTTATTGAGAAGAACATGATGGAACCCTGAGTAACCAGCATTCATAGGAAACCTACGGCCACTAATTCTCTTCTGAGATGGGAGAGCATCATCTTTGGCCAGAAGAAAGGTATACCTAAGGGCCAATATACAAGGATACGTAGAAATGCTCAGATGATAATAATTTCTAGACATCAAGCAAATGATCTACGAAATAGATTTTGGATAGAGATTATCCTGACCATGTGTTGAAAGAGCCTATAATGACATAAATAAAAAACAGGATGGAAATTACTGACTCCAATCCCCTAAACAAGAGATGAATTTCGGGTCTTAGATTTATCACCACATATAATAACGGGGCCGATAGATCTAAGGCGGATTTTGAAAAAACCTTTGGCCTATCCTGAAATGGATCAGGACATTGGCGATCTCTTGCCTAGTCATCCCCAAATTACCTTTCGTAAAGGGAGGTCCTTAAAGGATAGAATGGTCAAGAGCCCTTTGTAATGCTGAAAAAAACAACATGGCTTAAATCCAACGTTGTGGGGTGTTTCAATGTAGTGGTTGTATTGCCTGTAAAAACTGGAAGTTGGCAAACATTTTTTGCATCTGACAACTCAAGGAAATTTGATCACCTCTTTTATCAACTGCAGGAGTGAAGGTGTCATTTACAGGGCTATTTGTATATGTGGTATGATTCTATTGGGAAAGACATTAGAGAGTTAGGAGGAGAATTGGTGAGCACATGAGAGATATAGCGAGGAAGAATGATACACCTGTGGCCAGCATATCAATCTCAAGCATGGGGGGACCCTAATGCAATAAAATTCATGGGCATTGATAAAGTACCCAGACGATTCGTGGTGGTGACTGGGACAATTTAATTTACACGAGAGACAAAGTGGATTTTTCGACTAAAAACTGTCTCTCCATAGGTTTAATGACAACTTTCTTACTCCTGCTTTCTCTAGTATAGGGTCGTGCAGGGTGATTTAGTTAGGGTCAGCCGCCGTGGACCGGGGGGGCCCTGCGCAGGATTTTAGGGCTCCACCTCCGCTGCTAGGTAGGGTCGGATGGAAATAGGTACCTGTAGGGATCTGTCAGCTTTTCTTTTTTCCTTTTTTCCCTTCCAAAATTGAAATGTTATTTTTATTATGACCTATGGATGCTGGTCTCCATATTTGATTAT
This sequence comes from Oophaga sylvatica, assembly GCA_033576555.1. Lineage (NCBI taxonomy): Eukaryota > Metazoa > Chordata > Amphibia > Anura > Dendrobatidae > Oophaga > Oophaga sylvatica. The sequence goes on from JARQOD010000001.1 coordinate 760,972,362, forward strand.
GTATTTTATATCCTTTAAAACTTCTTCAATACTCAATGAAATTATCAAAGTATGTTTCCATGTGTGGTAAGCCAGCCGAAGTCCAATTATTATTTTTTACATAGAAGGATATTCCTTCTTCTCCATATCTATATTTTGGATTGGAGTACCATGGGACACTCATGTGGATGCTCCTTGAATATATTTTTTTGATTTACCTCTTAGTGCGAGAGGATCAATCTCCAATTTTTTTCGCTTGGGGATTTGTATACTATGTCTGTGTTAATAACGGTAATGAATGAGTTAAAATGAGCTAAAAATGATCTTGCGCGCCCTTTTTTATGTTTCTATATGGTTAATGTCAGATTTTGGTGAACTATTGAATGTCCACCTAAGATGGCATGATTTTGGTCGCAATAAGTGATACTGGTTAAAATAATATTTAATGACCCATTTGGGACGCAATATATTTGTATTTTGATGCTTCTGTTGTGTAGTGACAACTTTTATATTAGCGTTATACCTTCGTTCGCAATTTGCGATTTAATTCAACGTCCCAATATAGGACACAACACAATTGTGCGTCTGTGTTATTCTTGAAATGTGCGAACTGAATTTATACATCGTAAGCCACTTAATTTGTATCACGCATTGCGTGCGGTGGTTTTTTACATCACAGAGTGGGACGCCAATGACGTAGTTCAGTAGACCGGCGGTCCAATGAATGCGATTACCGGAAGTCACTAAATGCGCATGCGCCACTAATATAGGGCGGCGCGATCACTATTGGCAAACGGGTGGATCGCTATATGCATTTGTTATATGTGGCGTGCGTTTCAACATGATTAGAGCTCATGAACAGGCATGTATTTTTAAACCATGCACATCACGTTTGATTGGTGATTCATTATTTTGTTTTGCAACTGATTGGTTTGAATGGTGGTGGGGAGTGTCTTAATAATTGATATAAGGAGGAGTTATATGATTTTTCTCTCCATGAGAGCAATGCATTTGATATAGATGTCTCTAGTCGCCATATCCCCTGATGAATCCTGAAAGGAGGAAACGCGTTGGGAAAGGGCCTTATCTATCGGAAATGACAGTGCATTTTATTAGGAGATGAATTTTGGAGCGTTTCCATTCAAATGGGGAGCATTCCTTTTATATTCTGTTTCACACAGTTTGATTGCGTTCCAGACAAATGACTTACAAATAAGCGAGCATACACTTGCATTTAGGTAGTCAATTTTTTGTTTGCGGTGCAGGAAACTTAAGTTGTCTGGTTTATTTTATCTCCTTATTTTGTTAGTCCCTATTGGACTTTACCTCTATTATATCATGTTTCCTCATGTTTGTTTGGGGATGGTAATTGTCTGTGGCCCTTTTTAACATTAGGTTCATTAAATGTTAATTTTACTCCCCAATTTTTTGTGCTATACATTGAGTTTACTTTTTGAAATGAATGCTTTTTAAAAGTACATTCATCATTATCCATTAATGCTGTTAGGAACGGTACCGCCGGTAAGAAATGCAGTCAAGCTTACGAATCAAAAGCATCCATCATCTCATCATAGGGTTTTCTTATTGAAAAGAATATCAAAATACTAAGACTGAGGACAATTAACTTCAACACCATTTATAAATGGCCAGCATCTAGACCTATAAAAGGGCAATAATAATTTTCACATCTAAAAGTGCATCTGAATTGCCAATAGGTGTTAACCTGCAAGGCTGTTGAAACAAACCAAAAAAGAATAAATTGTAATGGATATAGGTACACAGGTAGTTACCATGGGACAATCCGATTAATACTGAACCTCAATAAAGACAGGTCACCCATCATGCTTGGTTTGTCTGTAGCTTGTTGAAGAGGGAAAAGTGCTTGTTTCGTTGAAGGTGGTTGTTTGACATAATCATTACTGATGTCTTTCTTTGTTGCGGCCCTAGGCGGAAAATAATGCTGCGTAACCTCATGCTAGAGAAGGTCAAAATAATAGCCAGACGCTACCCACCCTACGCGTGCAGTAGGAAGGTAGTGTGGCGGATAAAGCCTTGCCAAACATGCAGCTTTTCCCCCTTCAACAGTGTTAAAAGCAAAAGGCATGAGTTGCCGCAGCCTTTTGCTACAGATGACATCGCCATTCGCCTCAGAGGTTGCCTGTTGATAAGACTTAGATACCTTAGCACCGTTGCCTTTGTTTCCCCTCCACTTGCAGGCACCACTTTAATTTGGACAATGCATGCTGTTTTTAAAAAAAATTTTTTTTTAATTACATAGGTCATTAAATCAATGGCCATGTGGACATGTATTATTGCTGTCCAAGTACCAATTTTATAAATAAAGTATTTCAATCGGTGACTGTCACTTATAAATTTTAATTAGATGCTTTTTTACAAATCCATTGTTGCAATATATTATGGTTTTAATCCGTTCCTTAACCCATTAATATGTTGAGCGATACGATACTGCAAATATGGGTATCGGCCGTTTACTGTATCGGCTTTCGATTGGTACCGATATTTTTCAAACGGATACCGGAATGGATTTGTCACGTACTGCCAGTGCGCGATCGGGTCGTGAGTGTCCGTCGGTGGGTTGTGAGTGCCTCGGTCGGGTCTGTCAGGAGTCAGCGGCACTTACCTGGCAAAGATCTCCGGCGGTCAGGGCTTGGATGCTTATGGCCGCATATCTTTCCCCGGCGGTCCCCCAGCAGTTTTCGCGAAATTCAGTGCTGCGGGTAATCCCGGCCGTAAAGCAGTCTCCATGACGTCCACCCCGGGGAAGCAGGTAATCAGTGGTGCTTGCGATGACAGGTCTGCCTGTATTGCATGTAGCGAGCTGGATCGTCGTGGGACAGTCGTATATGGACTGGTCGGACAGGTGGTTACTGTTGGTTTGTTTTTTTTCTTTTTTTACAGGAGATCGATGGCGTGCAGGAAGAGTGTATAATTAAAATTAATGAAAACTTGTTGTTCTTTTATTTCATTAAAAATTTTTTCTTGCTTTGTCTTTTTTTTTAATTTAATAACTTTGGGGGTTAATAATGGATCGGTGTTTATTGACACCTCTCCATTATTAACCGGGTTATTGTCACGTGCAATCAACGGTGACATTAACCCCTTTTACCCACTTTGCCACCCTACAGGGCAGTGGGAAGGAGCGGTAAAGTGCCACAATGGGGCACTTTTATGCGCCAAATGTGGGCTGTGTAGCCTGGTATTATCAGGGCTTTTGAGGGCCAAAATCCATGGGCCTTGCGTCTTTTAATACCAGGCCGCAGCGTCGCATTTTATTGGTGGTTAACAAAAATGGGGGACCCTACGCCGTTTTTTTTTTCGGGGGATCCCCTATTTTGTTAACCAGCCAAAGTAAGCGACTGGGTGGCCTGGAAATATCAGGCTTGCAAGGTCCATGGAATTGGCCTTACTGCCTGAAAAACCAGGCTCGCGTTGCTTATTGGTGGTTAACAAAAATAGGGGGGCCCCAGCCAATTTTTTTTCGGGGGATCCCTATTTTTTGTTAATCACCAAGATTGCAGATGCTGTGGCGGTATTATCAGGCTGGCAAGGTCCAGGATCGGCTCCTTAACACCTGAAAACCAGGGCCCAGCGGTTGCTTCATCGGTGGTTAACAAAAAAGGGGGGACCCCGCCATTTTTTTTTCGAAGGGAACCCCTATTTTGTTAACAGTTCCCTTGACGTCACTGATGGTGTCCCTGGCTGACCTGAAGTGAAAGTGGAAACAATCAATTAGTTTCCACTTCCTCTCCTGTCGCCAGGAGAGGAGTATTCATTTTGGGGGTTTACTGTGAGGCTGGCTTAGCTGGGTCCTCAGTAAACATAACCCTTTTGAAGGATTAAACCGGGGACCTGATGGATGGGATAGGTAAGAATATTTTGTTTATTTTTTTTTATTTTTTTCAGGAAATGGTTTTAGCAGGTAAAAAATTGGTCAAAAAGTGTGATTATTTCATTAAACTTTTTTTTTTAAAGGGGGTTGTTTGATTTTTTTTAACAATGGATTTAATTTATTGATAGGTCTAATTGACAGCTCTCAATTATTAACCTGGCTTAAAGTGACCTTTCAATTGCAAGGTCTTTTTTAAAAAACCCCTTATTAACCCATTCCCACCGCTAAGGGCAATGGGAATGACGGGCAAAGTGCCAGAAGGGCAAATCTAATTAGAGATTTCCCTTTCTGGGGTGGCTGGGGGCGATTTTTAGTAGCCGGGGGGGGGGCCAAAAATAATGGTCCCTCTTGGGTATTATTTCTGCCCCCACTCATGGCTTTGCTGTGGTTGCGAAAATAGGGGGGAGCCCACGCATTTTTTTTCGCAATTTTACACCTCATTATATTAATAAATGTCATTGGTTTGGACACACATATTTATTTATATATATTTATATTTTTATAATTTAATTTAAAATTCCGCTAACTCAATTGAGGTTTTGTGAAAAGAGAACCCGACATGAAAGACATTGGTGTACTAGGGTTAACATGTTTTAGTCCTTTTGTACTGTTTGCACAAACAATTACTGTTTTGTGCAAAATTTCACACCTGTGGGGGGAAAATTAAAGGTTAAATTCGTAGCAAAAAAGTCCGTTTTTTTTAAACGAATTTACCCTTTAATTAACCCCTAAGGTGTGAAATTTTGCCAATGACTGATGTAATTGTTTTGTGCAAATCAGATTGAAACGACATGGAAAAAAAATGGTTAACCCAGTACACCAAGTGTCATTTCATGTCGGGTGCTTCTGTCTTTTCACGGGAAGCCGGCTTTACCCGGCAATTGAATCAGAGGATATTTTACTATGTAAAAGTGTATAAACTATACATATATGTATATATATATTGTCACAATGACATGTATATATATATATATATGTATTCTATGTGTGTATATTTAGTGTTTACAAGGAAATAAAGGTTTTTTTTTAGTTGCGATATTTTTGTTCCCATAGACTTACATGGGACTTCCGGTATCGGAATCGGATATCGACGATATTTAGTGATATCGGTGTACCATTCCGATCCGATATTTTAGATATCGAGCAGTATCGCTAACACTAATCATTAATAAAAACAAAAAAAGGACTTGTATTCATTCATTCAACCCCCATTTTTTTAAAATAAATTGTTGGTGGGTGGTGGTTCCATTTCTTGTGGCATGTGCTTTATGCGTTTATATTTTAAGGGTGTTTATTTTTATTTTGGAATTGAAATTCAGCATTTTATTGTCTAGTAAAGCTTAAGTTTTTCTTGTTTTGAGTACATACATTTCCAAGTGCCACGTAACAAGGCAACAACTCTATTTTTATTTCAATACCCTCCTTGACCCTGGGCTTAACCATCCAGTTGCTGTCGGAAGTGTTGGATGCACAGTCAAAACAATCGTGAGGTTTGTGGGGTTCAGTAACGCCTGCTGTTCCCCGCTGTGTGTTGGCAAAAATTCATGTTTCCTCAAAATCAACGTTACACCCGATCATCTAGGCCTCTGCCTACGCCTCCTTGACCTGGGCTTCAACACGCCAGTTGCTGCTCGAAAGTGTTGGATGCACAGATCCAACAACGCTGATGTGTTTGTGGGTTCAGTAACGCTGTTGTTTCCCCTGCTGTGTGTCTGGCAAAAATTCATTTCTACTCAAAATCAACGTTAAAAGATCATACTAGGCCTCTGTACACCTCTTGCCCTGGGCTTCAACACCGCCAGTTGCTGCTCGGAAGTGTTGGATGCCAGATCCAAACAATCGCTGATGTGTTTGTGGGGTTCAGTAAAGCCTGCGTTCCCTGCTGTGTGTCTGGCAAAAATTCATGCTACCTCAAAGTCAACATTACACCAGATCATACTGGTCCTCTGCCTACACCCTCTTGACCCTGGGCTTCAACACCGCCAGTTGCTGCTCGGAATGTGTTGGATGCACAGATCAAAACAATCGCTGAGTGTTTGTGGGGTTCAGTAACGCCTGCTGTTCCCCGCTGTGTGGGAATATAACTGCTACCTAACATGCTGGAAAACAACATGAAAGTCAAAGTGGCTAGTGTACACATACATATGAGGCTAAACCATTATTCTATGCTGTAAACGAGTGAAACGGCACCTTTAAAACCAAAAATGATTAGTCTTTGGCACAAATCTGTAAAACAAATTTGAACATATTATTGCAGATATGCACATGTCGAACACAAATGCAAACACAAAAGTACTTATGCTATAAAGGTACTGATG
>JARQOD010000001.1:760978668-761041731 GCA_033576555.1 Oophaga sylvatica
GACGATCCAGCTCTGTTACATCGCAATGACAGGCAGAGCCTGTCATCGCAACGCAGCACAGCTGATTACCTGCTTCCCCGGCGGTGACGTCATCGGACTGACTGCTTTACGGCCGGGATTACCCAGCAGTCACTGCAGTTATCGCGAGAAACTGCATGTGACCGCCGGGGAAAGATGATGGCGGCCATGAAGCAGTCCAGCCCGTGACCGCCGGGGAAAGATGATGGCGGCCATGAAGCAGTCCAGCCCGTGACCGCCGGAGATCTTCTGCCAGGTAAGTGCCGCTGACTCCTGACAGACCCGACCGACGGACACTCACAGTGACAGTGACAAATCCGATTCCGGTATCCGATATGACGAAAATATCGGTACTCGGAATCGAAAGCCCGATACAGCTAATATCGGCCGATACCCGATATTTGCAGTATCGTATCGCTCAACACTAGTCATGGGAGATTTCAATCTATCCAGACATTTGTTGGGAATCTCTCTCAGGCAAAACTAACAGGTCAAGGAAATTCTTATCCTCTCTTGCTGACAACTTTATCTTCCAAAAGGTAGGGAGAAAACAAGGGGATCGGTACTTTGGATCTAATACTTATAAACAGGGAGAAAATGGTTGAGGAAGTAAGAGTGGCTGGGACCCTAGGAGGTAGCGACCATGCTATTTTAGAATTTTGGATAACTAGAGGAGGAAGACCTGTGAAGACTCAGAAGTCAATGTTAGATTTCAGAAAGGCAAATTTCAATGGACTCAGAAAGAGAATTGGAGGGATCCAATGGCTGGATATCCTTAAGGACAAAAATGTCCAGGAAGGATGAGAAATCTTGAAAAATTAGATTCTCAAAGCACAATCGTTAACAATTCTGAAAAGAGGGAAGAATAGGAAGCATTTAAGGAAACCAGGATGGATGAACACAGAACTTAAACACATGCTAAAAAGGAAGAAAGAAATGTTTATCAAATGGAAAGAGGGATGCATATCTAAAGAAGAATATAATGCTGTCTGCAGAGCCTGCAGGGCACAAATCAGATTATCTAAAGCTGACAATGAATTAAGGCTTGCAAGAGACGTCAAAAGCAACAAAAAAGGATTTTGGGGATATGTCAAAAGTAAAAGAAAAGTCAAAGATGCTATAGGATTTTTACAGGATGAAAATGATGAAATGGTAAGACAGGATGTTGAGAAGGCCGAACTTTTAAATTCCTATTTTGCATCTGTTTTCTCTCAGTAGGACATGTAACATCAACTGATCTTCACTGTTCTATTAAGAGAATAGAAGAATCCAGGATATCTATAAAAAGAAAAATAGTAAGGAAACACTTAACTGACCTAAATTAATTCAAGTCTCCAGGTCCAGATGATTTACACACCAGCGTACTGAAGGAGATAGCAGAAGAAATTCTTGAACCACTCTCCATAATCTTTGAAAATTCTTGGAGAACAGGAGAAGTCCCAAAAGACTGGAGAAGAGCAAATGTTGTTCCTATCTTCAAAAAGGGGAAGAAGATGGACCCAGGGAACAATAGGCCGGTGAGTCTGACTTCTATACCAGGAAAGATCTTTGAACAAATTATTAAACAACATATACAGTACAGACCAAAAGTTTGGACACACCTTCTCATTCAATGATTTTTCTGTATTTTCATGACTTTGAAAATTGTAGAATCACACTGAAGGATCAAAACTATGAATTAACACATGTGGAATTATACATTACACTTTACAAAAAGTGTGAAACAACTGAAAATATGTCTTATATTCTAGGTTCTTCAAAGTAGCTACTTTTTGCTTTGATTACTGCTTTGCACGCAGAAAAGGTGAACGGATGGACTCTACATGCCTGTTCCCACCGTGAAGCATGGAGGAGGAGGTGTGATGGTTTGGGGTTGCTTTGCTGGTGACACTGTTGGGGATTTATTCAAAATTGAAGGCATGCTGAACCAGCATGGCTACCACAGCATCTTGCAGCAACATGCTATTCCATCCGGTTTGCGTTTAGTTGGACCATCATTTATTTTTCAACAGGACAATGACCCCAAACACACCTCCAGGCTGTGTAAGGGCTATTTGACCAAGAAGGAGAGTGTAGAGGTGCTACGCCAGATGACCTGGCCTCCACAGTCACCAGACCTGAACCCAATCGAGATGGCTTGGGGTGAGCTGGACCGCTCACCGCTTCAATTTTGAATGAATCCCCAACTGTGTGAATGTGCTAGAAATGAATTCTGAGCAGAAGCTCCCTCTGGTGGTTACAAACAGTACTGAACTATTCAATGAAGATTGTGAAGATTGGCGATCAGGTGTTACTGACTGGTCTTATATAAGGGGGGCTCCGTCCCATCGGGTTGCCGGTGATCAATTGTTCTGGTCTCAACTTTTGTTCCTGGTTCACTTTGAAGCCTGCTGTTTCGTGCCTGCATCTTCTGCTAACAGATAAGACATTTTCTTCTTTTAGTTTTTTTGTGCTTGCTTTTTGCATTTTGTCCTGCACTTCTGTGGGGGTCTGCCAGGTCCCCTCCGGGGGCTTGTGCTCCTCTCAGTTTAGTTCAGCCAGTTGTTTGTTCATTTGCCTTTTCCAGTTTTTTCTGTGGCTGCGGCTTAGTTTTGTTACACCAGAGAACTAATTTAGGTGGTAGAGGTCGTGTGATCTCAGGTGTTTTTGCAATTAATGTGTTGGTATGTTTTTAGGGTTTTTTGGATTGCAGTAAGTGACCTTCCTATCCTTTTCTTTCTAGGAAGATTGGGCCCCAACGTTTGCTCATACTATTTTCTGTCTGTGTCTGTATTTCTTCTTGTCTAACCGCCATTACATGTTTGGGGGCTTCCTATGTTCTTTGGGGATCTGCTCCGGGGCAGATAGCTTTCCTCTTTCTATCTTTAGGTGAAGTTAGCTTCTCAGGCTGTGACGAGGCGTCTAGTACCAACGTAGGTACGCTCCACGGCTGCCTTTAGTTGTGGTGGTTAGTCAGGGTACTGCAATCCAATAGATTCCAACCTCTCTGGTGTATTGCCTTTTTTGCCTGCTCTCCTCAGTTACCAAATCATAACAGTATCACCGGCCTAAAACTGACAATTATATGGTACTCACAGAAGGGAAAAATAGTGTGAAAGAAAGAAGATTGTCAGAGATTTATTTTTTTTTTTTTCCCTCTGTATCTCTGGGTGCTGAGGAGGATTTTTTTTCTCTCAATGGAGTTTGCACAGTTGTCTGGCCGTGTGGATCAGCTTGCCACTGAAGTTCGGAGTATTGCTACCTATCTTGCAGGGTTGTCTGTTGTGGAACCTAGGATTCCCATGCCAGATTTGTTTTTGGGGGATCGAGCTAAATTTCTGAATTTCAAAAATAACTGTAAGTTGTTTTTTGCCTTAAAATCTACATCCTCAGGGAACGCAGCACAGCAGGTTCAAATTGTCATCTCTCTCCTGCGCGGCGATCCTCAGGATTGGGCTTTTTCCCTGACACCTGGGGACCCTGTTTTGAGTAATGTTGATGCATTTTTTCAGGCTCTGGGGTTATTGTACGATGAGCCTAATGTCACTGATCAAGCTGAAAAAGCCTTGTTGGCATTAAATCAGGGGCTTGAGGATGCTGAGTTATACTGTCAGAGATTCCGAAGGTGGGCAGTCCTGACCAAATGGAAGGGTCTGTCAGAGAATGTAAAGGATGTTATGGTGGGATTCCCTGTCCCCTCTGGTCTCAGTGATTCTATGTCATTAGCGATTCAAATTGACAGACGTTTGCGTGAGCGTAGAGGTATGCGTGGAATAGTGTTGCCTTGTGAACCAGCTTTTGAACCCATGCAGTGTGATAGAGTGGCTTCTGGGGCACAGCGTCAAGAGTTTCGAAAACGCAATGGGTTATGTTTCTTCTGTGGTGATGCCTCTCATGCTATTTCAGTCTGCCCTAAGCGGGGAAGACGTTTTGCACGTTCTGTTGGGTAGTGTTCAGACTAAATTTTTGTTGACTGTTACCCTGATTTGCTCCCTGTCCACATTTTCTGCTCAGGCTTTTGTTGATTCGGGAGCACCTATTAACCTGATGGATTTTGATTTTGCTAAACGTTGATACCCCTACGGAAGTCTATTCCCCTACTGGGGATCGATTCTACCCCTTTAGCTGAGAATAAACCCCAGTTCTCTACTCAGGTGATAATGAGGGTTGAACCTGATCATCAGGAGAGTTGCAAATTTTTGGTGCTATATAATCTGCATGACATTATTGTACTGGGTTTCCCTTGGTTACAGTCTCATAATCCTGTTTTGGATTGGAAATCTGTGTATGTAACCAGTTGTGGCTGCCAATGTGTTAATGCCAACACTCCTGTTTTTTCTGCCTCCCCCCAGGCTCAGGATATTCCTGACTTTTTGACTGATTTTTCTGATGTGTTTAGCGAAAGTAAATCTGCATCCTTGCCCCCCCATAGGAGCTATGACTGCGCTATTGAATTAGTGCCTGGTAGTAAATTCCCTAAAGGTCGCCTTTTTAACTTGTCTGTACCTGAACATGACGCTATGCGGTCTTATATCAAGGAGTCATTGGAGAAGGGTCATATCAGACCATCCTCTTCACCCTTGGGTGCCGGTTTTTTCTTTGTGGCCAAAAAGGATGGTTCATTAAGGCCGTGTATTGATTATCATCTCTTGAACAATATCACTGTGAAATATCAATATCCGTTACCCTTGATTTCTGACCTGTTTTCCAGGGTGAAAAGTGCTACTTGGTTTACCAAGCTTGACCTCAGGGGGGCATATAACCTTATTCGCATTAAGCACGGGGATGAATGGAAGACGGCATTTAATACCCCAGAGGGGCATTTTGAGTACCTAGTGATGCCCTTTGGGCTCACTAATGCTCCTTCTGTCTTCCAGTCCTTCATGAATGACATTTTCAGGGATTTTGTGGATAAATTTCTGATTGTTTATTTGGATGATATCTTGATTTTTTCCAATGATTGGGACTCTCATGTGAAACATGTTCGGACTGTGTTCCAGATTTTGAGAGAGAATGCTCTGTATGTGAAGGGATCAAAGTGTCTTTTTGGTGTACAGAGGATCTCATTTCTGGGATTCATTTTGTCCCCATCTGTTATTGAAATGGACCCGGTCAAGGTTCAGGCCATCTGTGATTGGGTCCAACCTACTTCATTAAAGGCTCTTCAGAGATTCTTGGGTTTTGCCAATTTTTATCGTAAATTTATAGGTAATTTCTCTGTTATTGTTAAACCATTGACTGATTTGACCAAGAAGGGTTCTGATGTGGTGAATTGGCCTCCTGAGGCAGTCTCTGCATTTCAGGAACTTAAGCAGAGATTCACTTCTGCTCCTGTTCTACGGCAGCCTGATGTTTCTCTGCCATTTCAGGTGGAGGTTGATGCCTCTGAAATTGGGGCAGGTGCCGTTTTGTCCCAAAGAGATCCAGAGACCTCTAAAAGTAACCCTTGTGCCTTTTTCTCTCAAAAATTTTCTCCAACTGAACGTAATTATGACGTGGGTAATCGGGAGTTATTCGCCACGAAGTGGGCTTTTGAAGAGTGGAGACATTGGCTTGAGGGAGCCAAACATCAGGTGGTGGTCCTCACGGACCATAAGAATCTGGTTTATCTGGAATCAGCCAAGCGACTTAATCCTAGACAGGCCAGGTGGGCCTTGTTTTTCACACGTTTTAATTTTGTGGTTTCCTTTCTTCCTGGCACTAAGAATGTTAAAGCGGATGCCCTCTCGAGGAGTTTCCTTGCTGACTCTCCCGAGTTATCTGATCCTACTGTTATTTTGAAAGAAGGTGTAGTTCTTTCCGCTATCTCGCCCAATTTGAGACTAGCTCTGGAAGGGTGTCAGGAGAATAAACCCGAACTCTGCCCTATTGGGAAATTGTTTGTCCCAGACCGGTGGAAAAAGAGTGTGATGTCTGAGATTCATTGTTCCGCATTGGCCGGTCATCCTGGAATTTTTGGTACCAGAGACTTGGTTAGTCGGTCCTTTTGGTGGCCTACTTTGTCTCGTGACGTCAGGGAATTTGTGCAGTCCTGCGGGACTTGCTCTCGCTCCAAGCCTTGCTCTCGCCCTAGTGGTTTGTTGATGCCATTGCCTGTGCCAAAGAGACCATGGACCCATATCTCTATGGATTTCATTTCCGACCTCCCTGTTTCTCAGAGAATGACCGTTATCTGGGTGATTTGTGATAGGTTTTCCAAAATGATACATCTTGTGACATTACCTAAGTTACCTTCCTCCTCTGAATTGGTGCCTTTGTTCCTTCAGCACGTGGTTCGGTTACACGGTATTCCTGAGAACATCGTGTCTGACAGAGGAGTCCACTTTGTTTCCAGATTTTGGAGGACTTTTTGTTCTAAACTTGGTGTTCAATTGTCTTTCTCCTCAGCTTTTCATCCTCAGACCAATGGACAAACTGAGAGAACAAACCAGACATTGGAGACTTATCTGAGATGCTTTGTGTCTGCTGATCAGGATGACTGGGTCTCTTTTTTGCCTTTGACTGAGTTTGCCCTTAATAATAGGGCTAGCTCTGCAACCTTGATGTCTCCATTTTTCTGCAATTTTGGGTTTCACCCTCGATTTTCTTCAGGACAGACAGAGGCTTCTGTCTGTCCAGGTGTTGACTCTGTTGTGGAGCGTATTCAGCAGATTTGGGACCAGGTAGTGGAGAGGTTGTCCCTCTCTCAGGAGAGGGCCCAGCGGTTTGCCAACCGGCATAGGACTGACAGTCCTCGGTTTGAAGTGGGGGACTTGCTCTGGTTGTCCTCAAGAAATACCCCTATGAGAGTTGCATCTCCTAAGTTTAAGCCTAGGTTCATTGGACCTTATAAGATCATGGAGATTCTTAATCCTGTTTCCTTTCGTTTACTTCTTCCAGGGACATTTAAGATCCATAACGTGTTCCACAAGTCCTTATTGAAGAGGTTTGTCGAGCCAGTGGTTCCTATGGCTGTACCTCCTGACCCTGTTTAGGTTGAGGGCAATCTGGAGTATGTGGTTGAGAAAATATTGGATTCTCGTTTTTCTAGACGGAAACTCCTGTATTTGGTTAAGTGGAGAGGTTATGGTCAGGAGGACAATTCTTGGGTGTTTGCTTCGGACATCCATGCTAGAAGACTCATCCGTGCGTATCACAGAGCTCATCCTGACCGACCTGGTTGCCCAAATGAGGGTTCGGTGACCCCTCCTCAAGGGGGGGGTACTGTTGTGAATGTGCTAGAAATGAATTCTGAGCAGAAGCTCCCTCTGGTGGTTACAAACAGTACTGAACTATTCAATGAAGATTGTGAAGATTGGCGATCAGGTGTTACTGACTGGTCTTATATAAGGGAGGTTCCCTCCCATCAGGGTTGCCGGTAATCAATTGTTCTGGTCTCAACTTTTGTTCCTGGTTCACTTTGAAGCCTGCTGTATCGTGCCTGCATCTTCTGCTAACAGATAAGACATTTTCTTCTTTTAGTTTTTTGTGCTTGCTTTTTGCATTTTGTCCTGCACTTCTGTGGGGGTCTGCCAGGTCCCCTCCGGGGGCTTGTGCTCCTCTCAGTTTAGTTCAGCCAGTTGTTTGTTCATTTGCCTTTTCCAGTTTTTTCTGTGGCTGCGGCTTAGTTTTGTTACACCAGAGAACTAATTTAGGTGGTAGAGGTCGTGTGATCTCAGGTGTTTTTGCAATTAGTGTGTTGGTATTTTTTTAGGGTTTTTTGGATTGCAGTAAGTGGCCTTCCTATCCTTTTCTTTCTAGGAAGATTGGGCCCCAACGTTTGCTCATACTATTTTCTGTCTGTGTCTGAATTTCTTCTTGTCTAACCGCCATTACATGTTTGGGGGCTTCCTATGTTCTTTGGGGATCTGCTCCGGGGCAGATAGCTTTCCTCTTTCTATCTTTAGGTGAAGTTAGCTTCTCAGGCTGTGACGAGGCATCTAGGACCAACGTAGGTACGCTCCACGGCTGCCTTTAGTTGTGGTGGTTAGTCAGGTTACTGCAATCCAATAGATTCCAACCTCTCTGGTGTATTGCCTTTTTTGCCTGCTCTCCTCAGTTACCAAATCATAACACCCAACAGTGTCACCAGCAAATCATCCCCACACCATCACACCACCTCCTCCATGCGTCACGGTGGGAAATAGGCATGCAGAGTCCATCCGTTCACCTTTTCTGCATGCAAAGCAGTAATCAAAGCAAAAGGTGGCTACTTTGAAGAGCCTGGAATATAAGACATATTTTCAGTTGTTTCACACTTTTTTGTAAAGTGTAATGTATAATTCCACATGTGTTAATTCATAGTTTCAATGCCCTCAGTGTGATTTTACAATTTTCATAGTCATGAAAATACAGGAAAATATTAGAATGAGAAGGTGTGTCCAAACTTTTTGTCTGTACTGTATATAAGTACCTGGATAAGAATGAAGTGATTAAACAGAGTCAGCATGGGTTTGTAACTAATAAGGCATGTCAGACTAACTTAATTTTCTTCTATGACAGAATCACTGACTGGGTGGATCAGGGAAATGCTGTAGATATAGTATATCTTGACTTCAGCAAAGCATTTGACAAAGTATCTCACACAATCCTTATTGAAAAAATGACTAAGAATGGAATGGACAAGGCAACTCTTAGATGGATTCATAGCTGGCTTAGTGATAGGTCCCAAAGAGTGGTTGTAAATGGCTGCACATCCAGTTGGAAGAATGTCTCAAGTAGGGTACCACAGGGCTCTGTCCTGGGCCCTGTATTGTTCAACATCTTTATCAATGATTTAGATAAAGGAACTGAGGGTAAGCAGATTAAATTTGCTGATGACACAAAGCTAGGAGGGATAGCTAATACTAGAGACGAGAGAGAGAGGATTCAAAAAGATATAAATAAACTGGAGCAGTGGGCAGCAACTAACAGAATGGTTTTTAACAGGGAAAAATGCAAAGTACTACATCTGGGCAATAAAAATGAAAAAAGCATATACAGAACGGGAGGAATAGGGTTAAGCAACAGCACATGTGAAAAAGACTTGGGTATACTAATAGATCACAGACTGAACATGAATCAACAGTGTGATGCAGCAGCAAAAAAGGCAAAACAATTCTAGGATGTATTAATAGAAGCATACAGTCTAGATCACGTGAAGTCATTATTGCCCTCTACTCCTCTTTGGTTAGACCTCATCTGGAATACTGTGTCCAGTTTTGGGCACCACATTTTAAAAAAGACATCAACAAACTGGAGCAAGTTCAGAGAAGAGCGACCAGAATGGTGACCGGTCTGCAAACCATGTCCTATGAGGAACGGTTGCAGGATTTGGGAATGTTTAGCTTGCAAAAGAGAAGACTGAGCGGAGACTTAATAGCTGTCTACAAATATCTCAAGGGCTGTCACATTGTAGAAGGATCATCTTTATTCTCATTTGCACAAGGAAAGACTAGAAGCAATGGGATGAAACTGAATGGGAGGAGACACAGATTAGATATTAGAAAAAACTTTTTGACAGTTAGGGTGATCAGTGAGTGGAACAGGCTGCCACGAGAGGTGGTTAGTTCTCCTTCAATAGAAGTCTTCAAACAGAGGCTGACCCGATATCTGTCTGGGATGATTTAGTGAATCCTGCTTTGAGCAGGGGGTTGGACCAGATGACCCAGGAGGTCCCTTCCAACTCTACCATTCTATGATTCTATGATTCTAATCTAAAATAATTATAATTAATATGTTAATATTAATCTTGAGCAGAATTAATTTCAGCCTATTGGTTCGGCCCTCCACAACAGTCTCTCATGTGGTCCTTGTAAAAATTAATTACTCACCCCTGCACTAGAACTAAATAGGCATGTCATATTATCACAAGAAACACAACCCTGGGTCTTTTACTATTATTCGGTGAATAGGTAAAAATGTAAAATCAGGTTATTCCAAATTCATGTGTGCGATGTGTCTATTTATTATAGCATAAACTGGAATGATTGGCTTTATAATCAGCACATTTCTTCCAACAGATTAAAAGATTATGAATTTTTAAACCATAAAACCTTTGAGAAACTGGCTTAAAAAGTATTTTACATATTAATATGCTTTTACATATTAATTAACATATTAATTGGTCATTGTAATATTTTAATTCTTGATTAAATGGTTGTGCTGAAGACTGAGTTAAATATGCTCATAACCTAATATTCAACATCAAATCCATGTCTACCCTTGAACACAAGTCTGCTTTTTTATTTAAATAAATAAACAATACTGTTCTGGTTAATTTCTTAATACATACAGTATTTATGATGATTAGGGCTTATATTTTTTTATGATACAGGGATCCAAATCCCTGCATAAATATATAATCCAGTGGGAATTTTCTCATCAGTTACCTATAGGGGGACCTAAAAGATAGCTGCTTATATTTATATATGGAAAGCAATAATTACAAATATATCATAAGTATCTAAGCTCCCTCTAAATGGAGCTGTAGGCAACCAAAAATGTAATGTTTTAACTGTATATATGCATATCACATCCCTAAAATATCAGTATTTTTGCATGTATTACTGCTGCACAAGTAGAAGTTTATTTTTTAACTTTTTGCCTTTTGATCTTGCTTACTGTTACTCACCTGTCCTGCTACCAATGTTACCGCTGCTACCAGGGGTGTAACTACCGCGGTCGCAGCGGTCACCACTGTGACCGGGCCCGGCGGGTCAGGGGCCCGGCAAATCAGATGCACATCTGTTGCCGTGCAGGAGATTCCTCCTGCACAGCAACAGATTACTCCTGCACTGCAGCATGATTGCGCAGGAGATGCTGAAATATCAGCATTTCCTGCTCGGTCAGTGCAGGAGCTCAGCGCTGCCAGTGGCTGAGCTTCTGCACTAGCAGCCAGGAGCGGCATCCGCGCCACCCCTGCCTGTTAACCCCCTAATTGCTGCGTTCAAGGGAGAGGCAGAGGACCGGGAGCTCCCTCTGCCTTCTGATCGGCGTCCCCGTGACATCATCGCGGGGCCTGATCTCTGCAATGATGACCCGGGGTCGTCATGATGACCCACGGGTCATCAAGCTACGGAAAGCCTCTGAGATCGTGTTCACAGCATGGTCTCAGAAGCTTTCACCATAGGTATAATGCACTGCAATGCTGGAGCATTGCAATGTATTAAACCTGCAATCAAAGTAAAAAAAGGGTTGGGATTAGGCTTAGGGATAGGGTTTGGGATAGGGTTAGGGTTTGGGGCTGGGGTTAGGGTTGGGATTAGGGTTAGGGTTGGAATTAAGGTTAAGGGTGTGTTAGGTTTAGATTTGTGGTTAGGGTTATGGTTATGGTTGGGGGTGTGTTGGGGTTAGCTTTGGAGTTAGAATTGGGGGGTTTCCACTGTTTAGGCACATCAGGAGCTCTTCAAACGTTTGAAAGTTTCCACCGGGGCCCATAACTGTAGTTACACCACTGGCTGCTACCTTTTCCTTTGCTGTAGTCCACACCATGTTTTCAAGTAACCTGGTGAACTCCTTTTACATTGTTACCATGTGTATTTCAAAGTTTGCCTAACAATCCATATATTTCTGCTGGCTAATCATCTCTGCAGTGAACTCCTGCTTGTTTATCATCTATTTGCATTTACTTTTTGCCTCAGACCTGTGGAAACCAATTGTTTGCTGTAAGCATAACAAACTTTGGTTCTGTTCACGCAGCATTTCACCGTGACACATGCTGCCCGTGGCTTTATGACAGTGCTATGGTTCACTTGAACCATTTTTACTGATGAACTCCTTTTGGACAGGCAAAGATGAGGGGAAATGTGTCAGGATGGGGTATCCTACCCTTAAGATAAGTACACTGTTAAATTATTGCTAAAGGGTTGTGGTTTCTGTACCTAGTGTGCATTTTTTCTATTATAGGCATTCTGCACATTTATCCATGCTTGATAAATCAATAAAACCTTTATGGTTACACTGTGTTCTTAGTGCTGTATATACCCATTGAATTATTGTTATTGCTACTCTATTGTGGTTGATCTAGTTATATTTTGATTATTCCATAATAATCCTCTCTGGACTTGAAAAGTAATTGTCCATTCATGTATTCATGTTATTACAAACAGGGTATACTCTATAATCTATAATTGTCAGGTTTCAACTGACTGTTATTATACCCATATGTTAAATATAGACATATATTCTTTTTGATTAGCGAGTGAAAAGCTCTATAACCTCTTATATATTGAAGGGAAACACATTGTCAGGTCTCCATTACTAGGAACATTGAGCCATATTCCTTACCAGCTCTTTATCCATTAGATAAACAGGCTATGTCCAAGGTGGTTTAGCAAATCTTTGCACTATAGCATTTTAAATTGGGTGTTGGTTGTGGCTTGTTTAGGGAGTCCTTTTGAGGGTCAGATAGGGTAAGCCGATGTGGAGCGGGGGCGCCATGTCGAATATTTAGGGTGCCAACCTCTGCTTGCAGGAAGGGCCATTTAGGATTGAAATATCTATCTCCCTTAGGTCTTTTCCTACATACCTATTATCGTTGCAAAATTAATTGTAGCCAACAAATTACCGTATTTTTTAGACTATAAGACACATCGGACCATAAGACGCACCTAGGTTTTAGAGGAGGAAAATAGAAAGAAATTTGAAGCAAAAATGTGGTCAATTCTGTACTAATATCCCCGATCCTGGTATGTATATGTCCCAAATCCAGGTATAAATAGCCCCCACATCACCATCTTGGTATAAATGGTCCCCTCATCATCATCCTGGTATGCATGGCCCCCTCATCCCTATCCTGTTATGACCCTCTCATCACCATCCTGGTATGCATGGCCCCCATGCCCATCCTGATATACATTGTCCCCGCACCGCCATCCTGGTATGCATGGTGTTAGGGCTGGTGGAACGCACAAAATAAATATAAATAATAGGTGCGTTCGCAGCCCGGTGACCACCGTGCAGGCAGAGCCTGCTGCTAGTAAGATGGCGGTATAAGCAAAATCTGTTACTTCACAGAGTCGCTGAGGTAGAGACGCAGAAATAGAGACTGTGTCCTGTTAACACCACAGGGATACACAAAAAACTGCTGTGCGGATAGCAGTCCGTGATCATGCATTCAGCAACGCAAACAAGTAACTCCTCACCGGGGAAGCCGGTATTCTAGGGGCTTATTTCAGCCAGGCCCTGATCACGTGCATACAAATCTCCTCACCGGAGGTGCCAGTATTCTAGTGGCTTATTTCAGCCGAGCCCTAACCACATACGTGCATGATCACACTGGCGCAAAGCACATAATGCAATTGATACTAGCGCATGGCCGCAGGGCTATGCAACCCTTTTATAGTAGCAACTACAGGACCTGCCAGAAAAGGACCAATGAGAAACTGTTCCAGAACACATGTAGTTTCAGGACCTTCCTGGCGGACCAATAGGAGCTGCTGCAGTACCTGAGCATGTGACCCCTGATCTCCAATGAGAGATCTTACCCTGGGCATGCTCAGAAGGGGAAACGCAGCACTTAGTCCTAAAGACCTCTGCTCACCGCTGACCAGTACTAGCTACAATAACAGAACCTGGAGAGGCAGCAGTAATCCTCTGCACAATGTTAGACTGGGCGAGACGCTGGGACCAACGTCTCTGCTGAGCAGAGTCCACTGCGGCCAGAGATGGATGGGAGACCGCAGCAGGGATGGTTCGAGATTCTTCTTGTGCAGAAGCGGGAACTCGACCCCTAACACATGGTTCCCTCATTCCTTTCCCGGTATGCATGGCACCCTCATCCCTATCCTGGTATCCATGGCACCCTCATCTCCATTCTGGTATGCACGGCCCCCTCATCCCTAACCTGATATGCATGATCCCTCTCATCTCTATCCTGGTATACATGGCCCCCTCATCACTATCCTTGCATGCATTGCCCTCATCCCTATTCTGGCGTGCTTGTTCCCCCCTCATCCCTATCTTGGTATGTATGGCCCCCTCATCCCTATCCTGGTATGCATGGTCCTCTCATCCCTATCCTGGTATGCATGGTCCCACCCCATCCCTATCCTGGTATGCATGGCCCCCTCATCCCGATCTTGGTATGCATGGCACCTTCATCCCCATTCTGGTATGCATTGTCCCCTCATCCCTATCCTGGTATGCATGTCACCTTCATTCCCATTCTGGTATGCATGGTCCCCTCATCCCTATCCTAGTATGCATGGCACTCTCATCCCTATCCTGGTATGCATGGCCCCTCGTCCCTATCCTGGTATGAATGGCCCCCTCATCCCTAGGTCTTATTAGGGAGACCTAGTAGGCCCTAAAGTAAAGGAGAGAAAAAGAGTCAAACAGCAGACAAGACGATTCAGAAAAATGCAAGGTGAAAGATTCATAGAGATGTACTCAGTATATTCAAATTAATGGTATAAGGTGCAAGAACAAACATATTAGTATATTGCATGAATTCCCAAAAAAATGTTTTAAATTGCACCTATTCCTAAATACATCACACTGCAGAAAAAAGTTGAGCACCAGGTAACTCAAAATCAGCATGCACAAAAAAAATGAAATATGTATGTTAATAAAAAAAATGAAAAAATGAAAAAAAAATGAAATTAAAAATATCAAAAACAATATATTGGCATCATAATAGATGGATATAAACATCAGAGATGCTGACTGTGGCGGTCAAGGCTGGATGGCCATTGTTCCTCACTGCAACCATTGAAGCTCCTTACTACTCTGACTCATGGTTAACCCTTTTTCCTTCTGGGCCATATGATTCAAATAAATTTGGCTATCAAACATTTATAATTAAGTATGTCTCCTGATAAACCGATTGTCAGAGAAACACGTTGAGAACTGCATACTTACAGTAATGGCCATGGGTTGCTATAGCCTGGATTATTCATAGGTCTCTATTGTTTTGCATCTACAGTATGTTGTACATGTTGTGAGGTATTATGTAGGCGAAATGTCATAGACTGAATTTTCGTACTTTGACTTGCCTTACCACTCTTGACTGTTTAATATTGTATAGGTACACCAATTGTTTGTGGCACCACTGAATTTTGCGCTTTATTCTAGGGCCTCATATTGCATAATAGGGGGAGCTGATGACGAGCGGGGAGCACCAATGCGCAGGTTGTAGGGTGCAAACCACCGCAGTCAGGTAGGGTAATTCATAGGTTCATTGCAGGTACTTCCAGGTCTATATCCATCTATTATGATGCCTATATATTGTTTTTGATATTTTTTCATTTCAATTTTTTCATTTTTTTAATTAACATATTTTTTCATTTTTTTGTGCATGCTGATTTTGAGTTACCTGCTGCTCAACTTTTTTCTGCAATGCGATGTATTTGGGAATAGGTGCAATTTAAAACATTTTTGGGGGAATTCGTGCAATATACGCATATGTATGTTCCTGCACCTTATACCATTAATTTATATACTGAGTACATCTCTATGAATCTTTCAACTTGCATTTTTCTGAATTGTCTTGTCTGCTGTTTGACTCGTTTCCTCTCCTTCAATTTAAGGCATACTAGGGCTTATTAGGGAGAGTCTACTTTGAGCGGAAGCACCACTGCACAGGTCTTAGCGTGTCAACCTTTGTGGCAAGGTAGGGTATCAACAGTTGGACATTAGGGATAGCTTTCACTTTTCTGTCATTGCTAAACAGCAGAAGAAGCCTTTTTTCTCTTTTTGTGGCTGTATGGTTTAATGTTGTTTGTCTTTTTTATAACATATTAATCATTAAAAGTTAAGTTTTATCTATATTAATCTTGACATAGTGCTAAAGTCGGTGAATTGTTTTTTCTTTTGTTAGAATGCATATTTTTTTTCCTTTTAAGAATGGTCCCTCCCCTCATCCCTATCCTGGTATCTATGACCCCATCATCCCTTTACTGGTATGCTTGTTCCCCCCTCATCCCCATCCTGGTATGTATGGCTCCCTCATCCCTACCCTGGTATGCATGGCCCCCTCGTCCCTATCCTGGTATGTATGACCCCCTCAACCCTATACTAGTGTACTTGTTCCCCCCTCATTCCCATCCTGGTATGCATGGCCCCCTCATCCCTATTCTGGTATGCATGGCCCCCTCATTCCTATCCTGGTATGCATGCCCCCCTCATCCCTATCCGGGTGTGCTTGTTCCCCTTCATCCCCATCCTGGTATGAATAGCCCCCTCATCCCTATCCTGGTATGCATGGCCCCCTCGTCCCTATCCTGGTATGTATGACCCCCTCATCCCTTTCCTGGTATGCATGACCCCATCATCCCTATACTGGTGTGATTGCTCCCAACTCATCACGCCTCCTGATGAAGTTACAGTTATTCATGCAAATCTGTATCCATAGATGTGTTTTTGCGGTACTTTCCCCCTTTTTTGGATCCCTGTGGTTTCCTGCAATAGCAGTGTTATTCTGTTGTTGTTTTAATATATTTTGCTAATAAAAGTTGTAATTTTTAGTCCAATATACTCTTTGATTTCCCCTTTTTGCTCTAATCAGCCTGGTGGGTTTATTGTGGTTCTACTTACCTTACCTGTGCTCCCTTGCATCATCCTGTTCTGATGCCAGCAGCTGATTTCAGCTTGTAAGCAGAGCATGACAGTGACATCATGTACTGCTTACAAGCCGAGAACAGTAAAATGAGTTCACATATGGGGATTTCTGTTTTTCTAGCACATCAAGGGCTTTGCCAATGTAACATGGCACCCTCAAATCTTTCTAACTAAATCTGAACTCCAATATGTTGCTTCTTGCCTTCTGAGTTTTGCACTGTGCCTCAAAAATAGCATTCCCCCAATATGGGGTATCAGTGTACTCAAAAGTAATTGCACAACAAATTGGTGCAATTTCTCCTGTTACCCTTGTGAAAATAAAAAAATGGGGCTAAAATAACATTTTTGTGGGGAAAATGTGTTTTTTTTATTTTCACTGCTCAATGTTATAAACTTCTGTGCAGCACCTGGGGTTTCAAGGTGTTCAGCACACATCTAAATACACTTAGTGGTCTAGCTTCCAAAATGAGGTCAGTTGAGAGGGGTTCAACTGTTAGGCACATGAGGGGCTCTCCAAACAGGACATGCCGTCCACTAATGATTCCAGGAAAATATCCATTCAAAAAGTCAAATGATGCTCCTTCCCTTTCAAGCCCTGCCGTGCGCCTAAACAGCAATTTTCTCCCACATATGAGGTATCAGCATACTCAGGAGAAATTTCACAACAAATTGTATGGTGCAATTTCTCCTGTTTCCCTTATGAAAATGAAAAATTTGGGGCTAAAAACATTTTGTGGGGAAAATGTGATTTTTTATTTTCAATACTCAACATTACAATAAACCTGGGGGTTCATGGTGTTCACCACACATCTAAATACATTCCTTGAGGGGTCCAGTTTCCAAAATTCGGTCACTTGTGGGGGATTTCCATTGTTTAGGCACATCAGGGGTTTTCCAAAGGAGACATGACTCCCTTTAACCCCTTACTGCCATCGGACGTACTATCCCGTCCATGGTACCTGGGCCCGTATGACCGGGGACGGGATAGTACGTCATAGGCGATCAGCTGCGCTCCTGAGGGGAGCGCAGCTAATCGCCGCCGGGTGTCAGCTGATTATCACAGCTGACACCCATGACTGTGTGTCAGGAGCGGTCACGGACCGCTCCCGGCACATTAACCCCTAGCACATCACAATCAAACATGATCGCGGTGTACTGGGGGCACAGGGAAGCATCGCGCAGGGAGGGGGCTCCCAGCGCGCCCCCCTGAGACCCTCAGAGCAGCGCGATGTGATTGCGCTGTTCTGAGGGCTTCCTCCCTCCCAGGACCCGGATCCAAGATGGCGCGGGGTCCTGGAGGGAGGCGGCTACCTCAGTGCCTGCCGAGAGCAGGCACTGAGAAGCCTGCATCTATGCCTGTGCGATCGCTGGTGTGACAGAGTGCTGTGCACACTGTCACACCAGCGATCTGATAAAATACTGTGATGTCCCACCCTGGGACAAAGTAAAAAAGTTAAAAAAGTAAAAATAAACATGTGTAAAAAAAAAATCCAAAATAGATAAAAAAAAAAAAAAATATTCCCCAATAAATTCACTTCTTCCTGTAAATAAAAAAAAAAACAATAAAAGTACACATATTTGGTATCGCCGCGTCCGTAACGACCCCCCCTATAAAATTGTCCCACTAGTTAACCCCTTTAGTGAACCCCTTAAAAAAAAAAAAAAAAAAAACGAAGCAAAAAATCAATGCTTTATCATCATACCGCCGAACAAAAAGTGGAATAACGCGCGATCAAAAAGACCGATATAAAAAATCATGGTACCGCTGAAAACATCATCTTGTCCCGCAAAAAACGAGCCGTCATAAAGCATCATCAGTGAAAAAATAAAAAAGTTATAGCTCGCAGAATAAAGCGATGCAAAAATAATTATTTTTTATATAAAATTGTTTTTATTCTATAAAAGCGCCAAAACATGAAAAAATGATATAAATGAGGTATCGCCGTAATCGTACTGACCCGAAGAATAAAACTGCTTTATCAATTTTACCACACGCGGAACAGTATAAACGCCTCCCCCAAAAGAAATTCATGAATTGCTGATTTTTGTTCATTCTAACCTCCCAAAAATCGAAATAAAAAGCGATCAAAAAACGTCACGTGCTCAAAAATGGTACCAATAAAACGTCAACTCGTCCCGCAAAAAATAAGACCTCACATGACTCTGTGGGCCAAAATATGCAAAAATTATAGCTCTCAAAATGTGATGATGCAAAAACTATTTTTGCAATAAAAAGCGTCTTTTAGCGTGACAGCTGCCAATCATAAAAACCCACTATAAATAGTAAATCAAACCCCCCTTTATCACCCCTTAGTAAGGGAAAAATAATAAAATTAAAAAAAAGTATTTATTTCCATTTTCCCATTAGGGTTAGGGTTAGGGTTGCGGCTAAAGTTAGGGTTAGGGTTGGCGCTAAAGTTAGGATTAGGGTTAGGGTTGGGATTAGGGGTGTGTTAGGGTTAGGTTTGTGGTTAGGGTTGGGACTAGGGTTAGGGGTGTGTTGGGGTTAGGGTTGGAGTTAGAATTGGGGGGTTTCCGCTGTTTAGGCACATCAGGGGCTCTCCAAATGTGACATGGCGTCTGATCTCAATTCCAGCCAATTCTGCGTTGAAAAAGTCAAACGGTGCTCCTTCACTTCTCAGCTCTGCCATGCGTCCAAACAGTAGTTTATCCCCACATATGGGGTATCAGCGTACTCTGGACCCCAAGAGTTATTGTGCAATTTGTCCTATTTCTTCTGCTACCCTTGGGAAAATAAAAAACTGGGGGCGAAAATATCATTTTTGTACAAAAAAAAATATTTTTTTGTTTTTACGGCTGTACATTATAAACTTCTGTGAAGCACTTGGGGCTTCATAGCGCTCACCACACATCTAGATAAGTTCCTTGTGGGGTCTATTTTCCAAAATGGGGTCACTTGTTGGGGATTTCCACTGTTTAGGCGCATCAGGGGCTCTCCAAATGCGACATGACGCCCCCAGACCATTCCATCAAAGTCTGCAATCCAAAACGTCACTACTTCCCTTCCGAGCCCCGACGTGTACCCATACAGTAGTTTTCTCCCACATATTGGATATCAGCGTACTCAGGACAAATTGGACAACAACTTTTGGGGTCCAATTTCTCCTGTTACCCTTGTAAAAATAAAATATTGGGGCAAAAAAATCATTTTTGCAAAAAAAAAAAAGGATTTTTTATTTTTACGGCTGTGCGTTATAAACTTCTGTGAAGCACTTCGGGGTTCAAAGTGCTGACCACACATCTAGACAAGTTCCTTGTGGGGTCTATTTTCCAAAATGGGGTCACTTGTGGGGGGTTTCCACTGTTTAGGCGCATCAGGGGCTCTCCAAATGCGACATGACGCCCCCAGACCATTCCATCAAAGTCTGCAATCCAAAACGTCACTACTTCCCTTCCGAGCCCTGACGTGCGCCCATACAGTAGTTTTCTCCCACATATTGGGTATCAGCGTACTCAGGACAAATTGGACAACAACTTTTGGGTTCCAATTTCTTCTGTTACCCTTGTGAAAATAAAATATTGGGGGCGAAAAAATCATTTTTGTAAAAAAAAAAAAGATTTTTTATTTTTACGGCTGTACGTTATAAACTTCTGTGAAGCACTTCGGGGTTCAAAGTGCTCACCACACATCTAGACAAGTTCCTTGTGGGGTCTATTTTCCAAAATGGGGTCACTTGTGGGGGGTTTCCACTGTTTAGGCGCATCAGGGGCTCTCCAAATGCGACATGACGCCCCCAGACCATTCCATCAAAGTCTGCAATCCAAAACGTCACTACTTCCCTTCCGAGCCCTGACGTGCGCCCATACAGTAGTTTTCTCCCACATATTGGGTATCAGCGTACTCAGGACAAATTGGACAACAACTTTTGGGTTCCAATTTCTTCTGTTACCCTTGTGAAAATAAAATATTGGGGACGAAAAAACCATTTTTGTAAAAAAAAAAAAAGATTTTTTATTTTACGGCTGTACGTTATAAACTTTAGTGAAACACCTGGGGGTTAAAAGTTCTCACCACACATCTAGATAAGTTCCTTGAGGGGTCTAGTTTCCAAAATGGTGTCATTTATGGGGGTTTCCACTGTTTAGGCAGATCAGGAGCTCTCCAAACACGACATGGCGTCCAGCCAATTCTGCGTTGAAAAAGTCAGACGGCGCTCCTTCCCTTCCAAACTCTGCCATGCACCCAAACAGTGGTTTACCCCCACATATGGGGTATCAGCGCACTCAGGACAAATTGCACAATAACTTTTGGAGTCTTGTTACCCTTGGAAAAATAAAAATTGGGGTGAAAAGATCATTTTTGTGGAAAAAATATGATTTTTATAATTTTACGGCTCTACGTTATAAACTTGTGTGAAGCACTTGGGGGTTCAAATTGCTCACCAAAGATCTAGAAAAGTTCCTTAGGGGGTCTAGTTTCCAAAATGGGGTCATTTGTGGGGGGTTTCCACTGTTTAGGCACATCAGGGGCTCTCCAAATGCAACATGGCATCCAATCTCAATTCCAGCCAATTTTGGTTGGAAAAAGTCAAATGGTGCTCCTTCCATTCCGAGCTCTGCCGTGCGCCCAAACAGTGGTTCCCACCCACATATGGGGTATCAGCGTACTCAGGACAAATTGGACAACAACTTATGTGGTCCAATTTCTCCTGTTACCCTTGAGAAAATAAAAAATTAGTGACTAAAATATAATTTTTGTGGGAAAAAAATAGGATTTTTTATTTTCATGCCCGGGCATTATAAACTTGTGTGAAGCACTTGGGGGTTCAAAGTGCTCACCAAAGATCTAGATAAGTTCCTTAGGGGGTTATAGTTTCCAAAATGGGGTCACTTGTGGGGGGTTTCCACTGTTTAGGCTCATCTGGGGCACTGCAAACGGAACATGACCCCATCAACGTCTGCATTCCAAAACGTTACTACTTCCTTTCCAAGCCCTGCCGTGCACCCAAACAGTTCCCCCCCCACATATGGGGTATCAGCGTACTCAGGACAAATTGGACAACAACTTTGGGGTCCAATTTCCTTGGGAAAATTCAAAAATTTGGGACTAAAAAATCATTTTTGTGGAAAATTGTTTTTTTTTTTTTTCACACCCAGGCATTATAAGCTTTTGTGAAACACTTGGGAGTTCAAAGTGCTCACAACAGATCTAGATAAGTACCTTAGGGGGTCTAGTTTCCAAAATGGTGTCACTTGTGGGGGTTTCCACTGTTTAGGCGCATCAGGGGCTCTCCAAACACGACATGGCGTCCAATCTCAATTCCAGCCAATTTTAGTTTGAAAAAGTCAAACGGCGCTCCTTCCCTTACGAGCTCTGCCGTGTGCCCAAACAGTGGTTTTCCCCCACATATTGGGTATTGGCGTACTCAGGAGAAATTGCATAACAACCTTATCTGCCCATTTTCTCCTTTTACCCTGTGAAAATAAAAAAAAAGTTTGTAAAAGATCATTTTTGTGGCTAAAAAGTTAAATATTCATTTTTTCCTTCCACGTTGCTTTAGTTCCTGTGAAGCACCTGAAGGGTTAATAATCTTCTTGAATGTGGTTTTGAGTACCTTGAGGGGTGCAGTTTTTAGAATGGTGTCACTTTTGGGTATTTTCTGCCATATAGACCCCTCAAAGTGACTTCAAATGAGAGGTGGTCCCTAAAAAAAATGGCTTTGTAAATTTTGTTGTAAAAATGAGAAATCGCTGGTCAACTTTTAACCCTTATAACTTCCTAACAAAAAAAAATTTTGGTTCCAAAATTGTGCTGATGTAAAGTAGACATGTGGGAAATGTTATTTATTAACTATTTTTTGCGACATATTTCTCTGTTTTAAGGGAATAAAAATTCAAAATTTGAAAATTGCAAAATTTTAAAAATTTTCGCCATATTTGCGTTTTTTTCAAAAATAAACGCAAGTTATAGCGAAGAAATTTTACTTCTAACGTGAAGTACAATATGTCACGAGAAAACAATCTCAGAATCGCGAAGATCCGTTGAAGCGTTCCAGAGTTATAACCTCATAAAGAGACAGTGGTCAGAATTGTAAAAATTGGCCCGGTCATTAACGTGCAAACCACCCTTGGGGGTGAAGGGGTTAATGATTTTTCACAAAATGTGCCCACAAAATACAATTAAACTAATTTTATACTACACCAATCAATGAAAACACTTTTAGTGGTAGTCAGAATATTGAAGACCCCACAAAGTAGTATAAAAATACAAAATACTTTATTAACAATAATATCATTACATGAAATGCATAAAATATGATTGCGAGGTACAGAAAAAACACACAAAAAGAGGGACACTATACCACTGTGGAGTAATGACTACAGCAACCCAGAATGATGTCTTTTATCCCTAAGATAAGTCTGCTGGTTGGTATGTGGTTCACCGACCGCTAGGAGGCTTAATAGTAACAATATACAATTGGAATATCAATACCAAATGAGAAAAGCCATCTCTACGGTTCGGGAAATCAAAAGCAACCAGTGCTATTATTGCTAACATACACTGCTGCAATGAGTGTGCCCAACCACATAATTAGTAAGCAAGACAGCCTGAGAGGAATTTGAAAGAATATCGGTGGTCAAAAACAACCTACCACTGAACTGCTGAGGCTCCACACGGACGTCCCTCTGCCCCGACGCGCGTTTCGCACTGCTTCTTCCTGGAGGCGTGACAGGGCAGGGGGACGCCCGGTTTAAATAAGACCATAACCCAATAACGCAATCACAATTAATCAGCAACCCCTGTGTTAACCTATGATTCAGCCTTGTAATGGGAACAGTTGCGCCTGCGCTAACTGCGTCATCATTTCTGACCAATAATAGATCACCAAAGCGGTCATATGTCCAATTGGAAGGTCCTGTTAGTCTCAATAAGAATGCACAACGAGGATGCGTCATGGTCACCTGACACAAACCATCCAACTGCAAGATTCCGTCTCATCACATGACCAACAGGTCCTGTACACATAAAGAGAGGCAATCACTGCGCATGCGCAAAGGACACCGCACCAAATAGAAACAAAAGCGTACCCATGGAAACCTGGGACGAATGACCAATTAAGGAGTTCCCTTGGCCAAACCACATACAAAAGTCCCATTCACTAAAGAATACCGCTACGCTAGTATAAAGGCCACAATGATATTGAACCACACTGAAAAAAGGGGATATTGGATATCTAAATGAGGGTAAATTTCGGCGCATGCTAATGCCATGTGGTACCGCAATGAAAAGAGGGAGGAATTAAGCGGTCACATACCTGAGACGGTAAAGCCAATAGGCTTATACTCAACCCCAAATATGTAGAGACAGCGTAACGACCCTCAGCAGCCCACATGACCAGCACGCGCACTACCCCCACCACCAATGAACATAATGTATATATGTACATGTGTATGTGGAACAAGAATAATCTCAACCAAAAATAAAAAATAATAAAAATAAAAAATAAGAAATATATAAATGCAATTGAAATAAAAATAAAAAATGAATAAAAATAAAAATAAATTATTACAAATGTTACTGGTGACAATTGATTTGATGAACAAATATTATAAAGTGAAATAATCTAATACTCCATAATAAAATAATGAAAAGGAGATAGACAATAAAGATATGATAGATTCCCAAAATTACAATGTACTTATTGCTAAGTGACATATTGTGATATCAATAAAGGTGCATAATACGTTAAATAATATGATATGAAGATGATATAATATCATTAAAGTGTACAAAAAATATATATAAAGCATGTTAAACACATAAAGTAAGGATAATGGAGAGATTTTCTTATTCCTTTCTTTCATTCTTTTTCCTCTTTATATCTTGTTCTTATTTTTCCCCTTGATTCAGATATGCAGTCCACATGGAACCATAGAGGGGATATACTTCTTCTTATCAGGTAAGTGGTCAATCAATAAACCAGGCACAACAAAACTAAAATGAATATATAAACAATAATTAATAAAAAATATATAAAAATGCAATAAGAATATAGCATGGTAACTGCAAAAAACCCCCCGACCTCTAAAAAGTCTCACACGGAATTACAAAAAATGCACTGAACCCAAAACTTTCGTTTAGACCCTGAGGAATGAGAGTCCCTAATCTGAAGATCCACTGACATTCCTTCTTGGCTACCCTTTTCGCCAAATCGCCACCCCTAGCACCTAATTCAACAATATCAATCCCCTTGAAATTGAGAAGCCTGGAATTGCTTTGGTGGTGTTGTTTGAAATGTCTTGGCAAGGTTTTTAAAGACATGATATCATTAACTGACTTAGCCTTGTCAATATCTAAACAGTGCTCCCGCACCCTAATTTTCAATTCCCTACTAGTCATACCTATATACTTCTTGCCACAGGGGCATTCCGCACAGTATATCACCCCTTTAGATGAACAAGTGATGTGCGCTCTAATAGAAAATTCTCTAGAATTATCAAAATTTGAAAAGGTAGT
This sequence comes from Oophaga sylvatica, assembly GCA_033576555.1. NCBI lineage: Eukaryota > Metazoa > Chordata > Amphibia > Anura > Dendrobatidae > Oophaga > Oophaga sylvatica. Next base: position 761,003,663 of record JARQOD010000001.1, read on the forward strand.
ACTCTTTCTCATGTTACCACATCCCTTGCAAAATCCACACGGGAAAAAACCTTTTCTTTCTGAACATTTCCTATTTTTAGCTCCATCCTTTGGTTCATAAAAACTGTGAACCAAAATATCCCGTAGATTAGGGGCTCGTTTTGCCACGAATGATGGACTATTAGGGAGTCATTTCTTCAACACGGAATCAGTAAACAAGATATTCCAATTTTTTTCCACGATGTTTCTAAGATCTGACCACCTACTGTTGAAGTTTGTAATGAACCTTACCTGTTGGTCACCCTCGGTGGATGGTATCATTGGTTGATTCTTGTGTAATAACTGATTTCTTGGAGTATTTCTTGCTTTAACATATCCCCTTTGAATGGAACGATGCCCATATCCTCTTTCCTTAAAGCGACTTCTCAAAATTTTTGATTGTTCCTCAAATAGGGAATCCTCTGAGCAGATCCTCTTTGCCCTAATGAACTGACCAATAGGTATACCTTGGATGGTAGACTTAGGGTGTGCTGATGAGGCGTGTAAAAAGGAGTTAGTCGATGTGGGCTTTCGGTAGATGGTGGTTGACAGACGACCACTGGGAAGAGCTGTAATTGATAAGTCCAAAAAATCGATTTGGCGCCCAAATTTATATGTCAACTTAATATTTTGATTATTATTGTTTAATTGATTGATGAAGATCTCCAGGTCCACAATTGGACCCTCCCAGATAAACAAAATATCGTCTATATACCGGATCCAATTGTGGACCCGATCGACGCCAGTCATTTCTTCACCCTGAAAGATGGACCACTCCCATGCCCCCATGAAAAGATTGGCGTAGGAGGGTGCACAAGAGGCACCCATGGCGGTGCCTCTTTTTTGGACATAGATTTTTTCTTTGAAAATAAATGCATTGTGTGTCAATACAAACTCTAATAGAGTAAGGATGAAGGATGCCATTTCTTTAGTCAAGTTGCTATGTTGTAGATATCTCTCTACTGCCTTCAATCCGTCAACATGATTGATTGAGGAATATAACGCCTCAACATCTGCTGTGACGAGAACCATTTCATCAGTCAACTGGATATTTTCCAGGTGCCCTAATGCAGCAGTGGTGTCTTTGATGAAGGAAGGCAGTTGCATCACCAAAGGCTTCAGAAAAAATTCAATCAAATCACAAATAGTCTCACAAAGTCCCTCATTGGCCGATATAATGGGCCTTCCCGGAGGATTAGAGGGATCTTTGTGGACTTTAGGTATTAAATAAAAAGTAGCCAATCTCGGGTTCAGTTTCTCATGAATCTCCAACATTCTTTTAGGGATGACATTGTCTTCATAGGCTTTTTGTAAGATTGTGATTAATTCAGCCTTATATTTGATCAAGGGATTATATGTGAGTGGCTTATATTCAACAGAGTTATTCAAAATTTTGAATGCCTGTGTCTCATACATCACATTGGGCCACACCACAATATTACCCCCTTTATCAGCCATCTTGAAGACAACATCATCCCATGTTTTCAACTGTTGCAAGGCATCATTTTCAGCCCTACTAAGATTTCTGAAAGCCCTATTTTTGGTTTGCATCAACCTTTCCACATCCAACGACACCATTTTGGTAAATGTATCTACAGCAGGAACCATAGATAACGCAGGAAATTTTTTTGAGGTACCAAGAATCTTAATAGGAAACTCCCTATTATTGGTAATAACATCGTCATCAATATTACTCGCAGAGGCATCATTTACAGCATTGCCACTTACAGGGGAGATATTTTCTTCCAATAATGACTCCAGAACATCCAATGCCTGTTGTTCCTCCACAGAAGGAAAACCCACATCAACTTCAGCCTATAATGTAGTTTCTTCAACACCAACTTTCTTGCGAAAAGATGAAGATCTTTTATGACCGTGAATGGATCTAGTTCAATTGAAGGAGAGAACGTGAGACCCCTAGATAATACACTTTCCTGATCCTTAGATAATAAATGGGAAGACAAATTGATTACCTTAATTCCATCCTTATCAGATTTCTTGGACCCGGGATTTTTCTTGTAAAATTGTCTAGTTTTGGGGCCATACCTCCCTTCATATACCGATCCCCCACTCTCACTCATAGATGAAATGGATATAGAGGATGAGCTGCAAGATAATTTTCTCTTCACAGATTCCTTCTTCAATTGCCATCAAAATACTTTGTTGGATTCAAAGTCATTCAAATCCCTTTCATATTTCTTTTGCTTGTTAACACTGATATTATTTTCCCATTTTTCAACTTCATTGTCTAATTTCTTGATCATTTCGTCAAATTTGTCACTACTTAGCTCTTGTTGCAGTGATTTCTGTAAGACATCAATTTCGGCCTCAATAGTCTTAAGAGAAGCCACATTTTTTTCTATAATAATGGAAATGAACTCTAAAGAACAAGTATTTGCAGCTTTTATCCACCGATTTATCAGATTTTCATCTCCCAATTCAAAAGTAGGAAAAATATTGACTCTCAATCCCCTGGGTACAATTTTCTGGGAAAAATAACTCTCCAAGGTGACCTTGGTCCACCAAATTTTTATTTTTTTATGCAAGGCATTTTTATATTTTTTCAAATTATCATAATGACCATTAGAGACTGGAAAATGTGCTCCTGCACCTTTTTGAAACATGTTTGAAGCCTTCATTTGCCAAGAATTCTCTTTGGCTTTGAAATCCATAAGAACGGGCTCTGTTAAACAACAGTAATAGCAGAATTTTCACAAAATGTGCCCACAAAATACAATTAAACTAATTTTATACTACACCAATCAATGAAAACACTTTTAGTGGTAGTCAGAATATTGAAGACCCCACAAAGTAGTATAAAAATACAAAATACTTTATTAACAATAATATCATTACATGAAATGCATAAAATATGATTGCGAGGTACAGAAAAAAACACACAAAAAGAGGGACACTATACCATGTGGAGTAATGACTACAGCAACCCAGAATGATGTCTTTTATCCCTAAGATAAGTCTGCTGGTTGGTATGTGGTTCACCGACCGCTAGGAGGCTTAATATAACAATATACAATTGGAATATCAATACCAAATGAGAAAAGCCATCTCTACGGTTCGGGAAATCAAAAGCAACCAGTGCTATTATTGCTAACATACACTGCTGCAATGAGTGTGCCCAACCACATAATTAGTAAGCAAGACAGCCTGAGAGGAATTTGAAAGAATATCGGTGGTCAAAAACGACCTACCACTGAACTGCTGAGGCTCACACGGACGTCCCTCTGCCCCGACGCGCGTTTCGCACTGCTTCTTCCTGGAGGCGTGACAGGCAGGGGGACGCCCGGTTTAAATAAGACCATAACCCAATAATGCAATCACAATTAATCAGCAACCCCTGTGTTAACCTATGATTCAGCCTTGTAATGGGAACAGTTGCGCCTGCGCTAACTGCGTCATCATTTCTGACCAATAATAGATCACCAAAGCGGTCATATGTCCAATTGGAAGGTCCTGTTAGTCTCAATAAGAATGCACAACGAGGATGCGTCATGGTCACCTGACACAAACCATCCAACTGCAAGATTCCGTCTCATCACATGACCAACAGGTCCTGTACACATAAAGAGAGGCAATCACTGCGCATGCGCAAAGGACACCGCACCAAATAGAAACAAAAGCGTACCCATGGAAACCTGGGACGAATGACCAATTAAGGAGTTCCCTTGGCCAAACCACATCAAAAGTCCCATTCACTAAAGAATACCGCTACGCTAGTATGAAGGCCACAATGATATTGAACCACACTGAAAAAAGGGGATATTGGATATCTAAATGAGGGTAAATTTCGGCGCATGCTAATGCCATGTGGTACCGCAATGAAAAGAGGGAGGAATTAAGCGGTCACATACCTGAGACGGTAAAGCCAATAGGCTTATACTCAACCCCAAATATGTAGAGACAGCGTAACGACCCTCAGCAGCCCACATGACCAGCACGCGCACTACCCCCACCACCAATGAACATAATGTATATATGTACATGTGTATGTGGAACAAGAATAATCTCAACCAAAAATAAAATGCGGTACCACATGGCATTAGCATGCGCCGAAATTTACCCTCATTTAGATATCCAATATCCCCTTTTTTCAGTGTGGTTCAATATCATTGTGGCCTTTATACTAGCGTAGCGGTATTCTTTAGTGAATGGGACTTTTGTATGTGGTTTGGCCAAGGGAACTCCTTAATTGGTCATTCGTCCCAGGTTTACATGGGTACGCTTTTGTTTCCATTTGGTGCGGTGTCCTTTGCGCATGCGCAGTGATTGCCTCTCTTTATGTGTACAGGACCTGTTGATCATGTGATGAGACGGAATCTTGCAGTTGGATGGTTTGTGTCAGGTGACCATGACGCATCCTCGTTGTGCATTCTTATTGAAACTAACAGGACCTTCCAATTGGACATATGACCGCTTTGGTGATCTATTATTGGTCAGAAATGATGACGCAGTTAGCGCAGGCGCAACTGTTCCCATTACAAGGCTGAATCATAGGTTAACACAAGGAGTTGCTGATTAATTATGATTGCGTTATTGGGTTATGGTCTTATTTAAACTGGGCGTCCCCCTGCCCTGTCACGCCTCCAGGAAGAAGCAGTGCGAAACGCGCGTCGGGGCAGAGGGACGTCCGTGTGGAGCCTCAGCAGTTCAGTGGTAGGTTGTTTTTGACCACCAATATTCTTTCAAATTCCTCTCAGGCTGTCTTGCTTACTAATTATGTGGTTGGGCACACTCATTGCAGCAGTGTATGTTAGCAATAATAGCACTGGTTGCTTTTGATTTCCCGAACCGTAGAGATGGCTTTTCTCATTTGGTATTGATATTCCAATTGTATATTGTTATTATTAAGCCTCCTAGCGGTCGGTGAACCACATACCAACCAGCAGACTTATCTTAGGGATAAAAGACATCATTCTGGGTTGCTGTAGTCATTACTCCACAGTGGTATAGTGTCCCTCTTTTTGTGTGTTTTTTCTGTACCTCGCAATCATATTTTATGCATTTCATGTAATGATATTATTGTTAATAAAGTATTTTGTATTTTTATACTACTTTGTGGGGTCTTCAATATTCTGACTACCACTAAAAGTGTTTTCCTTTAATGATTTCAGCAAATTTTGTGTTCAAAAAGTCAAATGACGCTTCTTCCTTACCAAGCCCTGCCATGCACCCAAATATTAGTTTTCTCCCTCATATGGAGTATCGGTGTACTCAGGAGAAATTGCACTAAAAATGTGATTATTTTTATGGTTGAACTTGATAAACTTCTATGAAGCACCTGGGGATTCAATGTGCTCACCATACATCTAGATAAGTTAGTTATCTGAGGGGTCTAGTTTCCAAAATAGAGTCACTTGTGGGGGATTTTCTCTGTTTAGGCAAATCAGGGGTTATCCAAATACGACATAGAGTTCGCTAATTGTTCCAGCAAATTTTGCATTCACAAAGTCAAATGTCACTCCTTCCCTTCCAAGCTCTGTCATGTGCCCAAACAGAGGTATTCCCCCACATATGGGGTATTGGTATACTCAGGAGAAATTGCACAACAAATTTTGGGGTCCAATTTTTCCTGTTACACTTGTGAAAATATAAAAAAAATGGTTCTAAATTAATTTTTTTGGGGAAAAAAAGTTAAATTGTTATTTTTTTCCACATTCCAAAAATTCCTGTGAAGCACCTGAAGGGTTAATAAATTTATTCAATGTGGTTTTAAGCACCTTAAGGGGTGCAGTTTTTAGAATGGTGTGACTTTTGCATTTTTTCTATCATATAAATGCCTCAAGGTCACTTCACATGTGAGCTGGTCACTAAAAAATGGTTTTGTAAGTTTTGTTTGAAAAATGAGAAATTGGTCGTCAACTTTGAATTTGAACGCTTATAACTTCCTAACACATTTGTTTAAAAAATTATGCTGATATAAAGTAGACATGTGGGAAATATTATTTATTAACTATTTTGTGTGACATATCTCTCTGGTTAAGGGCATACGAACTAAAAGTTAGAAAATGGCAAAATATTCAAAATTTTCGCCAAATTTTCATTTTTTTCACAAAAAAACGCAAGTCATGTTGAAGAAATTTTACCACTATCATGAAGTACAATATGTCACAAAAACCAATCTCAGAATCAGTGGGATCAGTTGAAGTATTCCAGCTTATTACCTTTATAAAGTGACACTAGTTAGAAATGTAAAATTTGGCCTGGTCATGAAGGTGCAAACAGCTTTGGTGGTTAAAGGGGCTAAATACCAAATTTTGAACAATTGAAGTTAACTCTGCAATTAAATCTTTAAAAGAGAACAAATCTATATGAGCTGATGGGTTTACTATGAGTGTTATAAATGTTTTAAGAGATGAGCGGATTGTTCCACGAACAATCGAGTTTGAGTCAAATTTCCTGAAATTTATGGTTTCACGTGAATGTGAACACTTTGAGTTTCCCCATAATAACCTGCAGCTATAACATCTAGTGGATTATCATATTTTGTATAGTTGTGTCAGTACCTGGGCCATCCCAGATCACTAGTTCACAGTAGAGCACAGTTTTCTACCTCCAGTGTCATTTTCAGTCTCCTGTGTCCCTGCATAGGTCTTTCACTACTCTAGTGTGTAAGCTCTTATGGTTATCGGGGTCCTTTCTCTCTCTCTCGCTCCTGCACAGTATAAGCTCTTACAATCACTGGGCTTATCTCTCTCCTGCAAACTGTAAGCCCTTTCGATCAGCAGGTTTCACTATCTCTTAAGCAGAGTGTAAGCTGTTATGGTCAGCAGGATTTTCTTTCCCTGTATGTATTTTTCACGCAATTACAATCTTTACAATTTTGTGAATTAATTTCTTGGAAAAATTTGTCAACGCTGGTAAATTTGAATTTAAAAAGACCAGCTCATCTCTGCTTCTAGCTCTTTAATGCATTTAGCAAGACAATGTACAGAGGAACATTCCCAAAAGAAAATCTGCAGAATACAATTGTCACTATCCTCAAACCAAGAAAAGACCTTTCTCAAAGTACTGTACAAATTCTAATCCAATATCTATTCTAAATGTAGATGTTAAACAATATGCTGCTGTACTATCTGATCATTTGTTACATATTTTTTCCAAATTAGTCCTGGAGGGTCAAGTGGGAGTAGTCAAGCCTAGACTAGCCCCAGATGCCACGTGACAAAGTAAATGGGGACAATGCTTTTTAGTATTAGAATCATTTTCCCAAAGGGACATGTTTCTTATGGCTTTTGTGTACTCCAACTCATCACATTAACAAATATTGTCTAAACATAGCATACGGGACATGACAGAGTTTTTCTCTATCTCCATTAATATTTATTTTACTCCTCAAGTCATTAGCAGATATTAAAGGCATCCACATATTCGAATACACGCACAAAATTAGTCTATTTGCGGATGATATTATTTTAGGATTATTGGACTCTATCAATTCTCTTGTGGCCATGTACAGTCATGGCCAAAAGTTTTGAGAATGACACAAATATTAATTTTTACAAAGTCTACTGCTTCACTTTTTCTAATGGCAATTTGCATATACTCCAGAATGTTATAAAGAGTGATCAGCTTAACAGCAATTACTTGCAAAGTCAATATTTGAACTTTATCCCCCAAAACACATTTCAACATCATTGCAGCCCTGCCTTAAAAGGACCAGCTAACCTCTTTTCAGTGATTTCTCCATTAACACAGGTGTGGGTGTTGATGAGGACATGGCTGGAGATCAATCTGTCATGATTAAGTAAGAATGACACCACTGGACACTTTAAAAGGAGGCTGGTGCTTGGCATCATTGTTTCTCTTCTGTTAACCATGGTTATCTCTAAAGAAACACGTGCAGTCATCATTGCAATGCACAAAAATGGCCTAACAGGGAAGAGTATCGCAGCTAGAAAGATTGCACCTCAGTCAACAATCTATCGCATCATCAAGAACTTCAAGGAGAGAGGTTCCATTGTTGCCAAAAAAGCTCCAGGGCGCCCAAGAAAGACCAGCAAGCGCCAGGACCGTCTCTTAAAAGTGTTTCAGCGTGGGATCGGGCTACCAGCAGTGCAGAGCTTGCTCAGGAATGGCAGTAGGCAGGTGTGAGTGCATCTGCACGCACTGTGAGGCGGAGACTCTTGGAGCAAGACCTGGTCTCAAGGAGGGCAGCAAAGAAGCCACTTCTCTCCAGAAAAAAACATCATGGACAGACTGATATTCTGCAAAAGGTACAGGCAGTGGACTGCTGAGGACTGGGGTAAAGTTATTTTCTCTGATGAATCCCCTTTTCGATTGTTTGGGACATCAGGAAAACGCCTCATTCGGAGAAGACAAGGTGAGCGCTACCACCAGTCTTGTCTCATGCCAACTGATAAGCATCCTGAAACCATTCATGTGTGGGGTTGCTTCTCAGCCAAGGGAATTGGCTCTCTCACAGTCTTGCCTAAAAACACAGCCATGAATAAAGAATGGTACCAGAATGTCCTCCAAGAGCAACTTCTCCCAACCCTCCAAGAGCAGTTTGGCGATCAACAATGCCTTTTCCAGCATGATGGAGCACCTTGCCATAAAGCAAAGGTGATAACTAAATGGCTCAGGGAACAAAACATAGAGATTTTGGGTCCATGGCCTGGAAACTCCCCAGATCTTAATCCCATTGAGAACTTGTGGTCAATCATCAAGAGACGGGTGGACAAACAAAAACCTAAAATTTCTGACAAAATGAAAGCATTGATTGTGCAAGAATGGACTGCTATCAGTCAGGATTTGGTCCAGAAGTTGATTGAGAGCATGCCAGGGAGAATTGCAGAGGTCCTGAAGAAGAAGGGTCAACACTGCAAATATTGACTTGCTGCATTAACTCATTCTAACTGTCAATATAAGCTTTTGTTACTCATATGTTTGCAATTATTATATTTCTGTCTGTGATATAAAACATCTGTCAAACACACATAAAAACCAGAGGGCAGCAGATCATGTGAAAATATATTTGTGTCATTCTCAAAACTTTTGGCCATGACTGTACACAGCACTTAAACATTTCAACTCTTTCTATAAGAGAAATTAAACAAAATTCCAAATCCTTGGTCATTGTATCCCCCTTTAGGTTCAGTAACATACAGAAAAAAATGTATCCCTTTCCATAGCAAAAATAGTCAATATCCGACCAAGAGATTAAAATATCCCATTCTACTAAACTATTAGTATCCATTAACTTCACTCCCAAAAGATTAATTTGGATAAAAAAGAGACCAAGTCTTCCCATCTGTACTATGACTTGGGACTTGTCAAAATAAAAAAAAAAGTTACTCTAAACAAATCTAAGGAGTGGCAAGCATCTAATAAAATTGCAAATATTGCAAATTCATCAACTCAAAACCTTATTGCTTTTATAATGACTATCTAAACATAATTTAGTATCCCAGCTCACCCTTCTCTCTACTATGGAAGTTACCTTGACTCATCGGAGGATGATAATTGATGCTTCATCAGATTCTGGAGTTGTTAATTCCATATATTTGCATGTGGATGAATGGAGAATAAATGATGATTTGCAGCATTGGGGTCCTTAGTTCAAAATCTCTTCAGAATTCAACATATGCAAGCAGTCTGTATATTCTCACTTTTTTTGGGTTTCCTCCTGGTACTTTAGTCTCCTTACACTCTAAAGGCATACTAATAGAGAATTTTAATTTGTGAGCCAAAGAAGGGGACAATGATGATAATGTCTGTAAACCACTGTGTAATACATGAGCGCTATGAAAGTATGTAAAATAAATAAGATCAGAGATTTGCATACTCAGAATGACTTTTGAAGTTTTTCAGATTCACATACTCATACTCTAATTTACCTCAATCAATCTTCTTTAGATACTTACAGGTCTGATTTTTCCTACATAGTGATTAACCTTCAAATCTTTCTCAAAAACTCAAGTAGTAAACCAAAGGGTTCGTCCATATCTGTTACTCTTTTTCACAGAGATGAAAAGGAAGTCAGTTCTCATATTGTTAAATGGGCTAAAGGCCTGAATGCTGAAGCTGGACATAAACATTAGTTGGCTGTTGGCCAAATGAGGTTTCAGCTGATCATTTGGCCAGCAACCATCTCAGCAGACTCTCGTATATACAGGAGTGCTCTTTTGGCCTTGCGCTCCTGTGTTCTCCATTAGAAAGCCCACTGATATTTTGGTTAGCGGCTTATCACTGGGATAATTACATTAGTCAAATTTGTATGGGGTAATTTACTATTATCAACAATGGTCGTATCATACGACTTACAAACTTAGCACATTTAAATTCTATTTCAATTCAACTGTGCCAACCACTATGAAACTTACTATGAAAATAGTGTTCAATACACCTTCTAAATTTTCTAAATTGTACACAAAGATTGGCCATAATGTTGGAGAAACTTTGGACAAATAAGAACACTACTCTACTAATACACAACCACTTGTGTTTTCTGAGTGCCCCATACATATATTCTGAGTGACAGTAAACACTATTCTATCAAATTTGATAAATATTTATATCCCTCTTTCAGTGGATCCCTACTTGGTATACTTAAGTTTGAATCCTTCTCAATAAAGATGAATGGATCTTTTGAAACTGGAATTCAACAACTTCCCTGAATTTTCCCTAAGAATTCAATACATGTCAAATAAATTTAAGTGAATCCTAATGCAGGAAAGCTTGTAAATGCTCAGAATATTCATGTGGGAGAGAGGAGAGAACCCAGCTGACCATAAGAGCTTACACTTTGCAGGCGAGAGACAGGGAGAGAGAGGACCCCACTAACAAATGAGACAGAGGACCCTGCTGACCATAAGAGCATACACTCTACAGGAGAGAGAAAGAGAAGACCCCACTGTCCATAAGAGCTTACACTATCCAGGAGAAAGAAATAGGAAATTTGACACAAACCCCATCCTTCTCAGATTAATCTGCTCACGTCTACTACTCAAAGAACATTAGAATTATCTTATGCCATACCATTATCTTCACTATTTCCTCTATAGCTAAATGATGAAAAAATATCAAAGATCAACACCAACTATTAATACAAATATATGACTGCAAATAGTAAATAAACCCAGACGTGTATCTAGGGGGGTGCATTTGGGGCATCTGCTCCTGGTGCAGCTGGAATGCGGGTGCCATCGCGCCACCTGATGCACCTGTCAGAGGTGTCTCCCAAGCAGCTGCATTTTGCCACCCCTCGGACTGGGAGTCAGCCATTCTCTGAGCCGGCTGTTAAGCTGATAGCTGGCTCAGAGAATGTGCAGCATGCTGGCTCCTAGTGATCAGTTGTACTTGAGTCTTTCAGAATCGAGTTCAATTGAAGCTCTGAACGTCAGATCAGGTCTTGCGATCACGCTGTTGGCGTCACTCGCCAGTGCTGCAACCAACATTGGGAGAAGTTTTACAGTGCAGCTGAGGACATCACAGATTTAGTGTAATGGGGGCGAGATGGGGAAGATGGGAAGATTTAGTGTAATGGTGAGGTGGGGAAGATTTAGTGTAATGGGGAGGTGGTGAAGACTTAATGTAATGGGATGGGGAAGATTTAGTGTAACAGGAGATAAGGAAGATTCAGTTTAATGGGGAAAATTTATTGTAATGATGGAAGGTGGGGAAGATTTAGTGTAAAGGAGGAGAAGGTGGGGAAGATTTGAAGACACAGTTTGGGAAGCAAGGAAGGAACAGGTGCAGACTAGTGTTGAGCGATACTGCTCGATATCTAAAAATATCGGATCGGAATGGTATCGCCGATATCACTAAATATCGGCGATATCCGATTCCGATACCGGAAGTCCCATGTAAGTCTATGGGAACAAAATATCGCAACTAAAAAAAACCTTTATTTCCTTGTAAACACTAAATATACACACATAGAATACATATATATATATATATACATGTCATTGTGACATATATATATACATATATGTATAGTTTATACACTTCTACATAGTAAAATATCCTCTGATTCAATTGCCGGGTAAAGCCGGCTTCTGTGAAAAGACAGAAGCACCCGACATGAAATGACACTTGGTGTACATAGGGTTAACCATGTCTTTTCATGTCGTTTGCAATCTGATTTGCACAAACAATTACATCAGTCTATGTGTGCAAAATTTCACACCTGTAGGGGTTAATTAAAGGTGTAAATTCGTTGTAAAAAAACCGGACTTTTTTGCTACGAATTTACACCTTTAATTAACCCCTACAGGTGTGAAATTTTGCACACATAGACTGATGTAATTGTTTGTGCAAATCAGATAGCAAAGGACATGAAAAGACATGGTTAACCCTATGTACACCAAGTGTCATTTCATGTCGGGTTCTGCATTTTCACAAAAGCCGTCAATTGAATTAGCGGCTATTATACTATGTAGAAGTGTATGAACTATAAATATAAAATATATATATATGTGTCACAAATTCAATGACATGTATATTAATATATATATATATATGAGGTGTAAAATTGTTTAAAAAAAATGCGTGGGCTCCCGCCCTATTTTCGCAACCAGACAGACAAAGCCAGCGAATGGGGGCAGATAATAATAGCCCAGAGAGGAACCATTATTTTTGGCCCCCCCTGGCTACTAACATCTGCCCCCAGACACCCCAGAAAAGACAAATCTATAATTAGATTCGCCCTTTCTGGCACTTTGCCCGTCTATTCCCATTGCCCTGTAGCGGTGGCGAATGGGTTAATATGGGGTTAAAGCCACATTGCAATTGAAAGGTGACCTTAAGCCAGGTTAATAATTGAGAGCTGTCAATTAGACAACTATCAATTATTAATCCTATTGCATGAAATAAAAATAAAACACACACACTTTAATTAAAAATCATTTTAATGAAATAAAGACATGTTTTTGACCATCTTTTATTTGACTGCAAAAACCATTTCCTGTAATAAAAATAAAATAAAAAAGCAAAATTATTCTTACCTATCCCATGCACAGTCAGGTCCCACAGTGTAATCCTTCAGAAAGGGTTAATGTTTACTGCAGGGACCGCAGCTAATGCTGCAGCCTCACAGTAAACCCCCAAATGAATGAGTTCCTCTCCTGGCTGACAGGAGAGGAAGTGGAAAGCTTAATTGATTGCTTTCCACTTTCACTTCAGGTCAGCCAGGGACACAATCAGTGACGTCAGAGGGAACTGATTAACAAAAATAGGGGTTCCCTTCGAATAAAAAATGGCGTGGGGTCCCCCCTATTTTTGTTAACCAGCCAGATGAAGCAGACCGCTGAGGCCTGGATTTTCAGGCTGTTAAGGAGCCAAGATCCATGGACCTTGCCAGCCTGATAATACCAGGCCACAGCAGTCTGCATATCTTGGCTGATTAACAAAAATAGGGATCCCCTCGAAAAAAATTGGCGTGGGGTCCCCCCTATTTTTGTTAACCAGCCAGATGAAGCAGACCGCTGAGGCCTGGATTTTCAGGCTGTTAAGGAGCCAAGATCCATGGACCTTGCCAGCCTGATAATACCAGGCCACAGCAGTCTGCATATCTTGGCTGATTAACAAAAATAGGGGATCCCCTCGAAAAAAATTGGCGTGGGGTCCCCCCTATTTTTGTTAACCAGCCAGATGAAGCAGACCGCTGAGGCCTGGTTTTTCAGGCTGTTAAGGATCCAATATCCATGGACCTTGCAAGCCTGATAATACCAGGCCACAGCAGTCTGCATATCTTGGCTGATTAACAAAAATAGGGGATCCCCTCGAAAAAAATTGGCGTGGGGTCCCCCCTATTTTTGTTAACCAGCCAGATGAAGCAGACCGCTGAGGCCTGGATTTTCAGGCTGTTAAGGAGCCAAGATCCATGGACCTTGCCAGCCTGATAATACCAGGCCACAGCAGTCTGCATATCTTGGCTGATTAACAAAAATAGGGGATCCCCTCGAAAAAAATTGGCATGGGGTCCCCCCTATTTTTGTTAACCAGCCAGATGAAGCAGACCGCTGAGGCCTGGTTTTTCAGGCTGGTAAGGATCCAATATCCATGGACCTTGCAAGCCTGATAATACCAGGCCACAGCAGTCTGCTTAGCTTGGCTGGTTAACAAAAATAGGGGATCCCCTCGAAAAAAAAACGGCGTAGGTGTCCCCCTATTTTTGTTAACCAGCCAAGTAAAATGCAGACTGCTGCGGCCTGGTATTAAAAGACTGTCAAGGCCCATGGATTTTGGCCCTCAACAGCCTGATAATACCAGGCTACAGCAGCCCCACATTTGGCGCATCAAAAGATGTGCCAATTGTGGCACTTTACCCGGCTCTTCCCACTGCCCTGTAGCGGTGGCAAGTGGGGTAATAAGGGGTTAATGTCACCGTTGATTGTACAGTGACAATAAGCCCGGTTAATAATGGAGAGGTGTCAATAAGACACCGATCCATTATTAATCCCAAAGTTATTAAATGTATAAAAAAAAGACAAAGCAAGAAAAAGTCTTTTAATGAAATAAAAGAGACAACACAGTTTTCATTAATTTTATTATACACTCATTCCTGCGACGCCATCGATCTCCTGTAAAAAAAGAAAAAAAACAAACCAACAGTATACCACCTGTCCGACGCAGTCCATAGTAACGACAGTTCCACGACGATCCAGCTCTGCTACATCGCAATGACAGGCAGAGCCTGTCATCACAACGCAGCACAGCTGATTACCTGCTTCCCCGGCGGTGACGTCATCGGACTGACTGCTTTACGGCCGGGATTACCCAGCAGTCACTGCAGTTATCGCGAGAAACTGCATGTGACCGCCGGGGAAAGATGATGGCGGCCATGAAGCAGTCCAGCCCGTGACCGCCGGAGATCTTCTGCAAGGTAAGTGCCGCTGACTCCTGACAGACCCGACCGACGGACACTGAAAGTGACAGTGACAATCCCGATTCCGGTATCCGATATGACAAAAATATCGGTACTCGGAATCGAAAGCCCGATACAGCTAATATCGGCCGATACCCGATATTTGCAGTATCGTATCGCTCAACACTAGTGCAGACACAATATGGGGAGTGAGGGAAATTTGAAGACACAGTATAAGGAGCAAGGGGGAGATATGGGGGCATGTATGAGGAAACAGACACAGCATGATAAGTGGGGGTATGGGTGCAGACACAGTATGAGGAGCAAGAGGGAAATGTATGAGGAAACAGTATGAGGGGAGATGGGTGCATACACAGTATGGTGAGTGGTGGGATTTGTCTGGACATAGATTGGAGAGGATGGTGTGTGCTCAGTATTGGGAGTGAAGGGGGATGTATGCAGACACAGTATGGCAAGTATGTGAGTGGATGGGTGCAGACACAGTATGGTGAGTGGGGGATGGGTGCAGACACCATTGTGAGGGGTGGATGGGTACAGACTAAATATGGTGAGTGGGGGGATTGGTGTGGACACAGTATAAAGAGCAAGGGGAAGAATTTATGAGGACAGTATGGGGAGCGAGGGTGATGGGATGGGTGCAGACACAGTATGGACAGTCTAGGGGAATGTGTAAGGAGGCTGTATGGAGAGTGAGGGGGTAATTATATGAGGAGACACTATGGTTAGCAGCGGGATGTAAGAGGAGACAGTATGAGGAGGTAGGGAAAAACATGTGAGGAGACTATTTAGGGGAAGAGTGTGAGCAGACAGTATGGGGAGAATAGAGATGGAGTAGTGTGGGGGGTATCATGGGTATCATGACTTGGCCCAGTGTGAGAGGACAGCATGAAGAGGGAGCCCAGTTTGAAAAGGAGAGGGCAATGTGGAGGGCATGTAGGTCATATTTTGTGCGAGGAATATAGTGAGGGGCAATAATTTAGGGGCTCATGGCAGAGCAGATATTTTTATTCAGGGCATATTGACATATATTTGACATGAATTTTAGCATCAGATTTGCTTCAGAAGACTGGAGAAGATGGTAGTCTTCCGAGATGAGCTTTGACTGTGAAAAGCCATCAGGACGCCTGGACAAGATAAATCAAAGAAAGAGAACAACTCCAGTCATCTGTAAGGTACCTGGAATTCAATTTTATTTTGGGATACTGAATAATTTTCATATTTTTATTTATGTTGGAAGCATTAATGGCGTTCTCCAAGTTTGTGATGAGTCATTCTATGTGACTGTAGACTTCTGAATTCTCACAGTGCACATTGCACTCTGCCAGGATTCTCTAGTGCCGACAATTTGCATACATGCGGTCACATGCCGACTAGACATGCGTGGCCTCACTCAATGAAAATGAATTGATCAAGGCTGGACGTGTCTAGTCGGAATGTGGAAAGAAGTATACAAATCACATACTTGTGCTCACATAACTCTCCACTCTTGCCACCGGCAAGGGAGAATCCGAAAAGTGTGCACTGCATGCACTGTGAGAATTCAGATGCCTGCAGCCACCTACAGTCACTGTATACTTTCATTTGAAATCTGGATATGCCCTTTAATTATAAAATGAAGCTCTGCAGCTTGCCAGTCCTAACAGCATGTAATATACAGTACTCACTGTCAGGATTCAGCTCTGCTTGTAGGTTCCATCAGGCATCACATGGCCACTTCACTCATATGTAATTTTCATACTTACTGTCACGTGACAACTAGGTTTCTTCCTGCTTCTCTAAACATTGAGAGAATTAGGAAGAGCAGCTTGTCGGCAATTGATTGTAAGTGTGCAAATGCATATGTGCTTTGGGGGGGGGCGCCAAACTGAATTCTTACCCTGAGTAATGAAAAACTTAGATAACCCTCAGACTTATCTCTCAAGATTTCTTCACTTTTGCGAGATCTGTATCAGAATTCTGAAAGTACAGACAATTTTTTCTAACTGTGGCCCTAATCTATGTACTTGTTATTCTCCAGTTTTTTTTTTCTATAGCAATAACCAGCTTTACAGTTTCAATAGGCAGAATGCTCTATTTCCCACATTTCCTCCTCTGTTTTAATAATGTTTTTGTTTTCTTTACTAAGGGATCATCTAGTTTTAACATGGTCTCTTCAGAATCTCAGGTCATGTTCAAACTTATAATAAATCTATGGGAAACAACATTTAACTTTAGTATCTTTTTACTTCTAGCCTCTATTAGTTTATGCTGAGACTAAGGCCGGCGTCAGACACAACGACAAAAAATCGGTCCGTTTTAGTCGGTCGATTGTCGTATCAAAATGCAAACATCACACATCCGCCTGGCATCCGATTTTCCTTCAAAGATGCGATTTAGTCGCATGTGTGTGTACCTTGTAACATCCGATTTTCATCCGACTTGCGAGAATTTCTCGCAGGCTTGCAAAACTGACATATAATGGATCCAAAAGAATAGTATTTCAATCACAAAAGAAAGAATAGATATATACACATAGAACACATATATATATATATATATATATATATATATATACAGTATATATATATACATGTCATTGTGACATGTATATATACATATATTTATAGTTCCTAGACTTCTACATACTGTAATAGCCGCTAATTCAATTGCCGGCTTTTGTGAAATCACAGAAGCCGACATGAAATGATACATTGTTTCCACACAGTTAACCATGTCATTAACTGTATTTTGATATATGGTTTGAACTTACAATTACATGAGTGCATTTGTGCAAAATTTCAGACATGTAGGGGTTAATTAAAGGTGTAAATTCGTTGTAAAAAAATGCGTGGGCTCCCGCTGTATTTTCTCCACCAGACAGACAAAGCAAGCGAGTGGGGGCAGATAATAATAGCCTAGGGAGGGTACATTTTTTTTGTACCCCCCCTGGCTACTAACATCTGCCCCCAGACACCCCAGAAAGGGCAAATCTATAATTAGATTCGCCCTTTCTGGCACTTTGCCCGTCTATTCCCATTGCCCTGTAGCGGTGGCGAATGGGTTAATAAGGCGTTAATGTCACCTTAGTATTGAAAGGTGACCTTAAGGCAGGTTAATAATTGAGAGCTGTCAATTAGACAACTATCAATTATTGATCCTATTGAAGTAAATAAAAAAACACAAACACACTTTAAGAATAAATAATTTTAATGAAATCAAAACACATTTTTTTGACCATCTTTTATTTCACTCTTAATCCGTTCGAAGCCCTTGTTCTTCTAAAATAAATATAAAATAATAAAACAACATTATTCTTACCTATCTGGCGATCTGTCACGTCCCACGATGTAATCCTTCACAAAGGGTTAACTAGCAATCAGATAAGCAGCGCAAGTAATCACGCGTGCTCAGCTGATTGCTCCTGAATGAATGAGCTTATCTCCTGCCGACAGGAGAGGATGTGATTACTGAATGAAGCTTAATTGATTGTATCCCACTTTCACGTTAGGTCAGGTCACTGAAGTGAAAGTGGCAATAAATCAATTAAGCTCCATTCATGAATCTCTTCCTCTCCTTTCGCTGGGAGAGTAACTTATTCATTCATGGGGTTACAACTCGGAGAGAGCATTAGCTTTCTGCAAGCTGTTAACCCTTTCTGATGGATTACACCGTGGGACCTGACTGTACATCGGATTGGTAAGAATAATTTTGCTTTTTTATTTTATTTTTATTACAGGAAATGGTTTTAGCAGGAAAATAAAATATGGTCAAAAAATGTGTGATTATTTCATTAAACTTCTTTTTTATTAAACTGTGTGTGTTTGATTTTTCTTTCATACAGTAGGATTAATAATTGATAGTTGTCTAACTGACAGCTCTCAATTATTAACCTGGCTTAAACTCACCTTTCAATAGCAAGGTGGGTTTAACCCCTTATTAACCCATTCGCCACCACTACAGGGCAATGGGAATAGACAGGCAAAGTGCCAGAAAGGGCGAATCTAATTATAGATTCGCCCTTTCTGGGTGTCTGGGGGCAGATGTTAGTAGCCAGGGGGGGCACAAAAAAAATGTACCCTCCCTAGGCTATTATTATCTGCCCCCACTCGCTTGCTTTGTCTGTCTGGTGGAGAAAATACAGCGGGAGCCCACGCATTTTTTCTCAACGAATTTACACCTTTAATTAACCCCTACATGTCTGAAATTTTGCACAAATACACATATGTAATTGTAAGTTCAAACCATATATCAAAATACAGGAAATGACATGGTTAACTGTGTCTAAACAATGTATCATTTCATGTCGGCTTCTGTGATTTCACAAAAGCCGGCAATTGAATTAGCAGCTATTACAGTATGTAGAAGTGTAAGAACTATAAATATATGTATATGTATGTGTCACAATGACATATATATATATATATATATATATATATATATATATGTATTCTATGTATGTATATCTATTCTTTCTATTCTTTATTAAAGCTGTCAGTGTGATTTTACAGTATAGCCGGGGATGAATTGCCGGCTTTTCTAAAGGACACCGGTGCGATTTAATCGCAAGTCACACGTGCGGTCCGTTTGTAATCCGATTTTTCATCGCTCCCATAGACTTGCATTGGCGATAGTCGACCCACAATCGGTGACAATCGCAGCATGCTGCGATTGCACACGGACGTTTAAAACGGACCACAAAAAATCTGATACTAGGAGCTGCTCCATAGATTAACATAGGGCAGACTGCAATACAATATTTCATCGTATTGCAGTCGTCCGATTCTGTCGCCAGTGTGACGCCGGCCTAATAGTGATGAAATACTTGTCTAAACTTTTTTAGAAGGAAATAAAATTTAATTCTCTATCTGATGTTGTTGTCTTTTTTTAATTGTAATGGTAATGTTTAACCTTTCCTGATTTTTGTTACATCAAAATGAGATCCTTTATTTAAGCAAAAAGATTTTTGTAATGAAGGCTCACTATTCTTTAGGAGATTTTCCAGGTTACAATTTGCACTTAGTGGTTATACTACAAGTGTTTCTCAATGTCATGTATTAAAATATATCAAAAGTATCTCAATTAATAATATTTAGCTGTTGAAACAGTTTTCTTTTTCAGTTTCTTTTTAAATAAGAATTGTCGGCATTTTACCTACACTCCCTGACAGAAGTTATGTCGCTTATGCATCTTATGTAAATAAAAGCTTATAACCTGATGTTAAATTCATCCATTGGTTGTATAAATTATTCTTTTGAAAGATGAAACCCTCCAAAATGTGGTTTAGGTTAAGAAAATAAATTGGCATCAATGTAGAAATATTGATCATTTAATGGACACAGAATGGTCAGATTTTGTCAAGACAAAAGTTTTGTCGCCCACAGAAAGTAATGTGATATTCAAACAAATAATTAACTTAAAATACAAATATATGTTGCATAACATTGGTGAATGAAGTTGTGGTGCTATTAGAATATTTTGTGTGACTTCCATGAGCTTGAAGGACTGCATCCATGCGGTTCAACAATGACTCATACAATTTATTAATGAAGTCATCAGGAATAGCAAAGAATGCAGTCTTACATGCCTCCCAGAGTTCATCTAGATTCTTTGGTTTTGTCTTCCAAGTTTCATCTTTCATCCTACCCCAAACATGCTCAATAATGTTCATGTCTGGCGACTGGGCTGGCCAGTCCTTGAGCACCTTGATCTTTTTTGCCTGGAGGAACTTTGTTGTAGAGATGGATGTATGAGATAGAGCACCATCCTGCTGCAGAATTTGACCCCTTTTATGATTTGAAATATAAGAGGTAGCTAATACTTCTTGATATTTTAGGCTATTGATGTTGCCTTCCACCTTGCAAATGTTTTGCACACCCCCATACTGAATGTAACCCCAGGCCATGATCTTTC
This sequence comes from Oophaga sylvatica, assembly GCA_033576555.1. NCBI lineage: Eukaryota > Metazoa > Chordata > Amphibia > Anura > Dendrobatidae > Oophaga > Oophaga sylvatica. The sequence continues at coordinate 761,024,418 of JARQOD010000001.1, forward strand.
CACCACCAAATGTAGCTGTTTTCTGGGTGTATTTTGGATCCATACGGGCTCCAATAGATCTCCTGCAGTATTTGTGGCGGCTGTGGTGTAATTCTACTGAAGATTCATCAGAGAAATCCACCTTCTGCCACTTTTCCAGCGTCCATCTGTTGAGCAGGCTGTGGGACTTTGCAAATGCCACACGTTTTTTTTATTTGCCTTTTATTTAGTGCTGGCTTCTGGGCACTGATTCAACTATGGAGGAAATTTCGAGACAGAATCCTACAAACTGTTCTAGTTGACACAGGGACTTGAGGTGACCAGGCCTGTTGGAGCTCTGCTGCAATGGAAGAGGGGCTTGCATTGGATTTTATAACCAACAAACGTTCCAACTGAGCAGTGTATTGCGAGGTCTGCCGGACCTGGACTTGTCAAACACATCTCCAGTCTCTTCAAATCTTTTTCTAATTTTTTGTACTTGACACTGAGACACATTAAAGGTGCCAGCCTCCTCTGCAGTGGATCTGGTCTTCAGCCTCTTGATAATCCAGGCTTTGGTCGCAGGGTGGATTTTTGGCATGTTGTCAGAGCTCAAGTTGCAGTTCAAGTGAAGATCTAGGGTGCTGGGTTTCTTTTTATACACACCCACTAATTAACTGATCATTTACTGAGCACAGGTGAGGATGTAAACTAGGATTGGGTGCATTATATGACCAGGCGACAAAACTTTTGTCTTGCCAAAATCTGACCATTCTGTGTCCATTAAATGATCAATATTTCTGCATTGATGCCAATTTATTTTCTTAACCTAAACCACATTTCAGAGGGTTTCAGCTTTCAAAAGAATAATTTATGCAACCAATGGATGAATTTAATGTCAGGTTATAAACTTTTATTTACATAACATGGATAAGCGACATAACTTCTGTCAGGGAGTGTAGTGTCTACAAAAATATTTTTAGCTGCAATTAATCTTCAATTCAGCACATCGTTACAAGCTATCTCAAAACTGTTTTCTTTTAACAAAGTCTAGGGTCAAATGGATATACTGTAAATGCCTTTGATCTTACTTAGACCTTACAGCTCAGACCTTGCTTACTTTGAACAATTTCACATCAATGTGACACAGGCTTATTTCTGCACCTATATTCCAACATAAAATGCTGGCCTGACCATGGGTCTGGTCAACTAAACTAGCCGACTCATAAGTACCTAATATGTTGTTAGTCTGGGTGATCAGGTATATGTGGTTTGGCTGTATTTGTGGCTATAATGCAGGTGCAAAAATGTATTGCTATTGCATTTGTGTGAAATTAGCCTTTCTAAGACACTTCAAGAATGAAAGAGAGACTTTGACTACTCCAAATAACAATACATTGGCAGCATCACCTGCTTTAATTACATTCTAATCACATACTCTCTGCTGCAATTTATACAGGTGCAATCAGCAGAATACAGATGTTTTTGATTGCAACGTATAACCTTTGAGTGGACAGGCAAGGAGATGTCCGGCTTCTTAGGGTCAGAATGGACAGCCCTGGCAGGCGCTGTACAGTATAGCTCTAGAACTCAATGGACAGGAAGGAGATGTTTGGCTGTCTATTGGTGGAGGCAACAGCAGCTGGCGCACAGTATATATTATGATGGGACAATTAAGGATAAGTCAGTTTCTGGTATTGGCAGCCACAGCAATAGCAACAGAGTACAGCATAGATAAAAGTCAGGTGATCCAAGTTAGGCAGGGGACATTGGCACTGTCGGCAGCAGAGCAGTGTAGAACACAAAAAACAGAGAACACAACATCAGGCTTAGATGAATTAAAATAATCAGTTGTCCATTCTGATTCATTTTGAGAAATATTTGGTTTTCTACACTTGCGGAGGACAATGTTGTTCACTTGGGCATGACAAAGCAAGCTGACACACATGAAAAATATCGTCATTGACAGTACATTGATGTCCAGCCAAGAAAATATATACATGGTAAACTGGACCAAATCGTATTACTTGCCAAGCTGCTGACTCAGAAGTCTATATCATCAAGGTTCAGGTTATCTGACTGGGAAAGAGCCAGTCCAGTTATTACTGAACCCATCTGTTCAGGTAGTGCATATGTAAGAATGGTGTTCCTACCACTAAATACACAAATTTCGCTGTGCTGTATATTATGTGAATAGTGTCATACGCTTTTAGACATTTTTTGTCATGTGTAGTATGGAACAGATATAGGTTAAGATTTAGGGCATAAGGTAGTGACTATAGGGTAAGCATTATAAATATAATATGTTTAATGTATATAAATGTAATGTGTAAGGTTTGTGAAGGAGATCTTCCCTACCACATGCTGTAGGGACAGACATAGTTAAGGTTCGAGACTAGCCCGTAGCAGAAGGGGAAAGCACCACTAAAAAGGGACTGCTTCCTGATAGTTAATCAGATAGGGAAGTGCAGAAATCAAGGTCAAGTTTAAGTTGTGTGAAAGCATCTATCATTTGGGACAGTGGGAGGCCCTACTTGGATACCTTGCAGACATTCCAGCAATATCCGGAGCTCAAGGCTCGGTACAGGTACAATGAAGAGTGCCTCATCCTCTGATATTCAGGGACGATGGATGTGGAACCGCGTGAAATGAAGGTGATGGATCCCATGTGCACCATGAGACTGGACGGAAAATCCTTGGAACTGACAGGAAAAGTGAATATAGGGATAGTCCAGGAGGAACGGATAGTAATGCTGAAGACGCACTGCATTAAAGAAACAAGAACTAAGAAGCGTTGTGCCAAAAATGACATCTTACAATTTGATGAGCTTGAACTGTCCTGCAAACTTTTGCTTGCTGAAATGAACTGTGTGTTTATTGAGTTACGTGTGGCGGTTCCTGAAGATGGTGGCCTGGAGAAAGCAGAGGCCTGCAGCCTACAAGTGAGTATGATGCACACCACATCTGACAACACACTGGAACTGAGACACAATTTTCCTGAAAAGTGACAGAATGACCCTTGGTCATTTTACACATGTTTTCTGAAGTATGTCTGATTGATGCAGCAGCAGATAAAATATGAGGTCCATCATGTCACATATTCTGTAATTGATGCTGCTGCTGCCTTGGCCACTTCCTGCGGCCCTAGCACTGTGGGAAGTTGTTATGAAATATCTTCATTAGCCCCTGGAGTCCTGAAGGAACTGAGGGGTAGAAAATATATACAGATAGAAGTGTCAGGGACTAGAGTTGAGCGATACTTTCCGATATCCTAAAGTATCGGAATCGGAATGGTATCGCCGATATCACTAAAATATCGGCGATACCCGATATCGATACCGGAAGTCCCATGTAAGTCTATGGGAACAAAATATCGAAATTAAAAAAAACCCATTCTTGCCTTGTTGGTTAATTGTACATGAAGGAAAACAAGAAAGAGTAATGTAGAATGTATTGGGGAAGGTTGAGGAGACATTAAAGGCATAGATGTTTAACCCAATCAAATGGAATAGCATAAATATTTTTTTTTTAAAGATGTTCGGATTGAGGAAGAAATTGACAATGTTAACGTTTTTTATATTTTGGCAAATATGTATATTACACAACTTCCATGCTCTTCATCTTCACCTTTTTAACTTTTCACACACTTTCTCCTTCATAATCTTCTGCAGCATCATCTTTTTCATCAAATTATTCTTCATCTTCACCTTCTTTATCTTCTTCTTAAACTTCTTGCTATTCATCTTTGTTAACATTACTCATATTCTTCTTATTAAACTATTATTCTTATTCATATTCTGCTTCATCTTCTTCATCATATTCTTATTTGTGACAGAGAATCCTGTACTTGTAATCTGTCAAAGTATGAATTTTTCATCCTTCCGTTCTTGCTGTCACAAAAGATTTAAATTACAACAGTATTTGTCCGTGTTCAGTTTAGCCTGCAGCAGCAGGCATTTTCCAGGGGCACCACGAGGAGGAACGGACTCACCCCCATACACTGCTTAGTCTTCTTCTGCTTAGAATTTAGAGCATATATTTTGCTCTTCATTTTGGTCTTATACTTCATGTTCTTCTGCTTTTAGATCTTCTGCTTATTGTTCTTGTGTCTCTTGTTCCGTATCTTGTATTTGTAGCACAATCTTGTACCAGCTGATGTTACTGGGACACGGTTACTAAGCAGGAGGTACCTGTGCTCCAAAGCACTACCAAGGACCAGCAGACGTTGCTGGAACTCGGATACCAAGATGGAGGCACCTAGGCCAAAGGCACTGCGGAGAACCAGCTGACGGTACTGGAACCCGGAGGGGCAGCAGAAGGAAAAGAGCCAATGGCACAACCGAGGACCAGCTGACGTTACTGGGACACGGTTACTAAGCAGGAGGTACCTGTGCTCCAAAGCACTACCAAGGACCAGCAGACGTTGCTGGAACTCGGATACCAAGATGGAGGCACCTAGGCCAAAGGCACTGCGGAGAACCAGCTGACGGTACTGGAACCCGGAGGGGCAGCAGAAGGAAAAGAGCCAATGGCACAACCGAGGACCAGCTGACGTTACTGGGACACGGTTACTAAGCAGGAGGTACCTGTGCTCCAAAGCACTACCAAGGACCAGCAGACGTTGCTGGAACTCGGATACCAAGATGGAGGCACCTAGGCCAAAGGCACTGCGGAGAACCAGCTGACGGTACTGGAACCCGGAGGGGCAGCAGAAGGAAAAGAGCCAATGGCACAACCGAGGACCAGCTGACGTTACTGAACCCCAGTAACACAGGAGCAAGTGTTGACTGTGCTAACAGCACTTCCGAGCAACAACTGGCGGTGTTGGAGCCCAGGGTCAAGGAGGATGTTTAAATACTAGATCAAGTAATTTCCTTGTTACCTGTCAATTTTAAATGTCTATACTTCAAACAAGAGAAAGATAACCTTTACTACCATAAGATGATGATTTCATTTAAACTAATATCTAGATAAATAAAGAATTGACAAACATAAACACATACATTAACATGTTGAACAGCAATGCAAACCACAAAATAAATTAGTTAAGGAATCTGCTATACGGTTGTACATAAAAGCATACAAGTACATATCTGAATCCATTAATGATGGATAAGTAACAGTATGTACACCATTTTTATTGTATAGACAATGAATGTCTGACTTCAAAACATCATCAGCATTACAAGTTATCTGTGACATGACATTACTAAAATGTTACATTTGCTGAATAATGTCACTAAACAGTTTATACAAAATTATACAATTTCCATCATGTAATACTCATAATATGTGGCAATAATCATGTTTATTAACAAACATAACCTTTAAAAAGTGCATAGTGCATAGTGAAAATTGGTATTTATGCCTGACTGTCGACTTGCAAGCATGACAACGGATAGATAAGGTATATATAGATGAGACTGCATAGCCACAGATGGTGAATGGCGATGTAATACTGTACCTCAATAAAGTGTGCGTCACTACTACATAATTTTTTTATATAGCTTTATAAACAGGTACGTGGATGTATGCTTGCGCCTTTGTTTTGACGCACAGACTGCCTTCCTGCTGAGACGCGTTGGGTAGTGAACAGTTGTGTGCAGTGTTCACTGTAGTCTGAGGTTTTCCTTTTTGGAGTGCAGATCACGCTCCAGTTAGTTCTTCAACCACTGCTGGTTGTAGTCTGCTGAGCGTGTGTCACTGGCACATCCTTGAAATTTTTCTCTAATTGTTGCTGCTCCACTCTATTACAAATAAATAAAATCTATTAGTGTGACGCGCTTCCATCCGTATACAATACATTGGTTGCAAACACTATAGAAGTACACAAAGGGGCCTTTCACACCTACTGAACAGTTGTGTGCAGTGTTCACTGCAGTCTCTGCGGAATAACCACACTTAGGCCTTATAACTTTTCAGACTTTCTTTATCAATCTACCAAGATGAAGAAGGCAGGGAGTAAGGCACGTGGTCGTGGAGTTTCTTCAGGGAGAGGACGTGGGGATTCTGTGGCTGCTGCGGCCCCCAGTGACACAGCATCCACCAGTTTTCCCCGGGCCGTGAGCGTTCCTTTATGCGCACTTTTGTAGGAGCTCGGAGTACCCCCCTGCTGCGGGAAGAACAAATTGAAGCCGTTGTTGTTTGGATCTCAGCCAATGCATCGACTTCAATTGCTTCCACCTCCTCTCAGGACCACAGCACTGTTGGGCAACCATCTGTCTCTTCACCGCCTGGCAAATTGCCCAGGCAGTCAGAGAGTTCTGTACAGGAGCCAGCTGAGTGTCTGCTTCTGTTCTCAGAATCTATTGGCTTGCAAACAGGGGCCCAGCCAAGCAGCATTCTGTAATGTGAAGAAGAGGGAGTATGCAGTGATGCGCAACAGCTGTGTCTCTCTGAATCTGAAGAGGCGGGTGAGACAGTGCCGATGGTCAGCACACCGCAGAACGCATCTGATGATGATGATGAGACCCAGGTGCCAGTTTCTGTTGAGCATGGTGCTGGCCAGACCACCCAACAGCAGGTGTTGGAAGAGGGTAGTGGAGATGATGAGGTCCAATACCCAACATGGCATGAAGAACAGGAAGGTGGTGGGAGCAGCTCAGAGGAATAATAATAACATTTATTTATATAGCGCCATCATATTCCGCAGCGCTTTACAGTTTAGCAGTTTCAGAACACAAGTCATAAGTAACAACGTTAACAATACAATAATTTAAGCTAAATAAGTCGCCCCTGCTCGTGACAGCTTACAATGTACAATGAGATGGGGGAGATACAAAGTATAGGTGTTTATATACAATGGTGCATTTACAATGATGTTCCAGCCATCTTAAGGGACTGAGGGATGGAGATAGTGAATGGGCTAGAGACACACACACACTTACACAGAATACATAGAATGACTTTGATTAGTGAATGTGATAGGGCCGCTCTGAACAAATGTGTTTTGAGGGAGCGCCTGAAACCATGCAAATTGTGGATAGTCCTAATTTCTTGGGGTACAGCATTCCAGAGGATTGGCGTAGAGCAGGAGAAGTCTTGGAGTCGGGAGTGGGAGGTACGTATTAGTGCAGAGGTTAGTCGAAAGTCGTTTGCAGAGCGCAGCAGTCGGTTAGGCCGATAGATAGAAATGAGGGAGGAGATGTAGGAGGGTGCTGCACTGTGGAGAGCTTTGTGGGTGAGAACCAGTACTTTGGTTGAAAGCTGGGAGAGGCCTACAGAAATGGTTAGTGATAGAAGGAAGATAGAGGAAGACATTGCCCCAACGGTACAAACAGGAGGGAGAGTTAGGCTGCAGACTCGGTTGCCTGTAGCCTCCAGTTTGGCACCTGTTCGGAGCAGTTGTCTTCCAAAAGTCAAAACGTGCGCTCCCAGGACTTGCACTGCGTGGTCCTTTTTTCACACACTTGCACATGATATTTGCTATGTGAAATGCAAGCTGTGTAATCAAAAATTAAAAATAGCTAAAAGTGTCAGTCACCTCAATACCACAAATATGTGGAAACATGTGCGGACAAAGCACGTAGTTGAGTTACAAAGACACACTGGAGATGTAGGCCAACCTACAGCAGCACCTACATCTTCAGGTTGTGTTGAAGCCTCTTCATCGAGCTCACACACAGCTGGTTATGCTTCCTCACAGGATCGCCATGGAAGAACCTCGGCCACTGTTGTCCAGAGACAAACTGTTATTCCACACACAGCACAAGTTCCCTGTCATCCTCACACTCCCAGGCCACAAAACAGCCAGCGGTAGCACAGGCATGGGAAAAAAACACGGCCATACTCCGCAAACCATGCACGAGCACAGGCTCTGAATGCTGGCATTGCAAAACTCCTGTCCCTTGAAATGCTGTGATTCAGGCTGGTGGAGACAGACAGTTTCCGTAACTGAATATCATTGTCAATCCCACAATACAATGTGCCAAGCCGATTTCATTTCAGCAGGCAAGCCGTCCCTGGTCTGCAAAAGCATGTTGAGGGAAAAATTAAACATGCGCTACTAAAAGCCCTCAGTAGCAAGGTCCACCTGACCACCGATGCGTGGACCAGTACCCATTGTTATGATCTGCTACAACCAGTAAGGAAAGAAGGGAATTCTGTCCCTACAATACAACTAAGCTGAATCCCTACGATGTAACAGGGAACCTGATCCTGCGACCAGACCCGCTAAAGTCCTCATCTAGTGTGAACGAAGACCTATAGTTGCGAGGGAGTAATCCCTACAAGATCTAGGGACTGTGAGAAAAGGTGGACACCTCCTAACATAAATTGTAGCATGGATAATTAAACAGAAAAATAAATACTTTGTGATCCTAACATCAAGCAAAACTCACAGATTAAGGCACCTAAGCACCCGGCTAGCTTAACAGTAGATAATACAATGAAGTCAAGCAAAGCCAGAAGGGCGGAGCCAGACTAAATAGGGAAAAAGGTCATGTGACCAGCAAACTGAAACAAAACCTAACAAGAGGGTTCTAACACCCATGGCCAGGGACAATACCTTCCCTCACTGCCCATTGGGTCAATGTTGGCAGCCGGGTACTGATCTTGCGAGTGGCGCTGTACGTGTTCTGCCAACTCCAAGGATTGCAGGAATCAAGTCTGTACACATTGATTCCTCCTATTCCAGTTCCTCAGAATCATCGCTGCAGGAGCCGTCACGGTCTACCTCCACATGGACCCGTGAACGTTTACCTGTTGCGACCGATATGAGCACAGCCGTGTCCAAATGTCAACAGGCCATCCTGAAATTAATTTCCATGGGGAATCTTAGCCACACAGCGCAGGAGCTCTGTAATGCCATAAAGCAGGAGAGCGACGTGTGGTTTTTGGAAGAGAATCTACAGGCAGGCTTGCTAGTGTGTGACAATGGCCGAAATCTGGTGTCAGCTCTGGGCCTTGGCAACCTCACTCACATACCATGTCTGTCATATGTGCTCAACTTGGTCGTGCAGAGTTTTTTGAGGGACTATCCGGATCTTGATGCACTGCTGCACAAGGTCCGCCTAGAGTGCGCTCACTTGCGACGTTCCAGCATGGCCAGATCGCTGATTGCAGCTCTGCAACGCAGATTTCACCTTCATGAACATCGCATTATATGTGACTACCCACCAGGTGGAATTCCTCGTTACATATGTTGGAGCGGTTGTGTGAGCAGCAGCCAACAGTAATGGAGTATCAGCTGCATCAGGCGCAGTCAACTCGCAATTTGCGGCGTTCACACTTCACCACTACTGAGTGGGCCTCTATAATAAGAATAATAATATTATTTATTTATATAGCGCCATAATATTCCGCAGTGCTTTACAGTTTTAACAGTTTCAAAACACGAGTCATAAGTAACAACGTTAACAATACAATAATTAAAGCAAAATCAGCCGCCCCTGCTGGTGAAAGCTTACAATCTACAATGAGGTGTGGGAGATACAAAGTACAGGTGTTTATATACAATGGTGTTTTTTACAATGATGGTCCAGCCATTTTAAGGAAGTGAGGGATGCATGGAGATAGTGAATGGGCTACACACACAGAATTACACATAGAATGACTTTGATTAGTGAATGTGATAGGCCACTGTGAACAAATGTGTTTTGAGGGAGCGCCTGAAACCATCCAAATTGCGGATAGTCCTAATTTCTTGGGGTAGAGCATTCCAGAGGATTGGCGCAGCGCGGGTGAAGTCTTGGAGTTGGGAGTGGGAGGTACGGATTAGTGCAGAGGTTAGTCGAAGGTCGTTTGCAGAGTGCAGCAGTCGGTTAGGCCTATAAATATAAATAAGGGAGGAGATGTAGGGGGGTGCTGCGCTGTGGAGAGCTATGTTGGTGAGAACAGTAATTAGAATTGGATCCTATAATGAATGGGCAGCCACTGCCAGTGTAATGAGTGGCGAATAACTCTATGAAGGATATCTGCCACGTTTTGCGTGGTTGATGAGTCAACGCGGATGGCGAGTGCAGATGATGCACTAGTCAGCCTGACTGTCCCCCTTATCTGCCTGCTTCAAAAAACACTGCAAGCACTAAGCATGAGGTTTTGGAAGAGGTGGAGGATGAGGAGTCACAAATTCCATCACCTCTGGACAGTCAGCGCAACGTGGTTCCTCACAAAGGGCTGGAGGACTTTCAAAGTACCATGCTGTATCAACAATTGAACCTCCAGAGTCGCTGTCTATATTTTCATAACCATTACAAACTTTTAATGTATTTACAAAGCACATAATGTACATTTTTTGTCTATCCTTTTGTAATGCTATTGTGTTTCCATAAACTGATGTTACAGAATTATGATACAAAGTTTTTAAATTTTGAGTTTTAAATTTTGTAAATTTATATGTATTTGAAGGACTTTGTGAGGAGATGAGGAGGAGTCAATGGAGGAGGAAGACATCGCTCCAGAGGGAGGTAGACAATGCTCTAGTCAGAATGTAACCAGGTGGGGTGATGCACAGCAGGCGGAGAGACGCCTCTTGCAGGGGACAACGTTTCTTGGCCATTGGGAGTCTGCAGCACATGGTTATTCATGCTGCAGTGGCTGAGAAACGACCGCCGCATCGAACACATTCACACCACTCTGATTATTGGTGTACACCCTCCTAGACCCTCGCTACCGGGCAACTTACAAAGCCTCATCACACCGTTGAACCGGGAGCGTAAAATGCGGAAGTACCAAGACACACTGTGCAATCCCATAATGTTCCCATTCCAGCCGAGAGCACTGCTGCTGCTACTGATTAACAAAGCAGCTCTGTGCGTCGAGCAGTGGAGACAGCTCTGCAACAAGAGGGAGCACAAGCAGCGCCTCTGCACAGGGCAAGAACATATGTTCCAAATGTGTCGAAGTTTTGTGGCAGCGCCACCAATGTCTACACCATCCGAACGGCTCCAGTCAGCAGGAGGCCAACATTTTCCGTAAGATGGTGACAGACTACATGTCTTGCCCCTCAGTGTACTCCCAGAGGCTCTTCTCCCCATTCAAGTTTTGTGTCTTCAACTGGATACATGGCCAGAGCTTAGCATATGCATTGGAGGTGCTGGCTTGATCTGCTGGCATGTATTATCGGAGCGCTCTTTACTGCTGCAGGTGGTGTACTAACAACCGTTGCATGCGACTATCCTACGATAATGTAGAACGGCTTACTTTTTCTGAAAATGAACTAGGCAATGGATCTCGCCTGAATTTGCCTGTCCGGTTTCAGATTAACTAACGTGTGACAACGTTTTCCATGTCTCCTGTTATGTTCATCTTTCTACCACCTGAGCTAACTCCCTGGCCTACAACACTGCCAGTTGCTGCTCAGAAGTGTCGTGTCCACAGACCAATACACAAGCTATAGTGAAGTGGGGTTCAGTAACGCCTGCTGTTCCCCTGCTGTGTGTCCGGCAAAAATACTGCTACCTACCTACACATGTTAAAAAAAACATGACATGTTAAATGGCTAGTGCTACACATAGATATCAGGCACACCCTTATTTCTAAGCTGTAAAACAAGTGAAACGTCAAAATTAAAACCATTCAATGATTAGTGTTGTAACAAATCTGTAACTAAATAATTGTGACATATTATGGCAGAAATCCACATGTCCTACACAAAAGCTAACACAAAAGCATACTTATGCTATAGGTACTGATGGTGAACCTTCTCACTCCATAACTTTGACCAATCCAACTCACATCATGCCTCAAATCTGCAATGTTGGAAGTGCATAATGTGGGTTGAACTTTGACAACAGCTGCATGCGAAGTTATCCTTCTGTGTTCTTTGGCTTTTAAATAAAACATACAAGTAAATAAATAAACTTGTTGATTAAGGACATGATGTACACCTGTAATATTGTGCAAACAATGGATGTAGGACTATTCCTCTTCAACATTACTTATATTTGTGTCATTTGAAAAAATACATATTTTTTGTTAAAAATTAAAAACCCATGTTCAGTAGCTGTGAAAGGCCCGTTGTGTACTTCTATATTGTTTGCAACCAATTATTGTATACGGATGGAAGCGCGTCACACAATAATTAGATTTATTTTAAATGGAATGTAGCAGAACCAATTGGAGATAAATGAAAAGGATGAGCCACTGAGACACGCTCAGCAGAGTACAAGCAGCAGTGCTTGAACATGTAACTGGAGCGTGATCTGCACTCAAAAAAGTAAAAAACACAGACTGAAGTGAACACTGAAACACAACTTCCACAATCTGTGAAAAGCTCCTTTCTGTACTTCTATAGTGTTTGCAACCAATGTATTGTATACGGATGGAAGCGCGTCACACTAATAGATTAGATTTTTTTAAATGGAATGTAGCAGAACCAAATTGGAGATAAATGAAAAGGATGAGCCACTGAACACGCTCAGCAAGTACAAGCAGCAGTGCTTGAACATGTAAACTGGAGCGTGATCTGCACTCAAAAAAGTAAAAAAACACAGACTGAAGTGAACACTGAAACACAACTGTCCACAATCTGTGAAAAGCTCCTTTCTGTACTTCTATAGTGTTTGCAACCAATGTATTGTAACGGATGGAAGCGCGTCACACTAATAGATTAGTTTTATTTTAAATGGAATGTAGCAGAACCAATTGGAGATGAATGAAAAGGATGAGCCACTGAGACAGCTCCAGCAAGAGTACAAGCAGCATGCTTTGAACAAGTAACGAGCGTGATCTGCACTCAAAAAAGAAAAAACACAGACTGAAGTGAACACTGAAACACAACTGTCCACAATCTGTGAAAAGCTCCTTTCTGTACTTCTATAGTGTTGCAACCAATGTATTGTATCGGATGGAAGCGCGTCACACTAATAGATTAGATTTATTTAAATGGAATGTAGCAGAACCAATTGGAGAATAAATGAAAAGGATGAGCCACTGAGACAAACGCTCACAGAGTACAAGCAGCAGTGCTTGAACATGTAACTGGAGCGTGATCTGCACTCAAAAAAGTAAAAAACACAGACTGAAGTGAACACTGAAACACAACTGTCCACAATCTGTAGAAAAGCTCCTTCTGTACTTCTATAGTGTTTGCAACCAATGTATTGTATACGGGGAAGCAGTCAAATAATAAATTGATTTTTTTTTCTAAATAATGGAGCTGCCCCAAATTCCCCCCAAAAAAAAAAAAAAAAAAAAAAAAAAAAGGTCAGGACACTAATCCCAAAAAGGGGTGGATGCAGAGCAAAAAAGCAGCGTCCCTCACTGTCCCAAACCCTTGCACAAGCTGTTAAAACAAAACGGCAAAAAAGCTTTCACAGGGTTGGTAAATAGCCTGTCAAGCACAGTAGACACAAAATCGAAATCTAATGTCCCCAGAGTGAGCAGAGTAGCGTTCTGCCCCCCTTTGATTTTACAGCACAGTGCAAAAAAAGGGGGGGCCTTTTATGTGCATTCAAAAACATTTCACACCCCAACACAGCCTCCTTTTTGTTAAATGACCGCAGCTTTAAAGGGGTTCCCACACTCGTATTTTCCCATTGGCGACTAAAATCAATTCCTCTCAAAGTTTTTGGGGCTTCCGTTCCGGTTCATATGGAAAAAATATCGGAATTAAGTAGGAACCCCATAACCCCAAAGGGGCCTACCCATACTTGGATGGGAAGCTCAACATTCCCGGACACAATTGAAACAACATTAAAAAAGGGGTATTGTTAAAAGTGGAGAGCAACGGGGCAAAAACTTTCTTTTTGACAATGATGTGCCAATATTCCTAACACTCTCCATTCCTTCCAAATTCTTGTTTCCCCAAAAAGGGGCCGTTGTGACCTGCTTTTGATCGTGCAGGCCCGAGGGGTGGGGCCAGTGGTGGAGGTTTGCTTTTTACATCAAAACTATAATTTTATCCCCTAATTTTTTTTTTAATTTTAATTGCCCCTTCCCCGTTTATTTTTTCCATAATTTTTTACAGCACAACTAATTTGAAATCTTTCCTTTCCCCTTACTCAATTTTTTAAAAAAAGGGGCTGAATTTTTACAAAAGAACAAAGGAAAAAAATTTTTTTTGACGATCCAGCAAAAACACAAATTTTTCAAATTTCCCCGGGGTCTGTGAATTTCAAAAAATTTTACATAATTCTTTTTTCCCCTAACGATTTACCAAAAAAAACAGCGAAAATAAAAAGATATTTAATTGGCACAACAAAGAAAAAAAACAAATTAAAAATGAGTATGCATCCAAATCAGACTAATTTATTGTAATAGTGTAAAAAGGCTCTTTTTTATTTTTGTATTTAACCGATGCCATCATTTTTTTTTACAAAAAACCTAATAAAAGATTGCGTTGTCCCCAATGCAGGGGGGAAACAAAAAAAAGTTAAAAAAAATAAACTATAATGCAAAGCAAATGAGAAACAAAAGTTTTCATTAAATTGTTTCAGATATTAACAGGGGGTTTGATTAAATTCAATCAGATTGCAAAAAACCCAAAGCCTTAAGGGACTCAAAATTCCTCGTTGGCACAATGTCTCTGGATGCTGTGGTAATCGTTGTGTGCATGAGCAATTAAATTTTAAACTTTTGGGGGAAAAAAGGCTAACGAGCGCAAAAGGGAAGTTTGAAATTTCTTGCTATCTCCCTCGGTTACGGTTTCATTTCAGTTTGTTATATATATTTTTTTTCCCATAAATCCTATTTTTTTGGGGTAAAAATGGTCAAAAAATGTCCACACATCTACTACAAAATAGTTAGATTGCTTTTTCAGGACACATTTTTCAGCTTTTTTTGCGCGGGGTAAACAGAAATTTTAGTGAAAATTTCCAAAGTGATTGTAATGTTCATCCTGGGATTTGAACTTAGCCCCCTTTTTTCCTGGCAGCTGTGTTTTTCCCCCCGACTTTTTTGGGGCTGGGAACCTTTAGGGGTGTTCTTTGTTCTGATGATTCTCTTCTTCCCCATAGTGAAAAAAAAAAAAAATTACCTGCTCCCGACTACAAAAAATTAAAAACACTAGAATGGCTCGAATTTTTTTTGGGGTTTCCTGTGAAACTTTTTAAATAAATATTTTGCGGAACCCCAAAACTGGGGCTCAATTTCTAAAGGGGAATCCTTTTGGGGGGAAAAATCATGAAGATAAAGAACCCCAAAACCCCATCCAATTAGGTGAATCACTGATCATAGCTACAAATCTTGGGGCAAAAACCAAATAAATTTCAAGGGGATCATTCAAAAAAAATAACTTTTTTTTGTGGTTTGTGTTTGTTTTATAGCTTAACAACAGATAGGAGAAGAAACGCAGGCGATATCTCCTACCCCCCTCATTTACCTTCATTTAAATGGTGTGATTTTTTTAGCTGCGGGGGGTTTAAATTTCTCAGTCGAGAGTTTGGGGAAATTTTCCTGCATTAAGGCTCAGCTGTTTACGTTACCACTCCCAAATCCATAAATTTTGGGCCCTAGCCTTTCATTGTCAACAATTTTTATGCATTTGGGGGTTTTTGGGGGGTTTTTATTGAGAAGGAGTTTTTTTATATATCTGTGGTCATCAAAAAGGGCTACGTGGCACTCCGCTGGTGACTGGGTACACGAAAGGATAAACTCCAAAATTTTTAAAAAAAAAACGGCACTCCCCAAAATTTTTGCAAAAAACTGAAGAAATATTTTATTTTTATGGATATCCAATGTAAATATTTATATTTCGGCCTGCCTTAGGGGCCTTTTCAAAATCATCTTTTTTTCAGGGGGACAATACATATCAGGGACATTGAGCATGGGATATTATAGAAGGGTTTTGGAGCGTCGGGGCAATGCAAAACCTGAGGGATAATGCATTTCCCTCACGGTTTTGCATTGACCCCGACCTGCCTACTTTCTTTTTGCAGGGAAAACGTTAAAATTTTACAAGGGGGAAACCATATCAAAAAAAATTTCTTCATTCTTTCTGCATCAATTTTGGGGGGCCAAAATTTATTTTTAGAAGTATATCTTATGTTTTTTTGGGTTTTTTTAATTCCCCTTTTTTTCCTACTTTGGTTTAACCCCATCCTTCACTCATCGGTACATTGCTCTGTTATTTGTGTGAGTATATTTGTCTAATGGTATTTTTTTTTATCCCTGTTCGTATTAGTCTGGATGCTGTATTACGGTACACTACTACTCCCTACTACTCTGGGTGGGGGAAGGGTACAGACTGAGGGGGGATTCAGGAGCTAAGCAAGGTACGTGGCCACGGTGCCTTCACCATCAGAAGTAATCTGGGAACAGGGTGAACTGGGGCACCCTAGCTTTTAGGGACAGGAAGGAGCCCCAACAACAGACTGTCAACAGTCGTGACAATTGCCCGTATTTTCCTTTATTTCTTAATTTTATCTTTTGCCCTTAATGATGTGCCCAGCACTTTGTCATATGGTGTAGTTTTCTTATGCACTTCTAAAAAAAGCAAATTAAGAAGTCAAAATAATAATAATTTTTATTTCTGTAGCGCGCCGCAAATATTCCGCAGCATTTTATAATTCAGAGAGGACATGTACAAATAATAAAGACATTACAGGGTAACACATAATTCAATAATTACAGGCGGGTCCCTGCTCACAATCTTACAATCTAAGAGGAAATAATGGTGACGCAAAAGGCAAGAAGTGGTTTTCAAATAAAGTTGCATGAGCCAGTCATCAGTACAGATACAAAGTGCTATTGCGTGTAGGGAGGATGTGAAAAAGATTTCAACAATTTATTTCACACATCAGCTAAACAAAACAGTGTTTAACCCATTGACATCACAGGAAATTTCGGTTTTCGCATTTTCATTTTTTCCTCACCTTCTTCTTAGAGCTATACATTTCTATTTTTCTGTGAACATTGACGTATAAGGCATGTTTTTTGCGGGGCGATTTGTACTTTTGAATGATACCATTCATTTTACCACATAGTGTGCTTTGAAATTGAGAGAAAAAATTCTAAGTGGGGAGAAATTGCCCCCCAAAAATGCAATTCTTACATGTTTTTGGGGAATTGCTTTCACTGTGTACTTGTCTAGTAAAAAAAGAATGATGAATAGTTCTCATCAGTTTACATAGATACCAAACATGTCCTTTTTTTATCATTTTAGCGGTGAAAAAATATCAAAGTTTAAAGAAAAAACATTTTGGTTGTGTCGCCATTTTCTGAGACCTGTAATGTTTTTATTTTCAATCAATGGAGATATGTGATGGCTTATTTTTTGTGGGTCGAAGCAACATTTTTATTTATACCTTTTGGGATAAATATGACTTTTTGATCATTTTTAAACATTTTGTGCAACAAAAAAAAAACCCTGCAATTTGAGAATTCTTTGAAAAATTGTTTCCACTTATGGTGTTCAGTGATCAGGTTTAATTATATTTTTATCATGATAGATTGTACTTTTCAAAAAAAAAATACC
>JARQOD010000001.1:761041831-761105959 GCA_033576555.1 Oophaga sylvatica
TTGCAAAATCGACCATTCGTGTCCTTTAAATGATCAATATTTCGCATTGATGCCAAATTTTTTTTCTTAACCAAACCAAATTTCAGAGGTTTCAGCTTTCAAAAGAATAAATTTATGAAACCAATGGATGAATTTAATGTCAGGTTATAAATTTTTATTTCATAACATGGAAAGCGACATAACTCTTCAGGGAGTTAGTGCCCTACAAAATATTTTACTGCAATAATCTTCTTTCAGCCATCGTTACAAGCTATCTCAAACTTTTTTTCTTTAACAAAGTCTGGGTCAAATGGTAACTGTAAATGCCTTGACTACTTAGACCTTCAGCTCAGACCTTGCTTATTTTAACATTCACATAAATGTGAACGGGCTTATTTCTGCCCTATATTCCAACAAAAAGCTGCCTGCCAGGGTCGGTCAACAAAACACCGCTCATAATACCAATAGTTTTAGTCTTGATCGGGTAATGTGGTTGGCTGTATTGGGGCTATAAGCGGTGAAAAAAATTTGCTTTTGCATTTGTGTGAAATAGCCTTCTAAGACACTTCAAAATAAAGAAAAATTGACTACCCAAATAACAAACATTGGCAGATAAACCTTTTTAATTACATTCTAATACATACTCTCCTGCAATTTAACAGGTGCAACACAGAATACAGATTTTTTGATTGCAACGTAAAACCCTTTTTGGAGTGACAGGCAAGGATTTTCCGGCTTCTTGGGGTCAGATGGACACCCGGCGGGCGCTGCAGTATAGCTCAGAACTCAAGGACGGAAGGAGAGTTTGGCGTCTTTTGGTGGAGGCAACAGCACGGGCCCAAACAGTTATAAAGTTTGGCAATTAAGGAAATCGTTCTGTATTGCAGCCCCACAAAGCAACAGAGTCAGCATAGATAAAAGTCAGGTGATCCAAGTTAGGCAGGGGACATTGGCACTGTCGGCAGCAGAGCAGTGTAGAACACAAAAAACAGAGAACACAACATCAGGCTTAGATGAATTAAAATAATCAGTTGTCCATTCCTGATTCATTTTGAGAAATATTTGGTTTTCTACAACTTGCGGAGGACAATGTTGTTCACTTGGGCATGACAAAGCAAGCTGACACACATGAAAAATATCGTCATTGACAGTACATTGATGTCCACCAAGAAAATATATACATGGTAAACTGGACCAAATCGTATTACTTGCCAAGCTGCTGACTCAGAAGTCTATATCATCAAGGTTCAGGTTATCTGACTGGGAAAGAGCCAGTCCAGTTTATTACTGAACCCATCTGTTCAGGTAGTGCATATGTAAGAATGGTGTTCCTACCACTAAATACACAAATTTCGCTGTGCGTTATTATGTGAATAGTGTCATACGCTTTTAGACATTTTTTGTCATGTGTAGTATGGAACAGATATAGGTTAAGATTTAGGGCATAAGGTAGTGACTATAGGTAAGCATTATAAATATAATATGTTTAATGTATATAAATGTAATGTGTAAGGTTTGTGAAGGAGATCTTCCCTACCACATGCTGTAGGGACAGACATAGTTAAGGTTCGAGACTAGCCCGTAGCGGAAGGGAAAGCACCACTAAAAAGGGACTGCTTCCTGATAGTTAATCAGATAGGGAAGTGCAGAAATCAAGGTCAAGTTTAAGTTGTGTGAAAGCATCTATCATTTGGGACAGTGGGAGGCCCTACTTGGATACCTTGCAGACATTCCAGCAATATCCGGAGCTCAAGGCTCGGTACAGGTACAATGAAGAGTGCCTCATCCTCTGATATTCAGGGACGATGGATGTGGAACCGCGTGAAATGAAGGTGATGGATCCCATGTGCACCATGAGACTGGACGGAAAATCCTTGGAACTGACAGGAAAAGTGAATATAGGGATAGTCCAGGAGGAACGGATAGTAATGCTGAAGACGCACTGCATTAAAGAAACAAGAACTAAGAAGCGTTGTGCCAAAAATGACATCTTACAATTTGATGAGCTTGAACTGTCCTGCAAACTTTTGCTTGCTGAAATGAACTGTGTGTTTATTGAGTTACGTGTGGCGGTTCCTGAAGATGGTGGCCTGAGAAAGCAGAGGCCTGCAGCCTACAAGTGAGTATGATGCACACCACATCTGACAACACACTGGAACTGAGACACAATTTTCCTGAAAAGTGACAGAATGACCCTTGGTCATTTTACACATGTTTTCTGAAGTATGTCTGATTGATGCAGCAGCAGATAAAATATGAGGTCCATCATGTCACATATTCTGTAATTGATGCTGCTGCTGCCTTGGCCACTTCCTGCGGCCCTAGCACTGTGGGAAGTTGTTATGAAATATCTTCATTAGCCCCTGGAGTCCTGAAGGAACTGAGGGTAGAAAATATATACAGATAGAAGTGTCAGGGACACAATTGAAAGTCAACATTGAAAAAGGGTATTGTTATGACAGTGGAGAGCAACTGGGCAAAACACTTTCAGTTAGACAAATGATGTGCCATATATTCCATAACACTCTCCACTTCCTTCCTAATATTCTTGTTGTACCCAAAGAAGGCCAGTTGTGACCTGCATTTGATCGTGCTACGGCCCAGATGGCTAGTGCCAGTGGTGGAGGTTCTGCTGCTTCTAGCATCAGAATCTATCATATTCTTATCCGTAACTTTTTTTTAACTTTTAATTGCCCCATTGCCAGTTTATCTTTTACCATACATTTTGTACAGCACAACTAACTTTTGACAATCTTTTCCATTCCAGTTACTCAACTTTTGCAAAAAAGGACTGAATCTTCAGCAAAATGTAACATAATGGAAAACATTTTTTGACGATCCATGCTAATAGAATCACAAATTGTTCGAATTCGCCGGATCTGTGAATTTCATAAAATTCTACATGAATTCTATTCACATCTAATCGATTTATTCATCTCTAAAATCAGGACTGAAAATGAAAGATATCTTAAGTGAGCACAACAAAGAAAAAGAACAAATTATACAAGTAGAGTATGCATACCAATGCAGACTAGATTTCTATTGTAATATGTGTAAAAAAGGCTCTTTCTCTATTCATTTGTATTTGAACCGATGCCATCATTTTTCTTTACAGAACAAACCTAATGAAAAGATTGCAGTTGTCATCCAATGCAGTGGGAGAAAACAAATAAACAGTTACAAACATAAACTATAATGCAAAGCAAATGAGAAACATAAAGTTCTCTCATGTAAATTGCTATTCAGAGTATTAAGCACCTGGTGTTTGATTAAATTCAGATCATGATTGCTAATCCGGTAAAGCACTCTCAAGGTGACTTCAATAATTCACAGTCAGTATGGCACAATGATGCTACTGGATGCTGTGGTAATCGTTGTGTGCATGCAGCTAATTAAATTCTAATCTTTAGGGATGATCAAGGCTAACGAGCTGCAAAAAGTGGAGTTTGTATATTTCGATTGCTATCTGCCATTCTGGTTACCAGGTTTCTATTTCAGTTTGTTATATATATTTGTTTACACTCATAAATCCGTATTTTTGGTGTATAATAGAGGTACACCCAAAACTCATATCTATGCAAAATATGTTAGATTGCTATGTCATGGACACATTTTTCAGAACGTTTTCCAGCTTGCGAGGTAAACAGAAATTTTAGTGTATATTTCCAAAGTGATTGTAATGTTCATCCTGGGATTTGAACTTAGACCCTTTGTATCCTGGCGGCTGTGTTATTCCCCTGAGCTATTTGGCAGCTGCTAGAACTCTCAGGTTGGTGTTCATTCTGTTCTGAATGATTCTCTTCTTCCCCATACTGTGAAATAATGAACAATTACCTGCATCCCGATCTACATAAAGCTTAATCAGCTAGAAGTGGCTGCTGAAGTGTATTTATAGGGGATTTCCTGTGAATACGTTATATCATATATGTTTGCAGGAACCAAATCTAGAGGCTCTAATTCTCAGTAAACGGTAATCCTCATGGGTGAACACTCATGAAGATAATAGAACCTCTAATAACCTCCATCCAATTATGGTGAAGTCACTGATCATAGCTACAGAAGTCTTGAGGCTAAATACCTAAATACAATGTCAAGTGGATCATTCAAAAGAAATAACTTTTCTTATGTGGTTTGTGTTTGTTTTATAGCTGTAACAACAGATAGGAGCAAGAAGACTGCAGTGTCTGATATCTCCTACTCCTGCACTTTACCTTCATATTAAATGGTGTAGATTTTTTTAGCAGTGCAGGGGTTAATCTGCTCAGTCGAGAGCTTCTGGAAGCTTTCCTGCATTAAGGCTCAGCTGTTTACTGTTAGCCACTCCCAACTCCTATATAATCTGGGCCCTAGCTAGCTTTCATTGTCAGAGCTAACTTTTTATGCATTGCTGGAGGTTGTTGGTGGTTGTTATTTGAGAAGGAGTTTGGTGGATATATCTGTGACTCATCAAAAAGGGCTACGTGGCACTCCGCTGGTGACTGGGTACACGAATAGGATAACACTCCAAAACTTCTAAAAATAAAATCGGCACTCCAAAATTGATGCAGAAAAACTGAAGAAATATTTTATTGATATGGTATATCCAATGTATAATATTTATCGTTTCGGCCTGCATTAGGCCTTCATCAGAAATCGTCTTCAGTTACAGGGGGCGACAATAGCATATCAGGTATCATTGAGCAGTGGGATATTCATAAGAAGGATATGGCAGCGTCGGGGTCAATGCACAACCGTGCAGGGGATAATGCATTATCCCCTGCACGGTTGTGCATTGACCCGACGCTGCCATATCTTTCTTAGTGCAGGCCAAAACGTTAAATATTATACAGTAGATATACCATATCAATAAAATATTTCTTCATTCTTTCTGCATCAATTTTGGAGTGCCGAATTTATTTTTAGAAGTATATCTGTGACTGTTTTGGGTTTTGATAATTCCCCTTCTTCTCCTACTTTGGTTTAACCCCATCCTTCACTCATCGGTACATTGCTCTGTTATTTGTGTGAGTATATTTGTCTAATTGGTATTTTTCTTTATCCCTGTTCGTATTAGTCTGGATGCTGTATTACGGTACACTACTACTCCCTACTACTCTGGGTGGGGGAAGGGTACAGACTGAGTGGGATTCAGGAGCTAAGGCAAGGTACGTGGCCACGGTGCCTTCCACCATCAGAAGTAATCTGGGGAACAGGGTGAACTAGGGCACCCTAGCGTTAGGGACAGGGAAGGAGCCCCAACAACAGACTGTCAACAGTCGTGACAATTGCCCGTATTTTCCTTTATTTCTTAATTTTATCTTTGCCCTTAATGATGTGCCCAGCACTTTGTCATATGGTGTAGTTTTCTTATGCACTTCTAAAAAAAGCAAATTAAGAAGTCAAAATAATAATAATTTTTATTTCTGTAGCGCGCCGCAACATATTCCGCAGCATTTTATAATTCAGAGAGGACATGTACAAATAATAAAGACATTACAGGGTAACACATAATTCAATAATTACAGACGGGTCCTGCTCACAATCTTACAATCTAAGAGGAAATAATGGTGACGCAAAAGGCAAGAAGTGGTATTCAAATAAAGTTGCATGAGCCAGTCATCAGTACAGATACAAAGTGCTATTGCGTGTAGGGAGGATGTGAAAAAGATTTCAACAATTTATTTCACACATCAGCTAAACAAAACAGTGTTTAACCCATTGACATCACAGGAAATTTCGGTTTTCGCATTTTCATTTTTTCCTCACCTTCTTCTTAGAGCTATACATTTTCTTATTTTTCTGTGAACATTGACGTATGAGGGCATGTTTTTGCGGGGCGATTTGTACTTTTGAATGATACCATTCATTTTACCACATAGTGTGCTTTGAAATTGAGAGAAAAAATTCTAAGTGGGGAGAAATTGCCCCCCAAAAATGCAATTCTTACATGTTTTTTGGGGAATTGCTTTCACTGTGTACTTTGTCTAGTAAAAATGAATGATGATAGTTCTCATCAGTTTACATAGATACCAAACATGTCCTTTTTTTATCATTTTAGCGGTGAAAAAATATCAGAAGTTTAAAGAAAAAATATTTTGGTTGTGTCGCCATTTTCTGAGACCTGTAATGTTTTTATTTTCAATCAATGGAGATATGTGATGGCTTATTTTTTGTGGGTCGAAGCAACATTTTTATTTATACCATTTTGGGATAAATATGACTTTTTGATCATTTGTTACAACATTTTTGTGCAACAAAAAAAAAACCCTGCAATTTGAGAATTCTTGAAAAATTGTTTCCACTTATGGTGTTCAGTGATCAGGTTAATTATATTTTTATCATGATAGATTGTACTTTTCTGAATGCAACAATACCACATACAGTTGTGCTCAAAAGTTTACATACCCCAGCAGAATGTTTGCTTTCTTGGCCTTTTTCAGAGAATATGATTGATAACAACAAAACTTTTTCTCCACTCATGGTTAGTGCTTGGGTGAAGCCATTTATTGTTAAACTACTGTGTTTTCTCTTTTTAAATCTTATACCATTTACAGCAATGTAACGCAATGTAACTCATGTAGACCCCCCTGTTTCCCTGTTACACAGGTAATGATGACTTTATTTACCATGTACCCAAAACATGGTTTTGCAGAATCTTAAAAACATTGCATATTAGATAAGTATAAAATCCTTGAATATGAGATTATAAGGCTACGACACTAATATTAAAACAAATTATAGAACAACACTGAAAAAAATTAACCATATGTTAATGTATGCTATGTATTTCTCCTATATTTGTTTGATAGTAAATGTAATGATCATTTTGAAATCCGCTCTGGCCATATGTTATTTCTGAATATTGTGTGAATGTTTATGGCATCTTTACTTCAATTACTTCACTAAATTTTGTCATTAGCACTCCCCGATGTTCTTCGAACTGAACTGTTCCTTAGCATGTAATGGTATTGTCTACTGTTGACCCAGTGCTTAGTTTGCTATATTGCTTGCTTTATTGATGGACTACACTGTTAGGCTAAGTGCACACGTTTGCAGAATGTTTGCAGAATATTCCTGAGCAAAACCGGACTTTTTTCGCGGCAAAAACGCACGTTTTTTTGCGCGGATTTTGCGCGTTTTTGGTGCGTTTTTGCGCGGTTTTGACGCGTTTTTACCGCGATTTTTTCCTGAACTTTCTAGGTCAATAATAAAGCGGGAAAAAACGCTAGAAATCCGCAAAATTAATGGACATACTGCTAGATTTTCCGCGATGCGTTTTTTTTGCGGAAAAAAACGCACCATGTGCACAAAATTTGCGGAATTCATTCTAAATGATAGGATGCTTAATACATGCGTTTTTGACGCGTTTTTACCCGCGAAAAAACGCGAAAAAAACGCAAATATTCCTGAACGTGTGCACTTAGCCTTAATGTTATGTGTGGCCTTTTTTTTCGAGTTTCTGAAATCAACCATCTCGATTTCACTTGTACAGAAATCTGGTCCTGCCTTCATGATTCAGTTATGCAAGAGCCCAAACAAGAAGTCTGGTTGCGGAAAGCCCGTGGCTTTGAGCAAACATGCCAGTTCTCCAACTGCATAGGATCCCTGGATGGGAAGCACAACTGTGTTCATAAGCCACCAAACTCAGGGTCCCAATATTACAATTAGGCCGGTGTCCCACTTGTAACTGCAATGTGAGAAACTCGCACGAGTCTCTCGCCTCATTACCCGGCACTGCCGCCGGCACTCGGGACCGGAGTATGCAGCTGCATGTATTTCTATGCAGCTAAACACTGCGGTCCAAACCGCCAGTGGCAGTGCCGGGTATTGAGGCGAGAGACTCGCGCAAATTTTTTGCATTACAGTTGCAAATGGGACTCCGGCCTTATAAGCTATTTTTTTTTCTGTAGTGCTGTTGGCCCTGGTCGACTGTAAATAAAGGTTTATAAGTGTCACTATTGGGGCCTATGCAAGAATTTGAAACTCCAGAGTTTTCAATTCTTCCATAGTGAGTCGGCGAGTGCAAAATATTGATTTGTACATCCCACCCCCACGTCTTCTACCTGGTTCACATTTGGAAGCGTTTCCTTATGTAATGGTTATTGCTGAGACATTTCAAATGAGCAGCAATGTCATGAGGCCATATCCACGGAGACGTGGTTACATTACATTGAGACGTTCTCTATTTACATACATAATGCACGACCCATGCTCTGTCTCTTTAAGACTACTTGGTTTTTACCAAGCTTCTCCTGCTAGACGGCACTTCTTTTCTGGTAACTTATGGGGGGGGGTCATATTAGAAATTGCACTGACCGATTATCTGGCTAGTACAGAGGAAGGTTTTTCTCTTGGCCCGTGACGTCACTTCAGGAAATGCACTTCAGATACCACAGCGCGGCAGTAACAATGCGATCTTTGGTCTCTCTATTTTAATCACTCCTTTTGGAGCCATGGCAGTGCCCCATCCCTGACCCTGCACCGATCGCAACAAAATGCAACATTTTCCGTTCAGCACAGCGTCAAAACAACGCATGCGCAGGCATCTGCATACATTCGCACTGTTAAAGATAGGGTATGCAGGATGCATGCCGACGTAGGCGGAGCTGAAGAAAGAGTTGTGACAGTGGGCGGAGCTTAACGGAGGAACTACGCAGCCCTCCGCCGCCCTGCCAAATGCTAGTGTGAAACTAGCTGTAGAAGGTTTACACACTAAAATATCGATATTTGCAGATGATACAAAACTATGTAAATCAGTCAATATAAGAGAAGGTAGTATTCTCCTACAGATGGATCTAGATAACTTGGAAACTTGGGCCGAAAGGTGGCAGATGCGGTTTAACAATGATAAATGTAAGGTTATACACATGAGAAGAAGAAACCAATATCACCATTACACACAGAACGGGAAACCACTGAGTAAATCTGACATGTAGAAGGACTTGGGGATTCTGGTTAATGATAAACTTACCTGGAACAGCCAGTGCTAGGCAGCGGCTGCCAAGGCAAACATGATCATGGGGTGGATTAAAAGAGGTCTGATACACATGATGAGAGCATTATACTGCCTCTGTACAAATCCCTGGTTAGACCACACATAGAGTACTGTGTACAGTTTTGGGCACCGGTGCTCAGGAAGGATATAATGGAACTAGAACAAGTACAAAGGAGGGCAACAAAATTAATAAAGGGGATGGGGGAACTACCATACCCAGAGAGATTAGCAAAATTAGGATTATTTAGTCTAGAAAAAAGACGACTGAGGGGCAATCTATTAACCATGTATAAGTATATAAGGGGACAATACAAATATCTCTCCGATGATCTGTTCATACCAGCGAAGGTGACGGTCACAAGGGGGCATTCTCTGTGTCTGGAGCAGAGAAGGTTATTCCACCAACATAGAAGAGGATTCTTTACTGTTAGGGCAGTGAGAATCTGGAATTCCTTGCCTGAGGAGGTGATGAACTCAGGTGAACTCAGTCGAGGGGTTCAAGAGAGGCCTGGATGTATTCCTGGAGCATAACAATATTGTATCTTACAGTTATTAGGTTCTTTAGAAGGATGTAGATTTGGGGATTTATTCTGACGGAATATAGGCTGCACTGGATGGACAAATGTCTTTTTTCGGCCTTGCTAACTATGTTACTATGTTATATTGATAGGCTCTGTGCATGAATTAATTACAATTTGGATGGCATCTCTGGCAAGCCTCACGTTGCGAGGAATTGTGCACATATAGCGAGCAAGACTCCAACCATAGGCCTCCTCACCATCATAGCTACTGTAACACCAATGTCTACTTGGTGACTCTTACCGATGGTGTGAAGCTCCCTCTTGCACCATCCCAGGCATGAGATGGTTGCAGCCTGTGGAGGAGAGTATGACTACTGCTACATCCACTTTCATCCTCATCTTGATTGGCCTTATGTCCTGCCGAAGGTCGTGTGGTTGGTTTGTTGCTGATGGTGCAGTAATGTTCAGTAATGTTGAATTCAGTTCTGTTATTTGTGCAAATTCAATGGAAAATAAACATCAATTTATCTAACTTAAGGCCAAGTTTATAAATGTATGTCAAGCATGCACAAGCATGCACTTATGAATGGAGATCCAGAATGAGAGCTAGGAAATTCAAACAGTCATAATATATGTACTTCCGCTTTTTACTGGCTGCTGCACCACTCTTAGACTGCTGCTGGCGCTCACAGCGGTATTGATCGCAGCAGATGCGCCACCGTCTTGTGACATCAACCACTGCAAAGTAACACAATAAATAAATCTAAGTATGATCACCTTGTTTGCGTTTTTACTGATAGGTTACAGTGTAAACTTGCGTTCAGTTTGCCAAGTTAAATTACCAAACATGGCAGATATTCTAAAGAACATCATGTGGAATAATGAATTTACACTTTTGTTCTTTTTTAACTTACTAATGTCCTGCTGGACTTCTCGTGTACTGTCCTTATAATTGGGGATTACCAGGAAATTTTAGAGCACGTCATGCTTCCCTCTGCCAACAAGCTTCTTGGAGATGGAAATTTAATTCTCCAGCAGGACTTGGCACCTGTCCACACTGCCAAAAGTACCAATACCTGGTTTAAAAACAACAGTATTACTGTGCTTGGTTGGCCAGCAAACTCGACTGACCTTAACCCCATAGAGAATCTATGGGGTATTGTCAAGAGGAAGATGAGAGACAGAAGACCCAACAATGCAGACAAGCTGAAGGCTGCTATCAAAGTAACCTGGGCTTCATAACACCTCAGCAGTGCCACAGGTTGATTGCCTCCATGCCACGCCACATTGATGCAGTAATTGATGCAAAAGGAGCCCCGACCAAGTATTGAGTGCATTTACTGAACATACATTTCAGTAGGCCAACATTTCGGATTTTAAAATCATTTTTTCAAGCTGGTGTTAGAAAGTATTCTAATTTAATGAGATAATGACTTTTGGGTTTTCTTTGTCTGTAAGCCATAATCATCAACATAACAAGAAATAAACACTTGAAATAAATCACTCTGTTTGTAACGACTGTATATAATATATGAGTTTCACTTTTTGTATTGAAGAACTGAAATAAATTAACTTTTTGATGATATTCTAATTTTGTGAGATGCACCTGTATATAGTAGTTTTTACCATTATTATAGTAAAAATTATATGTTCATTAGTATTTATAAATATATATACACATATGTAATTTATATATAATATTTATCTATAATATATACATTTTATAATTTAGCTTTTATTGAAAAACTGAAGCAAATGACACAAGATAAAAAAGTTCACTCAGAGACAAATTACCGTATATACTCATGTATAAGCCGACCCGTGTATAAGCTGACCCCCCTAATTTTGCCACAAAAAACTGGGAAAACTTATTGACTCGTGTATAAGCCTAGGGTGAAAAATGATTATGCCCCATATGATGCTCCACAGATTATGCCCAATATGCTCCACAGATTATGCCCCTATATGCTCCAAATTATGCCCCCACATGCTCCAGATTATGCCCAATATGCTTCAGAGATTATGCCCCCATATGCTCCAGATTATGCCCCCATATATTCCACAGATTATGCCCCCATATGATCCACAGATTATGCCCCCATATGCCCAGATTATGCCCCCATATGTTCCACAGATTATGCCCCCATATGCTCCAGATTATGCCCCATATGTTCCACAGCTTATGCCCCCATATGTTCCACAGCTTATGCCCCCATATGCTCCATATTATGCCCCCATATGTTTCCACAGTTTATGCCCCCATATGCTCCATATTATGCCCCATATGCTCCAGATTATGCCCCCATATGCTCCAGATTATGCCCCCATATGTTCCACAGCTTATGCCCCCATATGCTCCATATCATGCCCCATATGTTCCACAGCTTATGCCCCCATATGCTCCAGATTATGCCCCATATGTTCACAGTTTATGCCCCATATGCTCATTTATGCCCCCATATGCTCCATATTATGCCCCCATATGCTCCATATTATGCCCCATATGCTCCAGATTATGCCCCATATGTTCCAGCTTACCATGCTTATGCCCCATATGCTCCATATTATGCCCCCATATGTTCCAGATTATGCCCATATGCTGCTGCTGTGCAAAAAAAAAATGACATACTCACCTCTCGTCGCTGGGGGCCAGGTGCCGGGGTCCTGAGCAGGCGGTGACACCGGCGCGCTTATGGGGACAGATATTTTACCTGTCCTCTCTGCACCGCAGCGCTGCTCCCTCTTCCTGGTCCTCAGCAGTGAATGATCTGGCAGGGGGCGCGGCGCTCACTAACGACGTCATCGCGCCCTCTGCCTGATCATTCACAGCCAGAGGAGTCAGACGAGGACGCAGCACAGCGGTGGAGAGAGGACAGGTAAATATCGCTGTACTCACCCCTCCGCTGCGCGTCCCTGCCTGCAGCCTCTCCTCTTCTCCCGGCGCTCTCCACAGCGCATCCTTCCTACAGCGGTCACGTGCTACCGCTCATTAAAGTCATGAATATGTGCATATTCATGACTTTAATGAGCGGTGCCATGTGACCGCTGCAGGAAGGAGCCGGAGATCGTGGGAAAAGCAGGAGGGCTGCAGAAACCGCGGCGGCGGAGAGGTGAGTATAATCTGACACCCCCGCTCCCCCTTCCCCGCCGACCCCCATATATGACCCGCGTATAAGCCGAGAGGGGGACTTTCAGCCCTAAAAAATGGGCTGAAAATCTCGGCTTATACACGAGTATATACGGTACTTTTCTCTGTCAAGTTTTTACACTGTTACAAATATATGGTGGTGTGTAATGTTGTAATAATGTAAATATGTTACTAGAGAACTAGAAACTAAAGATATAAGAAAAGCTATAAGAAAATTTATAAGCCATTGTTAAGGTTAAGTAAAATTCTTTAGTTTGGTTAGCTATATTTGCTTTATGTTTTGTCTTCAACCAGATTCTACAATTAAAACAATGCATCATAAAAACCATTATTGTATTTTTAAGGAGAAACTATTCATACCAGGGAAATGTATAGGCCATTTTACCTTGTTTGAGATTCTTACTTGCATCCTGCCCTGGATCATAATATAATGTGACTGATCTTCCCTTCAGACACGCATTTCTATTAACCTGAAAGCTCTCAAAAAGGCCACTCATATAGAGTGTTATCTAAATGTAAATTATTTGGTATTCTAAAATACATCTATATTTAGTTGTCAAGAGACAACCTAGTAATAATTCGTGAGTCAAGTTTTGGATAAACATATATCACCGATTTAGTAAAGACTGCAAAGTCAGCAAACAAGTTTTTAGATTTTGTCATAGTGAGCAGGGGCGTACATAGAAATCATGGGGCCCCATAGCAAAAGTCTGAATGGGGCCCCCCCCCAAAAAAAAACAGGTGCTCTTAACTCCACACACACACACTGCAGTGCATGCAGGGCCCCCTACACCCTCCACAGTGCGTGCAGCCGGGCCCCCCTCCCTACGGTGCAAAGTGCAGCCAGAGCCATTGTAAATGTAAAGTGCCAGCACAGTGAGGGGACACATTTAACAAAAAAAATCGACCCCCAGCCAGGCTCACCATCTTGTGTGTGCAGTGGCGTAGCAACTGTTTGTGGGGCCCGGGGCGGCTGAAAAATTTGCCGCCCCTTTGGTCATTGATAATCCTGAAGCATTCACCATTACAACCAAAAAAAGGCTCAAAGTAAATACCTTTCACCTGTAAAATCAGCATGGCAAAAATACACACTGCAAAGCAGCAACACACAGTATGGACTTGTGTTTATGATGTGCTTTATCCTCCTTGGACAAAAAGGACTTCTTTAGGCTTGGCTCACATTTATACAGTGCAGTCTGCTGGACAAATATGTCTGAATTGCAAAAAAAAATGGTATTCAGACGTATATGGAGGCATACACAAACCATAATGGGCAACACGTAGTGTAAAAAAAATGTTCTTCTGACTATGTTTTGCCCTGATCACGTTGTATTGTGGGAAAAAAACATAATTGACCAAGGTACGCGTTTTTAATGTGGGGTGAAAAAAGTTTATTCCTCTGGACACCTCCTCACAGAACTGATGCCAAAATGGAGTGGGATGGGACTGTTGACACCAGTAAAACTGGATGGAAAAAAAATGATTCTTTTTAAGTAAAAAAACATATAGAGACAAAGATGGAAGTACGATATGTATCAAATGTACTTGTTTAAATTCGTAGGTTGATGCATGGCATACGTTTTAATGTATACGTCCAACGCATTAAGTCTGCAGGCGTATAAATGTGAACCTAGCCTGACAGGGAACATGCTGCATAGTGTGCTCCATGTAAGAAGTGTGGTACCTAATCTGACAGCAGGTACAAGCAATGCCCATCATTCATGGCATCTATAAGACAGGTAGACGGATGTCATATCTTTGTATATGAAATGATTGGAATATGTAAGCTATGCAAAGTTCCAACATGTGTACAAACTACAAGACACATTTTATCACAGGTAAGGGACACAGACATGGCCACACAATATCTTCCATAACATCTGCAGAACTTCCACTCTCAGGCACCTCATGAGCTCAGCACGCCCATTAATTGCTGTCTCCCAGGTGCATGCCTCTGGGGTGAAGGAGCAGAATAAATTAGTAACATTTATTGGCTGCACCATGATTTCCAGGGCATTGCACATTTTTAGTATTGCATGAACATGCATTGTTGCACACCTTGACAGTGAAGTTGGTGGTGGGACATAGACTGGAGGTCTTACCTACAGCTAGGAAGCATCATCCTGCCTGGTGGTGGTACAGGGGTTAAATCACATGAAACCAGCTCTAATGGAGAAGCATTGTGAGGAGTACAGAAGGGTGGCTGCAGTGCATGCAGGGCAATTCCTCCTCCACAGTGCATGCAGAGCCCCCCTCCTCCACCCTCCACAGTGCCTGCAATCAGGACCCCCTCACTCCCTAAGGTGCAAAGTGCAGCCAGAGGCTAGCCATTGTAAATATAAAGTGCCAGCACAGTGAGGGGACACATTCAACAAAAAAATCCACCCCATACCCAGCCAGCAGGCTCACCTTTTGTGTAGTTATCTTCCCTGACTGAAACTTATGAATGTTTTCTGCTTCCTGTGATGCACGTGTTCTGGCTGCAGGCTGGCTTTCTTATGCAAATGCAGCCAGAGACTTACCCAACTGCTGACCAGGAGACAAAAGGAAAGGGGACCTTCAAGGGGGTTTACAGTGTCCGGCCGTCGCTTATATTTAATTAAAGGAGATAGTACTGTGTCAGCACAGCACAGCTGCCAAACGACAGCGGCCGTCGTGGGCCCCCTCACCTGTCTGGGCCCCATAGCAGCTGCTTAGTCTGCTCTATTCACGGAACGCCACTGATAGTGAGACCAGCAAAATTGTCAAATATGGTTTGTAAAAGCAAAATTTAGTTTGAAAAATGTAATTTCTATTTGTGATGTGGATGGAACTGTATCATAACTAATGAACCGTTTTAAAAATAGGAATAAAATAGAGATTAACCTCTTAGTGACCAATAATGTATATATAGTAGCTTGTCATGAGCAGGAGTCAGTTCCAGCATCATGGCATTCTATATACATCATTAATTTTAATATCTTTAAGCTGTTACTGAGTGAAAACACACAGCGACAGCTCCATGCAGACTATGGTCACTGACAGCTGATTTTCATGGCTACAGATGCAGGGATCCATTTCAGTCGTCACTGCTCTCTGATCGCTGTCATTGGTCAGACAATCTGACTGATCGATCACAGTGTTATGGGTTTACCATGACAGAGAGGAGTCAAAAGGGCACAGCACTTGATTTCTCCTACTACTACACAGGCTAGAAGCTCTTCACCTTCTTATAAAATGGAGTAAATTTCTTTGGGCAGTACAGTGGTTAATCTGCTCTATTGAGAGCTCCTGGAGCAAAGGCTCTCAGTTGTGCACTGTTAGCCACTCTCATAACCTATATAAATTGAGTCCTGGCTAGTACTCATTGTCACAGCTAGTTTTTGCTGACTGGCTAGAGGTTGTTGCTGGTGGTTATAGGACATATCAGTGACTTTTGCTAGGTTTTACATGTGTGATAATACCCTTTCTTCTCCTACTTTGGTTTTACCCCATCCTCCACTCCCAGGTGCATACCTCTGTTGCTTATGTATATTTGTATATTTTTTGTTACCCCTATTTGTATTACCTTGTTAGTCTGGTTGGTGTATTACAGTACACTACTATTTCCCTCTTCCCTGAGTGGAAGAAGGGCACAGACTGAGGGCGGATTCAGGAGCTGAGCAAGGTACGTGGCCCCGGCATCTTTACCATCAGAAGTAACCTGGGGAACAGGG
This sequence comes from Oophaga sylvatica, assembly GCA_033576555.1. Taxonomy (NCBI): domain Eukaryota; kingdom Metazoa; phylum Chordata; class Amphibia; order Anura; family Dendrobatidae; genus Oophaga; species Oophaga sylvatica. The sequence continues at coordinate 761,058,149 of JARQOD010000001.1, forward strand.
CGAGCTAGGGCACCCCCCCAGCATTAATAATAATCTTTACTTTTATATAGCGCTAACATATTCTGCAGCGCTTTACAGTTTTGCACACATTATCATGGCTGTACCCGATGGGGCTCACAATCTAAATTCCCTATCAGTAGGTCTTTGAAATGTGGGAGGAAACGGAGTGCCCGGAGGAAAGCTAAGCAATCACGGGGAGAACATACAAACTCCTTGAAGATGTTGTCCTTGGTGGTATTTGAACCCAGGACTCCAGTGCTGCAAGACTGCAGTGCTATCCACTGAGCCACCGTGCTGCCCATTAGGGAGAGACAAGGAGTCTCTGGTCCTAGGATACACGACAACAGAGTCATGACACACAGCATGTGACATTTCCCCTGTGAGGTACACATCAACATACTATGTCAACATTTTTGTTACTGGCATCATAAACAACTTTGAAAACACTAACGTGGCCGTTGCATCACGGAACACGGTCACCATGGTGATCTAGTGGTGGTGTCGGAAGACACCTGGAGGATGGCCATAGAAAAAGGTCTTCCTAGATTAAAGGAGCGGGTCTCGTACACTTGTAATGCCCATACACTAAGTTTATGGGCTGACAAACATTTCCCTCTAGGGGGTACACTTCAACGTACTGAGTCAACATTTGTTTTACGGGCATCATAAACACACTTAAAAACACTAACGTGGCTATTGCATCATGAAAAACAGTCACCCTGGTGATCTAGTGGTGGTATCGGAAGAGACCTGGAGGATGGCCTCAGAAAAAGGTCTTCCCAGTTTAACCCCTTAATGTCCATTGACAGTCCGTCATGGCAAGGTGTCAGTTTTGGCACCTTGACGGACTGTGCACGTCATCCCTTTGAACTACCACTGCGTGTGAACACACAGTGGTAGTTCAGTGCCGACAGCTGTCTATGACAGCTGACAGGCACAGCAAGCGGTGCGGGGACCTTTGCCGTCGGTCCCCACACTCACAGATCTGTGATTGGTCGGTCAATCTGACTGACCAAACACAGCAGCGATCGCGCAGGAGATGCTGAAATTTCAGCATCTCCAGCGCGATCAGTGCAGGAGCCGGCGCTTCCATGGCCGAGCTTCCTGCACTAACAGCCAGGAGCGTCGCCCCCGCCGCCCCCGCCGCCCCTGGCTGTTAACTCCCTGACTGCTGCGATCGAGTGCGATCGCAGCGCTCAGGGGGGAAGCAGAGAGTCGGGAGCTCCTTCTGCCTCAGATCGGCGCCCTGCAATGTATTTGCAGGGCCCGATCTCTGCCTTGATGACCCAGGGGTTGTCATGACAACCTCCGGGTCATCTAACTACGGAAAGCTGCTGTGATCAAGGTCACAGCAGCTTTCATATTAGTTACAATGCATTGCAATGCTGGAGCATTGCAATGCATTGTAACTGCAATAAAAAGTAAAAAAGTGAAAGTCCCATAAAGGGACAAGTTAAAAAAAATAATTTTTTTAAAAAAATTGTAAAAAAAAATATTAAAAAATAATTTAAAAAAAATCCACTAAAAAATACACATTTTTATGTAATAAAAAAAAGAAAAAAACAAAAAAATACACATGTTTGGTATCGCCGCGTCCGTAAAAATCCCATCTATAAAAGCGTAACCCTAGTTAACCCCTTCAGTGAAAGTCGTAAAAAAAACCCACAAAAAAGTAGTAAATTATACTTTTTCCAAGCGGTATCATTATACCGCTTGGAAAAAGTGCAATAACACGCGATCAAAAAGTCAGATATAAATAATCATGGTACCGCTGAAAACGGCATCTTGTCCCGCAAAAAACAAGCCGCAATACAGCATCATCAGCGAAAAAATAAAAAAGTTATAGTTCGCGGAATAAACTGATGCAAAAATAATTATTTTTTCTATAAAATTTTTTATTGTGTAAAAAACGCCAAAACATAAAAAAATATATAAATGAGGTATCACTGTAATCGCAGTGACCCGAAGAATAAAGCTGCTTTATCAATTTTACCACACGCGGAACGGAGGAAAAAAAAAAAAAAACAATTCCTGAATTGCTGGTTTTTGTTCATTCTGCTTCCACAAAAATCGGAATAGGAAGCGATCAAAAAACGTTATGTGCCCGAATATGGTATCAATAAAAACGTCAGCTCGTCCCACAAAAAATAAGCCTACAGATAACTCTGTCGGCCGAAATATGGAAAAATTATAGCTCTCAAAATACGGCGATGCAAAAATTTCTTACAAAAAATTATTCCAAAAAAAAGCATCTTTTAGTGTGTGACAGAAGCTAAACATGAAAAAGTGTATAAATCTGGTATCGCTGTAATCGCACCGATCCGAGGAATAAAGTCGCCTAATCACTAATACCGCACGAGGAACGGCATAAAAAAGAAAACCAATTCTTCACCTTTTGTGGATTTGTTCATTCTGCCTCCCAAAGATCGCATTAAGGCGATCACAGTGGTTCCCCCCCACATATGGGGTATCAGCGTACTCAGGACAAAATGCACATCAACTTTTGGGGCCCTATGTCTCCTGTTACCCTTATAAAAATAAAAATTTGGGGGCAAAAAGGTCATTTTTGTGGAAAAAAATATGATTTTTTTATTTTCACGGCTGTACGTTATAAACTTCTGTGAACCCCTTGGGGGTTCAAAGTGCTGACCACACATATAGATAAGTTCCTTGGGGGGTCTAGTTTGCAAAATGGGGTCATTTGTGGGGGGTTTCTACTGTTTAGGCACATCAAGGGCTCTCCAAGCGCGACATGACACCCGCAGACCCGTTCCATCAAAGTCTGCATTTGAAAAAGGCGCTCCTTCCCTTCCGAGCCCTGCCGTGCGTCAAAATAGTGGTTTACCCCCACATATGGGGTATCAGTGTGCTCAGGACAAATTGCACAATAACTTTTGGGGTCCTGTTACCCTTTGGAAAATAAAAATTGGGGGTGGAAAGATCATTTTTGTGGAAAAGATATGATTTTTTAATTTTACAGCTCTACGTTATAACCTTCTGTGAAGCCCTTGGGGGTTCAAAGCTCTCACCACACATCTAGATAAGTTCCTTGGGGGGTCTAGTTTCCAAAATGGGGTCACTTGTGGGGGGTTTCCACTGTTTAGGCACACAGGGACTCTCCAAATGCGACATGGCGTCCAATCTCAATTCCAGCCAAAAAAGTCAAATGGCGCTGCTTCCCTTCCAAGCTCTGCCATGCGCCCAAATAGTGGTCGCACTTGTCAAACACTATGTTTGACTCGTGTGAGCAACCTAACGAAATAATAGGAACAGCATCCAATCCAGGTGAAGTATAACAAGTCTTTATTCAGCCACCATAAAATACGACGTTTTGGCCATTTTCAGGCCTTTATCAAGTATATACTTGATAAAGGCCTGAAAATGGCCAAAACGTCGTATTTTATGGTGGCTGAATAAAGACTTGTTATACTTCACCTGGATTGGATGCTGTTCCTATTATTTCGTTGGACTGTTGTTCATTTGGATCCTTGAACGCCTGAGCGTGCATCCGTGCTAACTCCCGAGTGCTGTCAGCTGCTTGAATACTCGTGTGAGCAACCTGTCAATCAGTTTTCCAAGCGATGCCATAGATCGTGTTGTGAATGTTTTAGAAATGAATTCTGAGCAGAAGCTCCCTCTGGTGGTTACAAACAGTACTGAACAATTCAATGAGGATTGGCAATGAGGAATCATGGACTAGCTGGATATAAGGGAGGTTCCCTCTCATCATGGTTGCCGGTGATCAATTGTTCTTGTCTCAACGTTGTTTCCTGGTTCACTTGGAAGCTTGCTGAGTCTTGCCTCTTCTCCTGCTCTCAGATAAGATATTTTCTGTTTTTTGTTTTTGTGCTTGCCATTTGCATATTTCTATGCATTTCTGTGAAGTTAGCCAGGTTCCCCTCCCCGGGGGGCTTGGGCTCCTCTCAGTTCCTCTGGAGCCACTGTTATTTGTTCATTTGCCTTTTCCAGTTTTTTCAGTGGCTGCGGCTTAGTTTTGTTACACCAGAGAACTAATTTAGGTGGTAGAGGTCATGTGATCTCAGGTGTTTTTGCAATTAGTAGCGTTAGCTTTTTTTAAGGGTTTTTTTGGATTGCAGTAAGTATCCTTCCTATCCTTTTCTGTCTAGGCAGATTGGGCCCCAACGTTTGCTCATACTATTTTCTGTCTGTGTCTGTATTTCCTCTTGTCTAACCGCCATTACATGTTTGGGGGCTTCCTTTTTTCGTTGGGGATCTGCTCCGGGGCAGATAGCTTTCCTCTTTCTATCTTTAGGTGTAGTTAACCTCTCAGGCTGTGACGAGGCGTCTAAGACCAACGTAGGAACGCTCCACGGCTGCCTTCAGTTGTGGTGGTTAGTCAGGGTACTGCAATCCAGTAGATTCCAACCTCTCTGGTGTATTGACGTTTTTTGCCTGCTCTCCTCAGCTACCAAAACATAACAGTATCACCGGCCCAACTGAAAATTATATGGTACTCACAGAAGGGAAAAATAGTGTGAAAGAAAAAAGGTTGTCAGAGTTGTCAGAGAATTTTTTTTTTTTTTCTGTTTGTTGCATTTTTTCCCTCTTTTTCTCTGGGTGCTGAGGAGGATATTTTTTTTTTCTCTCTCTCTCAATGGAGTTTGCACAGTTGTCTGGCCGTGTGGATCAGCTTGCCACTGATGTTCGGAGTATTGCTACCTATCTGGCTAGGTTGCCAGTTGTGGAACCCAGGATCCCCATGCCAGATTTGTTTTGGGGGATCGAGCTAAATTTCTGAATTTCAAAAATAACTGTAAGTTGTTTTTTGCCTTAAAACCTAAGTCCTCAGGGAACGCAGCACAGCAGGTTCAAATTGTCATCTCTCTCCTGCGTGGCGATCCTCAGGATTGGGCTTTTTCCCTGACACCTGGGGACCCTGTTTTGAGTAATGTTGATGCATTTTTTCTGGCTCTGGGGTTATTGTACGATGAACCTAATGTCACTAATCAAGCTGAAAAAACCTTGTTGGCATTAAATCAGGGGCTTGAGGATGCTGAGTTGTACTGTCAGAAATTCCGAAAGTGGGCAGTTCTGACCAAATGGAATGATGATGCTTTGGCAGCCCTTTTTCAGAAGGGTCTGTCAGAGAATGTAAAAGATGTTATGGTGGGATTCCCTGCTCCCTCTGGTCTCAATGATTCTATGTCATTAGCGATTCAAATTGACAGACGTTTGCGTGAGCGTAGAAGTATGCGTGGAATAGTGTTGCCTTGTGAACCAGCTTCTGAACCCATGCAGTGTGATAGAGTGGCTTCTGGGGCACAGCGTCATGAGTTTCGAAAACACAATGGGTTATGTTTCTACTGTGGTGATGCCTCTCATGCTATTTCAGTCTGCCCTAAGCGGGGAAGATGTTTTGCACGCTCAGTTGTCTTGGGTAGTGTTCAGACTAAATTTCTGTTGACTGTTACCCTGATTTGCTCCCTGTCCACATTTTCTGCTCGGGCTTTTGTTGATTTGGGAGCAGCTATTAACCTGATGGATTTTGATTTTGCTAAACGTTGTGGGTTTCCCTTGATACCCCTACGGAAGTCTATTCCCCTACTGGGGATTGATTCTACCCTTTGGCTGAGAATAAACCCCAGTTCTCTACTCAGGTGATAATGAGGATTGAACCTGATCATCAGGAGCGTTGCAAATTTTTGGTGCTGTATAATCTGCATGACATTATTGTACTAGGTTTCCCTTGGTTACAGTCTCATAATCCTGTTTTGGATTGGAAATCTGTGTCTGTGACCAGTTGGGGCTGCCAATGTGTTAATGCCAACACTCATGTTTTTTCTGCCTCTCCCAGGCTCAGGATGTTCCTGACTTTTTGACTGATTTTTCTGATGTGTTTAGCGAAAGTAAATCTGCATCCTTGCCCCCCCATAGGAGCTATGACTGCGCTATTGAATTAGTGCCTGGTAGTAAATTCCCTAAAGGTCGCCTTTTTAACTTGTCTGTACCTGAACATGACGCTATGCGGTCTTATATCAAGGAGTCATTGGAGAAGGGTCATATCAGACCATCCTCTTCACCCTTGGGTGTCGGTTTTTTCTTTGTGGCCAAAAAGGATGGTTCATTAAGGCCGTGTATTGATTATCGTCTCTTGAACAATATCACTGTGAAATATCAATATCCGTTACCCTTGATTTCTGACCTGTTTTCCAGGGTGAAAAGTGCTACTTGGTTTACCAAGCTTGACCTCAGGGGGGCGTATAACCTTATTCGCATTAAGCACGGGGATGAATGGAAGACAGCGTTTAATACCCCAGAGGGGCATTTTGAGTACCTAGTGTTGCCCTTTGGGCTCACTAATGCTCCTTCCGTCTTCCAGTCCTTCATGAATGACATTTTCAGGGATTTTGTGGATAAATTTCTGATTGTTTATTTGAATGATATCTTGATTTTTTCCAATGACTGGGACTCTCATGTGAAACATGTTCGGACTGTGTTCCAGATTTTGAGAGAGAATGCTCTGTATGTGAAGGGATCAAAGTGTCTTTTTGGCGTACAGAAGATCTCATTTCTGGGATTCATTTTGTCTCCATCTGTTATTGAAATGGACCCGGTCAAGGTTCAGGCCATCTGTGATTGGGTCCAACCTACTTCATTAAAGGCTCTACAGAGATTCTTGGGTTTTGCCAATTTTTATCGTAAATTTATTGGTAATTTCTCTGTTATTGTTAAACCATTGACTGATTGGACCAAAAAGGGTTCTGATGTGGTGAATTGGCCTCCTGAGGCAGTCTCTGCATTTCAGGAACTTAAGCAGAGATTCACTTCTGCTCCTGTTCTACGGCAACCTGATGTTTCTCTGCCATTTCAGGTGGAGGTTGATGCCTCTGAAATTGGGGCAGGTGCCGTTTTGTCCCAAAGAGATCCTGAGACTTCTAAAAGTAACCCTTGAGCTTTTTTCTCTCGAAAATTTTCTCCAACTGAACGTAATTATGACGTGGGTAATCGGGAGTTATTGGCCATGAAGTGGGCTTTTGAAGAGTGGAGACATTGGCTGGAGGGAGCCAAACATCAGGTGGTGGTCCTCACGGACCATAAGAATCTGGTTTATCTGGAATCAGCCAAGCGACTTAATCCTAGACAGGCCAGGTGGGCTTTGTTTTTCACACGTTTTAATTTTGTGGTTTCCTTTCTTCCTGGCACTAAGAATGTTAAGGCGGATGCCCTCTCGAGGAGTTTCCTTGCGGACTCTCCTGAGTTATCTGATCCTGCTGTTATTTTGAAAGAGGGTGTGGTTCTTTCCGCCATCTCGCCAAATTTGAGACTGACTCTGGAGGGGTGTCAGGAGGATAAACCCGAGCGCTGCCCTATTGGGAAATTGTTTGTCCCAGACCAGGGGAAGAAGAGTGTGATGTCTGAGATTCATTGTTCCGCGTTGGCCGGTCATCCCGGAATTTTTGGTACCAGAGACTTGGTGAGTCGGTCCTTTTGGTGGCCTACTTTGTCTCGTGACGTCAGGGAGTTTGTGCCATCCTGTGGGACTTGCTCTCGCTCCAAGTCTTGCTCTAGCTCTAGTGGTTTGTTGATGCCATTGCCTGTGCCCAAGAGACCATGGACCCATATCTCTATGGATTTTATTTCCGACCTCCCTGTTTCTCAGAAAATGACAGCTATCTGGGTGATTTGTAATAGGTTTTCCAAGATGATACATCTTGTGCCATTACCTAAGTTGCCTTCCTCCTCCGAATTGGTGCCTTTGTTCCTTCAGCACGTGGTTCGGTTACACGGCATTCCTGAGAACATTGTGTCTGACAGAGGAGTCCAGTTTGTTTCCAGATTTTGGAGGACTTTTTGTTCTAAACTTGGTGTTCAATTGTCTTTCTCCTCTGCTTTTCACCTCAGACCAATGGACAAACTGAGAGAACAAACCAGACATTGGAGACTTATCTGAGATGCTTTGTGTCTGCTGATCAAGATGACTGGATCTCTTTTTTGCCTTTGGCTGAGTTTGCTCTTAATAATAGGGCAAGCTCTGCCACTTTGATGTCTCCATTTTTCTGCAATTTTGGGTTTCACCCTCGATTTTCTTCGGGACAGACGGAGGCTTCTGTCTGTCCGGGTGTTGACTCTGTTGTGGAGCGTATGCAGCAGATTTGGGACCAGGTATTGGAGAGGTTGTCTCTCTCTCAGGAAAGGGCCAGCTGTTTGCCAACCGGCATAGGACTGATGGTCCTCGGTTTAAAGTGGGGGACTTGGTCTGATTGTCCTCAAGAAATATCCCTATGAGAGTTGCATCTCCTAAGTTTAAGCCTAGGTTCATTGGACCTTATAAGATCATGGAGATTCTTAATCCTGTTTCCTTTCGTTTACTTCTTCCAGGGACATTTAAAATCCATAACGTGTTCCACAAGTCCTTATTGAAGAGGTTTGTCGAGCCAGTGGTTCCTATGGCTGCGCCTCCTGACCCTGTTTTGGTTGAGGGCAATCTGGAGTATGTGGTTGAGAAAATATTGGATTCTCGTTTTTCTAGACGGAAACTCCAGTATTTGGTTAAGTGGAGAGGTTATGGTCAGGAGGACAATTCTTGGGTGTTTGCTTCGGACATCCATGCTAGGAGACTGATCCGTGTGTATCACAGAGCTCATCCTGACCGACCTGGTTGCACAAATGAGAGTTGGTGACCCTCCTCAAGGGGGGTACTGTTGTGAATGTTTTAGAAATTAATTCTGAACAGAAGCTCCCTCTGGTGGTTACAAACAGTACTGAACCATTCAATGAGGATTGGCAATCAGGAATCACGGACTGGCTGGATATAAGGGAGGTTCCCTCCCATCATGGTTGCCGGTGATCAATTGTTCTTGTCTCAACGTTGTTTCCTGGTTCACTTTGGAAGCTTGCTAAATCTTGCCTCTTCTCCTGCTCTCAGATAAGATATTTTCTGTTTTTTGTTTTTGTGCTTTCCATTTGCATATTTCTCTGCTTTTGTGAAGTTAGCCAGGTTCCCCTCCCCGGGGGCTTGGGCTCCTCTCAGTTCCTCTGGAGCCACTGTTATTTCATTTGCTTCAGTTTTCATTGCTGGGTTTTTGTTCACAATTAGTGTAGTTGTTGTGTTTTGCAATATGTGCTTTTAGGTTTTTGGATTGCAAGTTCTTCTATCTTTTTTTAGCAGATTGCCATGCTACTATTCTGTCTGTGTCTGTTCTCTGTACATTACGTTTGGGTTCTTGTCTTGGATTCTCTGCGATAGCTTCTCTTATTAGGTATATAATAACATGACCAATATATGGATCGTGCAAGAGGTCTCCCAATAAAAAGAGATTGCACGAGAATGAGATGAAAATGTAGTTGTGTTTTTTTAATTTCATCCAAGTACAACAGAGAACAAATACATAACGTTTCGCGTAATAACAGCTCTAGTAATTAAGGAATAAGTATAGAAATGATGAAGTTGCGTGTGGCACATGGTATAAGCGCTGAAAGGATGCAAAGATACAATAGCCTGTATTGCCGCAAGTAAGGAAAACAGCTCAAGCCACAGTAGCAAAGGGGGGGTTAGTTATTGCCCATTGAACAGCGTCTGCATTCTTCACAGTAGCCAGGGTATGCGTGACGGAGAGCATGCGTGGTCAGATACCGAGCTCTGTGGTAGCTTGCAACGCTGTTTTCCTTTACAATTGCGGCCAACTCTAGCGCCCCCCTTTGGCTACTGTGGTAGCTTGCAACGCTGTTTCCTTTACATTGCGGCCAACTACTTAGCGGCGCTATTTCTTGTAGTCCTCTTTTGCATCTTATACAGCGCTTTTATACGGCTACTTGTGCCACCAGCGCCAGATCCTTCATCCATTTTACTATGTATCTAGTTATCTCTGTACTATTTCTGTAAGAAGCTGTGTAACGGCGAAAACGTTCATGTATTGTTACTCTTGTTGTTCACATTTGGATGCAAATTAAAAGAAACCATCAAGCAACTAACGTATTTTCTTATCTTCATTCTACGAGTCAAGTACCTTCTTTTTATCTTTATGTTGTTAACCTTCAGGCTGTGACAAGGCTCTAGGACCAACGTAGGAACGCTCACGACTGCCTAGTGTGGTGGTTAGTCAGGTATGCATCAGTGATTCATCTTGTGTATGCGTTTTGCCTGCTTCTCAGCTACAAACATAACATGATCGCTTGAACGCTAGCATTCTGCAAGTATATGCTGAAACGTAGTTTTGGCGGAATAGCTCATATTGTATTCCGCGCAGAGTGGATTGCGCGAATTCACGTATTCGCATTTGCACAGACCTATGGAATTTTACAAATATAAATCGGTTCAAGTTGTATAGATACACTTGTAACACTGTCCACTTGTAACCTTTACACATGCGCTTGGACAACATATACACATGCGCTGCCAATCGCGGTCACTCTACACCCGTACACACATGGCTCGGCTCCGCTTCCATACACTTCGTACACACAGGGCTCTGTTTTGTACGCCCCGTACACACACAGCACTGCTACAGCCACCTCGTACACACACGGCTCCGCTCCGTACACTTCGTACACACACGGCTCGCTCCGCACTCTACACACGGCTCGCTCCTAACTGTCACACATAGCTTCGCTCCGTACACTTTGTACACACACGGCTCTGCTATGTACACTTCGTACACACATGGGCTCCGCTCCGTACACACACAGCTCCGCTCCATGCACTTCGTACACACACGGTTCCGCTCCGTACACCTCGTACATGGCTCCACTCCGTACACTTCGTACACACACGGCTCCGCTCCGTACACCTCGTACACGACTCCGCTCCGTACACCTCATACACACACGGCTCTGCTCCGTTCTCCTCGTACACGACTCCGCTCCGTACACCTCATACACACACGGCTTCGCTCTGTACACCTCGTACACACACGGCTCCGCTCTGTACACCTCGTACACACGGCTCTGCTGCATCCACACTGTAAACCCCTCCTGATCCCACACATAAACTTACCTTCATCCAGCACCATGACAACCAGGACAGCAGACCTGCACACAGGGAGGCTGACCATGTAACCCCCTGACTCCTCCCCTCCTGTGACCTCATCACAGGTCCTGCTGCACATAAGAGGACAGCACAGCAACAGACTCCTGGCTGCCAGAAGGTGAAGTGGAAAGGTGGGAGGGTGAGGAAGGGGTGCATGGGGGGCGTGGCTGCTTCTCACTGCGGGACACATAGCACAGTGCGCAGTAGTGTAAGACTCAGCAGGGATTAAGGAGTGTTCTGAGTTCCGCTCTGCCGCCCCTAGCTGCCGCCTGAGACAGAAGGCTCAACTCACCTCATTATAGGTGCGCCACTGGAGGCAGTGCTGCAATGCTTCGAGCTTGTGACTGGTGTGGTACTTTCAGAGATGGAGGCTGAAGAGAAGGCGGAGGAGGAGGATGAGGTGCTGGAGCTGTACACTGTGGGGGCTACTCTGATTGACCTAGGGCCCACACTCCTCGGCGTTGGGATAACGTGTTCCATCCCAAGGTCCAACTGGGTCACGGCTTCCACTATGTTAACCCAGTGTGCCATCAGCGAGATGTACCGTCCCTGCCCACAAGCAATTGTCCATGTGTCCATGATTAGGTGGACTTTCCCAGTAACAGCATTGTTGAGGGCATGGGTAATGTTGTGGGACACGTTTTTGTGTAATGCCAGGACGATTCCGTCTCCACGAGCCTAAAAGGCAACATTTCGAGCGCAACAGACGAGAAATGTGTGAATTTAGTACTGTGGCCTGTGGGGCGTTGGCTGTGTATTTCCACTTGTGTTCCAATGACTGGGGTATGGACAACTGAAGGCTGCGCTGGGACAAAGATGTGGACGTGCTTGATGAGTGTGGGCAACGACAGGTGCAGGGCAGGAGGCATCTTCACAAGCACGTGGACAGGGGATTGACTTGCATGCACAACAGTGGAAGAAGCAGTGGTGTCACCCGCAGACACTGTTCCTGGAGCCTGGGGTTCGGCCCACAAAGTCGAGTGCTTTGCTGCCATGTGCCTGGTCATGCTGGTGGTGGTCAGGCTGGTAGTTTTGCTACCCCTGCTGATGCGGGCTTGGCAAGTGGTGCAAATAGCCTGTTTGGGGTTATCGGCAGAGTCTTTAAAAACAACCAGACTCGGGAAGACCTAACAGTTGTACTGATAACTTCCGTCGTGTTGATGTTACGAGGAACGGTTGTCTGCCTTTTGTCTGCGGCCACCACACTGCTTCTTCCTGCCTGTTGGGGTGCTACGCCTCGCTCCCGCTGTGTGCTGCTGTCCTCGCTCTGCATGTCCTCCTAACAGGTTGGGTCAGTTACTATATCATCCATCACCTCATCTTCCACTTCTGCACCCAGGTTCTCCTCCTGACTTTCTGCAATTTTGTCTCATCATCGTCCACTTCTTGTGACACGTTCCCACTGTCACTTCATGTGACAGTGGCTGCTCAAATATTTGGGCATCTCTACATGTGATCTCATCTTGCCACGCTTCCAGTGGACTGGACGAGAGGCCCGAATCTATAAATGCAAAAGTGAACAGCTCTTCAGAGTGTCCAAGTGTAGGAATCAGTTGTCTCCAAGCACTCGGCATGGTGGGAGGAAGGAGGATCTCGGCTACTCAGACTTGACCGTGTGGAAGACAGCAAAGTGACAGGAAGCAGTGTCCGCTATCCAACCAATAACCTTTTCACACAACTCTATGTTCTCTAGTGGTGTCCTGCTGCGGTCCCCTAGTAATTGGAACAGGAAGGTTGAGTCGAGAAGATGTGGGTGTTTGTTGTGACCCAATTTCAGCTTGCCCACAGCCTTGGCCTCTGCATGCACCATCACCATCAAGTCCACTTCCATGTCTCTTGCCATGAGCCATGCCCATTTTTAACATACTACAATATTTTCCACATTCACTACAAGTGCCTGACTTTGGAGCAAACTCATGTGATCCATGTGCATTAAAACCACAGTTTAAATTATGTGGCCTGTATGATACAGTTTATTTTTGGCAGCTAAATAGTGTCAATTACTAGGGTAAGACACAGCAAAAACAGCTAAATGGAGGCCGGAAATGCCACAATTTGTATACCACAGATAGATGAGACGTATAACGTAGATACCACAGTGTTCAATAAGTGGCCTGTGTTTTTAGTTTTATACAGCAAAATAGTGTCACTAACTAGGGGAGCAAACAGCAAAAACAGTTCAATGTAGGCCTGAAATGCCACAATTTGTAGACCACTGGTTGATGAGGCATGTGACGGAGATACCACACTGTAAAATATGTGGCCTAAATTTTTAGTTTTTTACAGCAAAATAGTGTCACTAGCTTGGGTAGCAAAGAGCAAAAACAGTTCAATGTAGGCCTGAAATTCCACAATTTATAGCCCACTGATAGATGTAGCATGTGACAGAGATACCACATTGTAAAATATGTGGCCTGTATTTGTATTTTTTTACAGCAAAATACTGTCAAGAACTAGGGTAACACACAGCAAAAACAGTTAAATGGAGGCCTGAAATGCCACAATTTGTAGCATAGTGATATTTGAGGAGTGTGACAGAGATATCACACTGTAAATATGTGGCCTGTATTTTTATTTTTTTACAGCAAAATACTGTCAAGAACAGCAAGAACAGTTGAATGGAGGCCTGAAATGCCACAATTTGTAGCCCACTGATAGATGAGGTGTGTGCTGAAGATACCACACTGTAAAATATGTGGACTGTATTTTTAGTTTTTTACAGCAAAATAGTGTCACTAACTATTGTAGCATACAGCAAAAACAGTTCAATGTAGGCCTGAAATGCCACATTTTGTAGCCCACTGATAGGTGAGGCGTCTGATGGAGATAGCCGCTTTCAAATATCTGTCCTGTATTTGTTTTGCTAAATTGTGTCAATAAGTAGGCTAAGACACAACAAAAAAATTCTATGGATGCCTGAAATGACACAATTTTGAGCACAAATGATATGCGATCCTTGTGGCCGACAAAGCCCAATGTAAAATATCTGCCCTGTAGCTAAATAATTTTTTGGCAGCTAAATATTTTTTTCCCAAAAATTTTACAGTGTCACAAAAATGTCAGAAATTTCTGTGCACTCAGATGTGATGGCTGGGACGGGCAAACTCATTTAAAATAGCTGGATTTTCACACTGTACTATGAAAAGGATCTGGCTGTATTCTGCAGTGTCAACAAGCAAATGGAGAAAAAGGGGGCTCTGGATTGCTTTGGAATAAAATAATCAGGATTAAGATGCAAATAAATTTTTAATGGCCACTGATACCTGGGGGTATGTATATATGGCCAATATATGTAATAGTCAGCAGCACCAGACGGTATTGGAATGGACCCTCTTGATGTATGCAATGAAGTATGCCACATACAATGCCTGCCTGCTACTGATATCTATATACCCACATACAGTGCCTGCATGCCTTGCTCTGATATGTATATACCCACAGACACTCCCTGCCTACCTAGCACTGCAATCTATATACCCCATAATTAGTCCTTAGAAGGACTGTTGATTAAGCTAGATTTGTTTATTATCTTATGGTATACCCACACTAACTTATAAACTCCCAAATCTAACCCTATCTCAGCAGAGCTCTCCCTGCACTAGCTGATTCCGGAGCTGAATTTGACAAGCATGACGACGCCAGGTCTCTTATAGACCTGATTACGCTGTGCGGCAAGCCAATCACTGTAATACCACAGCCAAGATGGCTGAGGCATTTTAGTGCATGGCAGACAATCCCTGCATGTTGATTGGCACTCTAAAGAGCGCCAAACATGCAGGGCGTGGACCAGAACTCCCGCCGAGCAATCCAGCAGCGAGTGCAGTGATGTTCGGGTGAGTACCAAGCATTACCGAGTATGCTCGGTTATCACTACTCTTCACACTTAATGGCAGATTTACAGTCCTTAGCCATGTGTTCTAGTGAGGTGCAGCACTTGAAATATACCCCAAGTTCACTTAGGATTTTCTTGTGCTCCTGCATGGTTTTGGACCTGAAACCTCTACATTTGTTCAATGAGTGTGTTTTTTTGTGAATGGGACACTCACGATTGAAAGACTTATCCCTCAACGGAATAGTGTACTGTTTGTCAGTAGGTGCTGCAGGTGGTGGCAGGTTAGTATTTCTGACGCTTTACACTGTTCCTCAAGTCCTTGCATCTATGTGTGACACTTTCATACCTTGATAATGATGTTGCTGGAGTTGCAGTGTTAGACTCCAGAAGTCGAGGCTAGGATCATTCCTCATTTGGTCCTGTTCGCCAATGAACCTGCAGAACTGAATGAACAGAGGAAATGTGACATCATGTGACCTTTTGTACCTGGAGACAGACACTGCCCACTTCTCTTGCAGACTGTTTAGCAGCTTTGAGACGATTTGGTTCACCCCATGGGCCGTGTCCAGGTAGCACAGTCCAGACAGACGAGGGTCTTTTTTTGCAAGTTCCAGCTCCATAAACAGATCACGTAAATCCAGAAGCTTGTGGGCTTCCTTAGGGTTGATCCTTGGAAAGTTCTGCAGTCTCTTGAAAAGAGACTTTTCTGTGACTTCAGTACTGTCGTAGGTCCTTTTGAGTCTCTGCCAGGCAGCAGCGAGACCTGCTTCAGCTTGTCCCACATAGACAGTCTTAAGACTCTTGATACGGTTTGTGGATTCTGGACCCAACCATTTGACCATAAGGTCGAGCTCCTGATCCGCCGATAAGTTGAGGTCAGCAATGGCGGCCTTGAAGGTTGCTTTCCAGGCTCTGTAGTTCTCTGCATGTTCATCGCATTTCGAGAGACTGGTGTTGATTAGCTCTCTGCTCACCATGAACCTGGCAAACTCATACATGTATGATTTTTCACTCCTTGCAACAGTATTAGCTTGTGGTGCCCCTCCGGTGTATAAGCTGTGTGGCGTGAAGGGGTGAATTGTTCCCGGGTTAAATGATGTCGCTGCAGGGTTGAGCTGTGGTTTAACCTATGGAGATTATGGTGACTGCTTCTTGAACTGTGAAGGCAGGCTGGAGTGCGCCTTGTGGTCGTCTTGCGGTGATGACTGCTCCTGACGGGACACATCATGGCGTTGGTCTTGGGTCTCTGCGAATGCTGTGGGTGACACTGGCACCGTAAGTTGCGCTAACTTGGACATTTTCGCAATGTTGAGTTGAACATCACTGGAGAAGGTATGCGCTGCAGGAATCTGTTTCTGCACGTAGTCGCTGGTACGAACAGCTGGGTCATCTTCTTCCAGTTGACGTAGGCATTTCGGGTGGAGGTTTTGATTTAATGCTTGCTTGAGTATTTTTACTTCGGCCAGCCCAATTTCTTCCTCCATTTCTGTTTGAAGAATCTTTGCCTGAGCCTCTGCTTTTTTTGTTCTGCCTCTGCTTCTGGTTTCTTTTCTGTGAAGGAACATCTTAGCTTGGATCATTCTGCGTTTAAATGGGCCTCCAGAATTCTGTCACTGAGGGCTGAAGTTCTTGAGCAAGAGGGTTTGTATGACTGAGCAGAGTGTTTGGATGAGCCTGACCTGCACGATCTAGTTTCTTGCAGATGAGCAATATGGAGCTCCTCTTTTTCTCTGGCGTCTTGAATGGCGGCTCCCTTTCTCTCTCTGTGGAATCTGCTTTGTCTTAATTCTGATAAGGCTTTCGTTGATATTAGAGTCTTTTAGAAAGGCAGCCTACCTTGTGGACACTCTCTTGTATCTTCCGTGGGTCGTGTCTAGCTGTCTTACAGTGTCCTGTAAACTCAATGCATCATCTTTGTGGCATTGAACGCTTGACATGAGGGAGGCCCATAGGTCATCCAGATTGTCATTGAACTTGTCCCTTGTGGAATGGTAGTTCTGATGGCCTTTAGCGTTGGCTTGAGGAGTGTACTGGTCGTGCGTCTTGGGCAGTTGTGGGAGCGTGTCTGCTTCCCGCGCTTCATCGTGTTCGGGGTCAGGCTGCGCCTGCTGTGCAGGATGTTCATCGGCCATTTGGTGCTATTATATTGTTACATCCGTACCCATACCTCCGCAGAGTCCCCGCTTTCAGTCTGCTCCCTGCTGCCCAGCTTCGGTCCCTGGTCCCTCTCCTGCTCCTGCTTCCTGGCGCACGGCCAGTAGATCTCAAGGTATGATGCTGAGGTTGCTCGCGTGCGCTCCCGGTCTCTTAAAGAGACAGCGCACATTTTTCAAATATGCTCCAGACCAATGTGTTATAGTGAGTACTATTTCTGGCCCCTCTGCCACAGAGGAGGTGCCGGAGCAACAAGTGTTTCCTGTTGCTAGTTTCCGGCTCAGGGTTTTATTGTGCCTGAGTTCTGTTGTGCACCGCTAGTGTCCTGCCAGTACCCAGCTGGGTCTCAAGCACCTCCAGCTGCAGAGTTGTGTCAAGAGGTTACTCGCCTGAGAGACCAGCAGGACAAGATCATGACCTATTTGCGCAACTTGTCTACATGTATGGACTCACTGATATCCTCGGCTTTTCCAGTCTCGACAACTGGCCTCCAGGTTCCCTGTTGCATGGTAGGTAAAGGACTTTGTCTGGCAGCTCCCACTCGATTTGATGGTGATCCTGTTCAGTGTCAAGGGTTCATTAACATATGCACACTGCACTTTTAACTCCTAGGGCATATGTTTGCTTCTGATCAAGGTGGGCTTCATTATGTCACACCTCTCTGGAGAGGCCGTCGCCTGGCTAAATCTGTTGTGGGAGAGAGGGGACCCTTTGGTTAATAATCTTCAGTCTTTCCTAGAGGCGTTCCACAGAACCTTCGACGAGCCTGGCCGTTCTTTGACAGCTTCTTCGCTCTCTGTCTACGCCAGGAGAGTCTCACGGTGGCACAGTACGCAGTTCGCTTCCGGACCCTTTCCTCAGAGTTATCCTGGAATGATGAGGCCTTGGTGGCTACCTTCTGGGAGAGTTTGTCCTGGAGAATGAAGGACGAGCTGGCAGGCTGGGATACTCCTGCGACTCTGAATGACCTGATATTCCTAGCAACTTGGATTGATGTTCGGTTTCAAGAAGGTTTCAGGGAATCCAAGTGGGAGAGGAGACCTTATCGCCTGGTTTCTAGTTTCCTAGTTTCCAGAAACCACTTGCAGCTCCGTCTCCAGCCCCTCTCCCTGAAGATATGCAAGTGGTCCAAGTGAGCTTGGCTAAACAGCGACAGAAGTCATGCTGATTAGAAGGGGATGCTTCTACTGTGGTGTTCTGAGCATCGGATCCACTTCTGTCCAGAGAAGTCAGGAAACTCCAGAGCCTAGGGTCGGTACGAGAGGCTTCTTTGGGTAATGGTCATCTCGCTCCTTCACTGCAAATGACTGTGTCTGTGTCCTTAGGCACGGTCAGATTTTCGGAACTTTGCTACCTGGATTCTGGAGCTGCTGGGAATCTCATCCAACAAGTGGTTGTGGACCTTACCATATTCAGTCCAGCGTCTTCCAAATCCATTGCGGATAACTCCCTGAATGGCAAACCCTTGACCGAGCCCGTTCAGTTCCACACTGAGCCAGTGGAACTTCGGGTAGGTCTAACGCATTCTGAAAGAATCTGTTTTTATATTTTGCCTGGTTTGTCTCACCCCTTGCTTCTAGGTTTACCATGGTTCCAAATGCATGAACCTGTCTTAAATAGGAGGACTGGAGAAGTCCTGCACTGGGGAGATTCCTGTTCCAATCGATGTATCGCTCCCATCCGTCCTGTTCCTCCTCCAGTCCAGCCAACTGCCCTACCAGGTTTACCATCCTCTTTCTGGGCTTTCTCTGATGTCTTCAGGAAAAAGGAAGCAAGGAGGCTGCCTCCACACAGGTCGTATGACTGTTCCATTGATCTGCTTCCCGTAACGTCTCCCCTCGGGGGCGAATCTATCCTCTTTCCCTGCGGAGACCCTGGCCATGTCAGAATACATCCAGGAGAACCTGACTAGAGGATTTATTCAGAAATCATCTTCTCCGGCGGGGGCAGGATTCTTCTTGTCAAGAAAAAGGATGGATCTCTATGGCCCTGTATCAATTACAGGGGATTAAACCAGATAACGGTAAAAAATAGATACCGGTTGCCACTTATTTCAGAGCTGTTTGACTGTCTCAGAGGGGCCAAGATCTTCACCAAACTAGATCTCAGAGGAAGCCTACAACCTGATTTGTATAAGTCAGGGAGACAAATGGAAAACAGCCTTTTACACTTGAGATGGACACTATGAATACCTGGCAATGCCGTTTGGACTCAGTAATGCACCCGCGGTATTCCAGGAGTTTGTAAACGCCAATTTTAGAGATCTCCTCTATTCATGTTTTGTTGTCTACTTGGATGACATCTTGATTTACTCAGCCGACTTAAGTCACTCATCTGATGCATCTTCGCCAGGTCTTGCAAAGGCTCAAGGAGAACAGACTGTTCTCCAAGTTTAAGAAGTGTGTCTTCGACCAATCTTCTCTGTCTTTTCTCTGTTACATAGTCTCGTCCACAGGTCTAAAGATGGATCCGGAGAAGTTATCTGCTATCCTCAAGTGTCCTCACCCGTCCGGGCTTAAAGCGATACAACGGTTCCTGGGATTCGCCAAATATTACCGACAATTTATTCCACACGTCTGTACGCGAGTAGCACCCATCTCGGCTTTAACTCGTAAAGGAGTTAACCCCAAGGATTGGACTCTAGAGGCGGAATAGGCCTTTACTTCATTAAAGAAAGACTTCTCCATCGACCGGACACTGATAAACAATTTTTTCTCGAGGTAGATGCTTCCTCCATAGGTGCTGGAGTGGTTCTCTCTCAAAAGTCGTCTACCGGTTGTATGGTCTCTTGCGGTTTTTTCTCGAAGGTTTTTTCCAATTCTGAAAGGAACTATTCAGTTGGAGATCTGGAATTATTGGCAATCAAGTTGGTCTTGCAAGAATAGCGACACCTTCTTGAGGGAGCAGTCCATCAGGTTGTCATATTCACCCATCATAAAAACCTTGCCTATCTCCAGTTTGCACAGAGGTTGAATCCCCACCAGGCCTGGTGGACCTTGTTTTTTCCTTGATTTAACTTTGTTCTTCACTTTCGCCCAGATGACAAGAGCGTCAAGGCCGATGCACTCTCCAGAGCCTTCCTGACTCCCGACTTAGAGGAAGAACCTCAATATATCATGGAGCCATCCAAGTTAGTGTCAGTAGCTGTTAGGGTCTGCGGAACGCACCTAATAGATATTGTTGAGAGGTGCGTTCGCAGCCCGGGGTCCACCGTGCAGGCAAAGCCCGCTGCTAGTAAGATGTCGAAAGTAGTGAACTCTGTTATCCCGCAGAGTCGCTAAAATAAACGCCGTAGCGTGCTGTGGCAGTTAGTGCAAACTTTGTTAATCCCCAGAGCCGCTAACGTGAATGCCACAGCGCTATATGGCGATAAGTACGAACTCACTTAACTTCAGTGAGCCGCAAAGTAAAACGCTAGGGCGCTGAACCAGCGTTACAAAGCGAACCCTGTTGCGTCACAGAGCAGCTGAGAAAAAGACTGTGTCCTGTTAGACTCACAGGGATACACAGATAACTGCTGTGCGGATAGCAGTCCGTGATCATGCAGACAGCAACGCAATCAAGCAATCTCCTCAACGGAGAAGCCGGTATTCTAGGGGCTTATTTCAGCCAAGCCCTAACCACGTGCAGCCAAATCTCCTCACCGGAGTAGCCGGTATTCTAGGGGCTTATTTCAGCCGAGCCCTAACCACATGCATACATGATCACACTGGCGCAAAGCACATAATGCAATTGATACTAGCGCATTGCGGCCCAGCCATGCCACCCTTTTATAGTAACAGCTACTGGACCTGCCAGAAACAAGGACCAATGAGAAACTGTTCCAAAACACATGTAGTTTCAGGGCCTTCCTGGCGGACCAATAGGAGCTGCTGCAGTACCTGAACATGTGACCCCTGATCTCCAATGAGAGATCTTACCCTGGGCATGCTCAGAAGGGGAAACGCAGGACTTCGTCCCAAAGACGTCTGCTCCAGTACTGGCTATAATAGCAGATCCAGGAGAGGCAGCAGCAAGTCTCTGCACCGTATTGGAATGGGCAAGACACTGGGACCGACGTCTCTGCTGAGCAGGCTCCACTGCGGACTGAGATAAATGGTAGACCGCAGCGGGACTGGTTCGAGACTCCCCTTGTGCAGTAGTGGGAACTTGAACCCTAACAGTAGCCTCTGTCAATCTCTCTTGGCTTCCTCCTGGAAAAATTCTTGTGCCCACTTCAGACAACTTATCTCCCATTGTTACTGGTGGCCTACCATGGGCAAAGATATCCTGGAGTATGTTGCAGCTTGTCCTTCATGTGCCCGTAACAAGACTGCGGCTCCTGACACTTCCTGTTCCTTTCACTCCCTTGCAGCACATTGCACAGCACATTGACACCTCATATAGTAATATGTAGCCCCCCAGAATATAATGTAGTCCCCTGAGAGAATAATACAGCCCCACCACAGAATATAATGCAGCCCCCATAGAGTATACTGTAGCCCCCTCATAAAGTAATATGGAGCCCCAGAATATAATGTAGTCCCCTGAGAATAATGCAGCCCCAATACAGAATATAATGCAGCCCCCCATAGAGTATACTGTAGCCCCTCATATAGTATGATGTAGCCCCCCAGAATATAATGTAGTCCCCTGAGAATAATGCAGTCCCCACACAGAAAATAATGTAGCCCCCTCATAAAGTATAATGCAGCCCCTCTCCACCCCATCATTATCCTCATCACCACCTCCATCATTGCCTTCTCTCCCACCACCCCTATCATTCTCCCCCACAAACCCCATCACTATCCATTCCACCACCTCAATCATTGCCTCCTCACCCACCACCATCATTGTCCATTTCATCACCTCCATCATCACCTCCATCATTGCCTCCCCCACCACCATCATTGCCCAGTTCATCACCTCCATCATTGCTTCCCAACCACCATCATTGCCCATCACCTCCATCATTGCCTCCCCCACCGCCATTCAATTGCCCATCACCTCCATCATTGCTTCGCCACCATCATTGCTCATCAACTCCATCATTTTCCTCCCCACCATCCTTGCCCATCACCTCCATCATTGCCTCCCCATCACCATCCTTGTCCATCACCTTCATCATTGCCTCCCCACCACCATCATTGCCCATCATCTCCATCATTGCCTCCTCCACCAATATCATTGTCCTTTCCCCACCACCCCTCTCTCTCACACACACACACACACACACACACACAGAAAGCACCGCATCACATACACACAGGAACACAGACACACAGCACAGCTCACCTCCCTGCAGCAGCAGCACATCCCGGCAGCCTCTTCCTCGTCGGAAGCTTTCTGTCTGAGACAGGCTGCTGGATGATGACGTCATCCAGTTGGGCTGTCTCATACAGGAAGAGCCGGGCAGGAATTAGGACACCGGGATGTGCTGCGCTGTGTGTTTGCGTGTGTGTATGTGGTGCTTTGTGTGTGTATGTGGTGCGGTGGTGGGGCTCTACATGTGGGCAGTGTTAGTTGCAGCCTTCCACTAACACTGCCCGCTATTAAAGAGGAATGGTATTCACGCCTCTCATGCACATAGGGCGTTGGGATGCGTGAATATTCATTTCGCTTTAGCAGCGGGGACAGGATCCTGTCTCCAGCTGCTGCTACGCTGGCACAGGTGGGCCCACTTGACTCAGGGGCCCATAGCCACTTGCTGGGGGCCCCTGGAGCGGTGGAGGTCCTAGGCAGCTGCTGGCCAGTATGCCAGCAGGTGTCAGTGCCTAGGCCCACCGATGAATCCTCCGGTTCTCTGGTGGGCCAGTCCGAGCCTGTGGTCAGGACTGAGTAGCTGAGCACGCAGTGATGATGTCATAGCTCCCTCTGCCTTGAAACATCGCAGATTCAAAGGGTTCTGAAGACAGTACAACTGCCGGGAACGAGGAGGGATGAGTATTAGAGGGGGGCCGTGCCAGCGCTGGCATCGGGCTTCACCAACTCACGGACCCCATAGCGTGTGCCCCAGACCCATTCGCCCAGGGCCCCCAACGCTTACCTGGGTTCGCCAGGTGGTACCGTCGCCCTGGTCATTGCATTGGGTCAGGACTGCGTGAATGCGCAATGTGATGAATACAGCAGCAAACAAGTGTATTGATCTTACACTTTACAGCAGTGGGGCTTATTTTAGTTATCTCACCGCTGCCACCAATATGTCATGAACTACAGATATTTATTTATATCCCACTTTCCAGTTCGCTCAGGAACTCGCAGCTCTCCGGCACCCCCCTTACCCTCAGCTCAGTCAGGGAACTGCACCTAGGATAATTAGTCGCCAGACGGGCCTGCTTGGATGTGTGCTGGCTATTAGGCACGCTGCAGCATTGGAATTATAACTGTTATGGAAATTTTTGCTAGGATAAATCTATCCCCATGTTTGCTTCTGCTGTTCCCAAATTAAGTGAGTATTTTTAAGAGCTCTTTGGAAATGAACACTGTCCACTCAAAAGTGCCAGCATAACATTCCATCAATACTGATGACTTTATTATTATCACATAGTCTTATACCTTTACAAAAAGGGATTGGTTAGTCAATTAACATACAATTAGAAGCTGCTAGATTATTGGCTGTCTGAATATATGAGTGTATGCAGTTTTCTTTAACTCTATCTTATCAAAGGTTGATTCGATGATTTATTACCCTTGCCCTAACTTTCCTGCGTTCTCAACAGAAAGTAGCCATCTACTCAGACCATCTGCCATTAGTTCCTCTTTTTCATGTTCTGAGAAAGTCCCTATGATAGTGATGGCTAACCTTGGCACTCCAGCTGTTGTACAACTACAACTCCCAGCATACCCTTGCAACCTGCAGCAGTTGAGGCATGCTGGGAGTTGTAATTCTCCAACAGCTGGAGTGCCAAGGTTCGCCATCACTGCCCTATGAGCTATCAATCTCTTGCACCAGCCTGACTTATGTGGGCCAGGGGTCGTGTCTTAAGCAACTGATTATAGCTAGCGTCAGCTTTGCATAGATATGTATGGGTACAGGGTTTAAGCAAGTGAGATCTACCTGAATATATATGAACTAGTGATGAACCCGTTCTACGCCCGGGTGGCAAGCATTTTTATAGGTACATGGTCTCCCATTCTGGTATGTGCTGCCCCCCTCCTATCCTGGTATGCATGGCACCCCTCATCCCTATCCTGGTATGTATGTTACCTGCTCATCCATATCCTGGTATTAATGGTTCCCTCACCCCCCAATCCTGGTATGCATGGTCCCTCACCCCCCAAACCTGGTATGCATGGTTCCCTCCTGCCCAATCCTGATATGCATGGTCCCCTCACCCCCCAATCCTGATGTGCATGGTCCCCTCACCCCCCTATTCTGATGTGCATGGTTCCCTCACCCCCCAATCCTGATGTGCATGGCCCCTCACCACCCTATCCTGATGTGCATGGTCCCCTCACCCCCAATCCTGATGTGCATGGCCCTCTCACCCCAAAATCCTGATGTGCATGGTCCCGTTACCCCGTCCTGTTGAGCATGGTCCCCTCACCCCCCAATCCTGATGTACATGGTCTCACCCCACAATCCTGATGTGCATGATCCCCTCACCCCCAATCCTGATGTGCATGGCCCCCTCACCCCCAATCCTGGTGTGCATGGTCCCTCAACACTCTACCTGATGTGCATGGTCCCTCATCCCCCAACCCTAATGTTGCATGGTCCCCTCACCCCCCAATCCTGATGTGCATGGTCCCCTCACCCCCAATCCTGATGTGCATGGTCCCTCACCCCCCAATCTGATGTGCATGGTCCTCTCACCCCCCAACCCTGATGTGCATGGTCCCTCACCCCCCAACCCTGATGTGCATGGTCCCCTCACCCCCCAATCCTGATGTGCATGGTCCCCTCATCCCCAATCCTGATGTGCATGGTCCCCTCACCCCCTATCCTGATGTGCATGGTCCCCTCACCCCCAACCCTGATATGCATGGTCCCCTCACCCCCCAACCTGATGTGCATGGTCCCCTCTACCCCCAACCCTGATGTGCATGGTCCCCTCACCCCCCAATCCTGATGTGCATGGTCCCCTCTACCCCCAACCCTGATATGCATGGTCCCCTCAGCTCCCAACCTGATGTGCATGGTCCCCTCACCTCCCAATCCTGATGTGCATGGTCCCCTCTACCCCCAACCTGATGTGCATGGTCCCTCACCCCCTATCCTGATGTACATGGTCCCCTCATACCCCAACCTGATGTGCATGGTCCCTCACCCCCAATCCTGATGTGCATGGTCCCCTCACCCCCAATTTGATGTGCATGGTCCCCTCACCCCCCAATCCTGATGTGTATGGTCCCCTCACCCCCATCCTGATGTGCATGGTCCCCTCACCCCCCAATCTGATGTGCATGGTCCTCTCACCCCCCAACCCTGATTGCATGGTCCCCTCACTCCCCAACCCTGATGTTGCATGGTCCCCTCACTCCCCAAACCTGATGTGCATGGTCCCCTAACCCCCAATCCTGATGTGCATGGTCCCTCACCCCCCAATCCTGATGTGCATGGTCCTCTCACCCCAACCTGATGTGCATGGTCCCTCACCCCCCAACCCTGATGTGCATGGTCCCTCACCCCCAATCCTGATGTGCATGGTCCCTCATCCCCCAATCCTGATGTGCATGGTCCCCTCACCCCCCTATCTTGATGTGCATGGTCCCCTCACCCCCCAACCCTGATATGCATGGTCCCCTCACCCCCCAACCCTGATATGCATGGTCCCCTCCTCCCAACCTGATGTGCATGGTCCCCTCACCCCCAATCCTGATGTGCATGCCCCCTCACCCCAATCCTGATGTGCATGGCCCCTCACCCCCCCCAATCCTGGTGTGCATGGTCCCCTCACCACTCTATCCTGATGTGCATGGCCCCCTCACCCCCCCAATCCTGGTGTGCATGGTCCCCTCACCACTCTATCCTGATGTGCATGGTCCCCTCACCCCCCAACCCTGATGTGCATGGTCCCCTCACCCCCCAATCCTGATGTGCATGGTCCCCTCACACCCCAACCCTGATGTACATGGTCCCCTCACCCCCAATCCTGATGTGCATGGTCCCCTCACCCCCCAACCCTGATTGCATGATCCCCTCACCCCCCAATCCTGATGTGCATGGTCCCCTCATCCCCAATCCTGATGTGCATGGCCCCCTCACCCCCAATCCTGGTGTGCATGGTCCCCTCACCCCCCAATCCTATGTGCATGGTCCCCTCACCCCCCAACCCTAATGTGCATGGTCCCCTCACCCCCCAATCCTGATGTGCATGGTCCCCTCATCCCAATCCTGATGTGCATGGCCCCCTCACCCTCCCAACCCTGATGTGCATGGTCCCTCTCACCCCCAATCCTGATGAGCATGGTCCCCTCACCCCCAATCCTGATGTGCATGGTCCCCTCACCCCCCAACCCTGTGTGCATGGTCCCCTCACCCAATCCTGATGTGCATGGTCCCTCACCCCAACACCCCCCAATCCTGATGTGCATGGTCCCTCACCCCCAACCCTGATGTGCATGGTCCCCTCACACCATCCCAAACCCTGATGTGCATGGTCCCCATGCACCCCTCCCAATCCTGATGTGCATGGTCCCCTCACCCCAATCCTGATGTGCATGGTCCCCTCACCCCCCCTATCCTGATGTGCATGGTCCCCACCCCCAACCCTGATATGCATGGTCCCCTCACCCCCAACCCTGATGTGCATGGTCCCTCATACCCCAACCCTGATATGCATGGTCCCTCACCCCCCAACCCTGATGTGCATGGTCCCCACCAATCCTGATGTGCATGTCCCTTCACCCCCCCAATCCTGATGTCATGTCCTCTCACCCAACCTGATGTGCAGGTCGTCACCCACCCTATGTCATGTCCTCACCCCCTATCTTATGTCATGGTCCCCTCACCCAACCCTGAAGCAGTCCTCACCCCAACCTGATATGCATGGTCCCCTCGCCCCCCAACCTGAGTGCATGGTCCCCTCACCCCCAATCCTGATTGCATGTCCCCTCATCCCCAATCCTGATGTGCATGGCCCCCTCACCCCAATCTGGTTGCATGGTCCCCTCACCACTCTATCCTGATGTGCATGGTCCCCTCACCCCCCAACCTAATGTGCATGTCCCCTCACCCCCAATCCTGATGTGCATGGTCCCCTCATCCCAATCTGATGTGCAGCCCCTCACCCTCCAACCCGATGTGTTGGTCCTCTCACCCCCAACCTGATGTGCATGTCCCCTCACTCCCCAACCTGATATCATGGTCCCCTCACCCCAACCTGATGTGCATGGTCCCCTCATCCCCCAACACTGATGTGCATGGTCTCCTCACCCCCAATCCTGATGTGCATGGTCCCCTCATCCCCAATCCTGATGTGCATGGTCCCCTCACCCCCTATCTTGATGTGCATGGTCCCCTCACCCCCCAACCCTGATATGCATGGTCCCCTCACCCCCCAACCCTGATATGCATGGTCCCCTCTCCTCCCAACCCTGATGTGCATGGTCCCCTCACCCCCCAATCCTGATGTGCATAGCCCCCTCATCCCCAATCCTGATGTGCATGGCCCCCTCACCCCCCCCCAATCCTGGTGTGCATGGTCCCCTCACCACTCTATCCTGATGTGCATGGCCCCCTCACCCCCCCAATCCTGGTGTGCATGGTCCCCTCACCACTCTATCCTGATGTGCATGGTCCCCTCACCCCCCAACCCTGATGTGCATGGTCCCCTCACCCCCCAATCCTGATGTGCATGGTCCCCTCACACCCCAACCCTGATGTACATGGTCCCCTCACCCCCCAATCCTGATGTGCATGGTCCCCTCACCCCCCAACCCTGATATGCATGATCCCCTCACCCCCCAATCTGATGTGCATGGTCCCCTCATCCCCAATCCTGATGTGCATGGCCCCCTCACCCCCAATCCTGGTGTGCATGGTCCCCTCACCCCCCAATCCTAATGTGCATGGTCCCCTCACCCCCCAACCCTAATGTGCATGGTCCCCTCACCCCCCAATCCTGATGTGCATGGTCCCCTCATCCCCAATCCTGATGTGCATGGCCCCCTCACCCTCCCAACCCTGATGTGCATGGTCCCCTCACCCCCCAATCCTGATGAGCATGGTCCCCTCACCCCCAACCCTGATGTGCATGGTCCCCTCACCCCCAACCCTGATGTGCATTGTCCCCTCACCCCCAATCCTGATGTGCATGGTCCCCTCACCCCCCCAATCCTGATGTGCATGGTCCTCTCACCCCCCAACCCTGATGTGCATGGTCCGCTCACCCCCCAACCCTGATGTGCATGGTCCCCTCACCCCCCAATCCTGATGTGCATGGTCCCCTCATCCCCAATCCTGATGTGCATGGTCCCCTCACCCCCCTATCCTGATGTGCATGGTCTCCCACCCCCAACCCTGATATGCATGGTCCCCTCACCCCCAACCCTGATGTGCATGGTCCCCTCATACCCACAACCCTGATATGCATGGTCCCCTCACCCCCAACCCTGATGTGCATGGTCCCCTCACCCCCCAATCCTGATGTGCATTTTCCCCTCATACCCCCAACCCTGATGTGCATGGTCCCCTCACCCCCCTATCCTGATGTGCATGGTCCCCTCATACCCCAACCCTGATGTGCATGGTCCCCTCACCCCCCAATCCTGATGTGTATGGTCCCTCACCCCCAATCCTGATGTGCATGGTCCCCTCACCCCCCCAATCCTGATGTGCATGGTCCTCTCACCCCCCAACCCTGATGTGCATGGTCCCCTCACTCCCCAACCCTGATGTGCATGGTCCCCTCACCCCACAATCCTGAATGTGCATGGTCCCCTCATCCCCAATTCTGATGTGCATGGTCCCCTCACCCCCCAATCCTGATGTTTATGGTCCCCTCACCCCCAATCCTGATGTGCATGGTCCCCTCACCCCCCAATCCTGATGTGCATGGTCCTCTCACCCCCCAACCCTGATGTGCATGGTCCCCTCACTCCCCAACCCTGATGTGCATGGTCCCCTCACCCCACAATCCTGATGTGCATGGTCCCCTCACCCCCAATCCTGATGTGCATGGTCCCCTCACCCCCCAATCCTGATGTGCATGGTCCTCTCACCCCCCAACCCTGATGTGCATGGTCCGCTCACCCCCAACCGTGATGTGCCTGGTCCCCTCACCCCCCAATCCGAATGTGCATGGTCCCCTCATCCCCAATCCTGATGTGCATGGTCCCCTCACCCCCTATCTTGATGTGCATGGTCCCCTCACCCCCCAACCCTGATATGCATGGTCCCCTCACCCCCCAACCCTGATGTGCATGGTCCCCTCATACCCCCAACCTGATGTGCATGGTTCCCTCACCCCCCAATCCTGATGTGTATGGTCCCCTCATACCCCCAACCCTGATATGCATGGTCCCCTCACCCCCCAACCCTGATGTGCATGGTCCCCTCACCCTCCAATCCTGATGTGCATGGTCCCCTCATACCCCCAACCCTGATGTGCATGGTCCCCTCACCCCCTATCCTGATGTGCATGGTCCCCTCATACCCCCAACCCTGATGTGCATGGTCCCCTCACCCCCTATCCTGATGTGCATGGTCCCCTCACCCCCAATCCTGATGTGCATGGTCCCCTCACCCCCCTATCCTGATGTGCATGGTCCCCTCACCCCCAACCCTGATATGCATTGTCCCTTCACACCCCCCAATCCTGATGTGCATGGTCCCCTCACCCCCCAATCCTGATATGCATGGTCCCCTCACCCCCAATCATGAAGTGCATGGTCCCCTCACCCCCCCAACCCTGATATGCATGGTCCCCTCACACCCCCCAATCCTGATGTGCATGGCCCCCTCACCCCCAATCCTG
Organism: Oophaga sylvatica; assembly: GCA_033576555.1. Taxonomy (NCBI): domain Eukaryota; kingdom Metazoa; phylum Chordata; class Amphibia; order Anura; family Dendrobatidae; genus Oophaga; species Oophaga sylvatica. Next base: position 761,088,021 of record JARQOD010000001.1, read on the forward strand.
ATGTGCATGGTCCCCTCACCCCCCAACCCTGATGTGCATGGTCCCCTCACCTCCCCATCCTGATATGCATGGCCCCCTTACCGCTATTAAACTGCACAGATACCCCAGAAAAAACAAACATTTATGCTCACCTTTCATCCCTGTGCTCCAGCGATGTTCCGTTCTGCTGGATGCCGGGGGAGGAGAGCGGCGCCGGAGTACGCGCATACCCATACCGCGCGGTCCGGCGCCGTATTGCTGAAGACACACTGTAAATGTGTCTTCAGCAAAATGGCGCCGGATAGCGCTATTGCGCATGCGCGATCCGACGCGCGCTCCTGGTCTCCTGCCCCGGAGAAGAGAAGCGCCGCAGCAACGCTCCTCCCGGTCAGGTAAGTATGTGAGTATGGCGCCGGAGATCGCGGTATGCATCCAGTACGCATACCGCGATCTCCGGCGCCATACATAGTAGTCACCGCTCTGGATGCCTCACTCTGTCTGGAGCCAGACTGCGCAGGCGTGTCGCGCTTGTGCAGTCTATAAAGGCTTCAGACAGAGTGACGCTCCAACCTTTATATTATAGATATACATTGAATACATGAAACACATATATACAGTGCCTTGCGAAAGTATTCGGCCCCCTGGAACTTTTCAACCTTTTCCCACATATCATGCTTCAAACATAAAGATACCAAATGTAAATTTTTGGTGAAGAATCAACAACAAGTGAGACACAATTGTGAAGTTGAACGAAATTTATTGGTTGTTTTAAATTTTTGTGGAAATACAAAAACTGAAAAGTGGGGAGTGCAATATTATTCGGCCCCTTTAACTTAATACTTTGTTGCGCCACCTTTTGCTGCGATTACAGCTGCAAGTCGCTTGGGGTATGTCTCTATCAATTTTGTACATCGAGAGACTGAAATTCTTGCCCATTTTTCCTTAGCAAACAGCTCGAGCTCAGTGAGGTTGGATGGAGATAATTCGTGAACAGCAGTTTTCGCTCTTTCCACAGATTCTTGATTGGATTCAGGTCTGGACTTTGACTTGGCCATTCTAACATCTGGATACATTTATTTGTGAACCATTCCATTGTAGATTTTGCTTTATATTTGGGATCATTGTCTTGTTGGAAGACAAATTTCTGTCCCAGCCTCAGGTCTTTTGCAGACTCCAACAGGTTTTCTTCAAGAATGGTCCTATATTTGGCTCTTCCCATCAATTTTACCCATCTTCCCTGTCCCTGCTGAAGAAAAGTAGGCCCAAACCATGATGCTGCCACCACCATGTTTGACAGTGGGGATGGTATGTTGGTATATGGAGCTGTGTTGCCTTTATGCCAAACATATCGTTTGGCATTGTTGCCAAAAAGTTCGATTTTGGTTTCATCTGACCAGAGCACCTTCTTCCACATGTTTGGTGTGTCTCCCAGGTGGCTTGTTGCAATCTTTAAACAACACTTTTTATGGATATCTTTGAGAAATGGCTTTCTTCTTGCCACTCTTCCATAAAGGCGAGATTTGTGCAGTGTACGACTGATTGTTGTCCTATAGACAGACAGTCCCACCTCAGCTGTGATATGGAAATTTAATTAGGATAAAAAATATCCTTCTGTGTTTGCTGCTTGCCATGTCCAAATCTCTATATAATGTCTTTTTGAGCGCTCAGAACGAAATGAGGACTGTCCACACGAAAGTGTCAGTATAACAGTTCGTCAAAGACATACATTTATTATTCATTCAAGGTTTTATACGTTTACAAAAAGGGGCTGGTTAGTCAATTAACATACAATTAAAAGCTGCTAGATTATTGGCTGTTCTAGTGTAAATATGATAATTATGATAATCATGATTAAAAGAGCTGAAGTTGCAGAATTATTGTTTATATTCTTGTGACCTAGTTGTCTTGCATAACTATAATGTAAACAACAGATATCTAATAGGACTTTTTGTACTTCATGCATTTGTTCCTTTACGAAGGCCTCTTATGAAGGCCAGATTTCTTTAAAACGACTGATTATATCTGGCCTAGAAATATGTGAGCACAGGGTTTTTTTAGCAAGTGAGATCTATCTAACTGTGAACTGTGAATACATATATGTGAATATACTTTGAATATATGGAATACATATATATTTCCATGACAGTCCCCCCTTAGATACCACTTGCCCTAAAAACCTGCTCCTGGCCAAAAGCGCTGCAACTCTTTTATGCTGCCGGTGAGTTGAGACACCCCTAGTACATGCCTCCCCCACCGAATACAGACTTTTCGCAAATGGGCGGTCAGGAGGACTGTCCCTGTCTGGGGTTTATGTGTTTGCAATCATAGTCTCCTTATTTGATAGGATGTTTCATCAAGGATGTGTATTCTCAGTCTGGAGGTAGTTCGGAGATCTGGTCAAGCCAGGCAGTTCCATCCGGACTGGTGCGAGGTCCAAGATGGTGAGTGGCATCAAATTGGTTGTCTCCTGAACAGTTTTTTCCATTTTCCTGCGGATACAAGGAATAACACAGCAACCAGTAATTAATGCAAAAATGAGAACCCCCATAATGGCTGTCCCAACCTGTGCCAACATTTTCTGCCACCCACTCATCCACCCAAAGTATCGATCCCATGGGTCAGTGACACCTGAGTTCTGTTTCAGTTCCTCTGATAACTCATTAAGTTTCTGTATTGCCATTGTGACTTTACCATTTGGGCCAGTGTTGTCTGGGATGTAGGTGCAACAGGTGTCTTTGATCATTTTGTAAACACCTCCTTTCTCAGCTAGAATCATATCCAAAGCCATTCTATTCTGGAATGCCATAATGGAAGTGGGGCCTAACTGTGCTGCCAAACCTTTTACAGCATCTATGGTGAAGTTAACAAATCTCTGCTGGTTATAATAGATGTAATTTATCCAATCAACATTTTTGTTTATAGTGACTCAAATCCTGCTTTAACTTGGTCTCTGGCCTTGAACTCATCAGGTAGGTCATCTGGTCATCTGTCTGGTCAGTCAGAGCATCCACGACATCCTTCATGGCTTAGGTGTCTCTCCTGGTACGGGAGCTTCCTTGCAATGCGATACGTGGATTCAGACAGGCTTTCCCTCTAGTTACACAGAGGTTGATGTCATCTGGGGCTCTTGGACAGGATCATCAAATCTGGCAGTGAGGAGAAAAACTCGAGAATGGACATTAGTTTTTGACCAATTCAATTACATAAGTGTTATGATTTGGTAGCTGAGGAGAGCAGGCAAAAAAAGCAATACACCAGAGAGGTTGGAATCTATGGGATTGCAGTACCCTGACTAACCACCACAACTAAAGGCAGCCGTGGAGCGTTCCTACGTTGGTCCTAGACACCTCGTCACAGCCTGAGAAGCTAACTACACCTAAAGATAGAAAAAGGAAAGCTATCTGCCCTGGAGCAGATCCCCAAAGAACATAGGAAGCCCCCAAACATGTAATGGCGGTTAGACAAGAGGAAATACAGACACAGACAGAAAATAGTATGAGCAAACGTTGGGGCCCAAACTTCCTAAATAGAAAAGGATAGGAAAGGCACTTACTGCAACCCCAAAAAACCCTGAAAAGTACCAACTCTACTAATTACAAAAACACCTGAGATCACACGACCTCTACCACCTAAATTAGTTCTCTGGTGTAACAAAAACTAAACAGCAACCACTGAAAAAACTGGAAAAGGCAAATGAACAAACAGTGGCTGAACTAAACTGAGAGGAGCATAAGCCCCCGAAGGGGACCCGGCAGACCCCCACAGAAGTGCAGGACAAAATGCAGGCACCAAAAATCTAAAAGAAGAAAATGTCTTATCTGTTAGCAGAAGATGCAGGCACGAAACAGCTTTTCTGGGTCTCTGGGAGTGTGCCTTATGCTAAACAGTGCAATTAGGAGTGTGTCATGCCATGGTTTGCGTGTCTCTTGGGCAATTTTTCAGCATTCTATTCTTAAGTGTTTTGTTCAGTTTTCTACCTTCCTGCTGCTCTGGGGGTGGTAAGGAGTGTGTAGGCCTAAATCTGACCCTACTGCTAATCGGGTCTTGTGTGTCAGATTTGCTGTGAATGCGGGTCCCTGATCACTTTCTATCATTTCTGGAACCCCGTATCTGCACACTATTTTCCGAAAGTAGCTTCGTTGCAGTAGTCTTTGCTGACTTGGAAGGCTTCTGTTCATCTTGAAAATTCTTCTTTTGACCACAATGGCGTATTTGAATCCTTCACTTGGCGATATCTGGATGTGGTCTATCTGGATCCTTTGAAGCTGGTAGAGTGGTCTTTCCAGATGAGGTGAGGGGGTCTTTCTTCCATACGTCCAGGCTTGCATTTGCCGCAGGTCAGACAGCTGCTGGTGAATTTGGCTGTTAGGGTGGAGATCCCTGAAGCGAAACAGTAAGCACCAATCAGATCATTCATTTGTGTCTTTGATATGTGGATGTGGGTCCATCTACCCATTGGACCACCATAGGGTGCATACTTTGTGGTAGGCAGAGTTTGAAGTCTATTATTGTTAGCCTTCCTTCTTCACGTGTTGCTTTTTTTTCGCATTCAGCTCTTCTTCTCCTTTTGAAGCTTGGTCTTGTAACTTCTTGAGCAGATCCCAGGACGTCTCTTTGTCAGGTTTCTTGTCTTCAGTCGTCATGTAGTAGCCGTCCGGCTCTACGACCTCTCCCACTTCTCCATGTTGTCTTCCTTTGGCTGCTTCTTTGGCTGCCATGTCCGCCATGTTATTGCCTCACGCCTCTTCTGTTCTCAGTTTTCCATGCACTTTGATTTTTCAAATTGCCACCATTTTGGAAGTTTGAGTATACCCAGTAGGTCCCTGAAGGCTCCATGATGCTTCACGGTTGTCCCGTTTGCTGTGATGAAGTCCCTTGTAGCCCAGATGGGTCTAAAGTCGTGTGCTATGCCATGCGAGTACCTGTAGTCCGTGTAGATGTTTGCAGTCTTGCCTTCTGCCATCTGGCAGGCCTTCGTCAGCGCTATCAATTCTGCTTCCTGGGCTGACAGGCTAGGTGACAGACTTCTGGACCACAGGATTTCTTGATTGCTGGTCACTGCACTTCCTGTGTTGAAACTTCTTCTGGAGCCATCCAAGTATCCCCCCTTGGGAGTGGGAGTAGAGTGGCCGGGCTGAGGACTGTAGATCTGGAGACGGTGACATTATGAGACAAAGGCAATAGAGGCACCACAAAGATGCCTGGCGGTGGAGAGATTACTGTTGGTTGAGCTTGATTGAAGATTGCCAAGATGTCATGTGGAGTGAGAGTTTCCAGTGGCTGTCCAAGAGTGATTTCAGCAACCTTGTCCAGGAGGGTGTGTGCTGCAGATACTGCCATCAGGCAGGAGGGTGCTCTTCTTGCAACTGGATCCAAGCGGGCTGAGAGGCAGCCTAAAAGTCTCTGTTTTCCCCGTGAATCCATGCCAGGACTCCAGTAGCATGATCTTCTTTCTTCCATCAGGTAGACGGAAAGACTTTTCATAGTCAGGTAGGCCTGGTATTGGCGCTGAGACTGTGGAGTTCTTCCAATCTCCTGAATGGGTTGAAGGCTGCGTCTGATAGAAGGAGCGGGGTTGCGTTGATGCAAGCGCACAGAGGCTGCATTAGGACTGAGGCATCAGGGATCCAGATTCTGCAATATGACACTAGACCAGGGAAGTCCTGCAGCATTCTTGGAGTTGTTGGGGGAGCCATCTTCTCCACAGTGGTCTTCCAGTCTTTTGACATGTGTTTCGTCTGGTGGGCAATACAGTGTCCCAGGGATGTAACTTGCTTCTGGCATCACTGGACTTTGTTCTTCCAGACCTTGCGTTGCTGTTCTTCCAGGTAGAGTAGGAGAGACAAGGAATAGACTGTGTTTTCTTCCCTAGTATTGGGCAGCATGTGTGACGTTGCATCTTCATCTTCATCAGATAAGAAGTGACATGGTGTACTTGGTGCATACACTGGGTGAGATTTGGGCTTTAAAGTTGTCTTGCTGCATGGGGATTTCCCACTTCCTTGCTGAGGCTGCGGTGGATCAGTGTCATGGTTCCATGCTAGCAGCCCTGTAGCTATACCACTCCCCTGTGAAGCCCTAGCAGTGGACTGTTGTGTCTGGGGGCTACATGTAGCGTTTTGTGTAGGGAGATCTGTACTTTCTTCTCCTGATATAATGACTGGCAATGTTTGTACTGTGCTTGGGATAGACAAGGTGCCCTGTTCTGGAAACACTGAATACAGGGACACCACATTGCTTGGATTGGGCGTTGACCCAGTTGATGAGGAAGTAGAAAAAAGAGGAAGAGAAGGGAGGTGTGAGGGAGGAGCGAGAGAAAGAGGAGGGGAGGGAGAGAAGAGTGAAAGGGGGAAAAGAGAGAAAGATGGAGGAGAGAGAGAGAAGAAAGATGGAGGGGGAGAAGTAGAAGAAGATGAAGAACAAGATTTGAGAGTTGGAGAGGAAAAGATAGAAGAAGAGGAAGATGAAGAAAATGGATGTGTTAGAGATGTGATGGAGGGAAAAGAAGGAATGAGAGGGATGGCAGCGAGGAAAGAGGAGAAAAGTCTGAAGAAGAAAGAGAAAGGGACTGAGAGAAGAAAAAGGAGAGGGTGTCCCCCCTGTGACTCTTGAGAGGGGATGGTTGAAACAAAAATGCCTTCTCCCTGTGGAGAGAGGCGGGGAGCATTTTTCCCTGTACAAGGCTCCTTACTCAATGAGAGCAGCCTACACCTGTCCCGTGTCTCCACATGATGGACATGTGATGTGTGTGACTCTGAATTCTGCTCTTGTGACATGTCAGTGATCTTTTTCTCACAGATGATTTAACACCTTTTCAAACTTATTCACATAAAAAAAAAAAAAAAAAAAAAAAAAATTTCCTCGCCGAATGCCCGACGGGAGGGGCTACTCAGACCACTGCGTAGTTTGTGTCTGCTCTTTCCCTCAGCCTGTAATTCTCCTTATCTATGTGACCTTGTTCTAAAGCAAGCTTGTAGAAAAAAAAATGGCTGGAGAAATAAAGCTCTAAAATAAATTTCTTAGAGAAAAAATCTCTCCAAAATCATTTAAAAATGTACTTAAAAGAAAAATTTTAAAAACAAAAGTTAGATTTAGTAAAAAAAAACCTCTAGAAAAAGGAAACAAAAAATAAATTCACCAAAAAGGGGAGAAAAGAAAAACCGTATTAATCATAAAACTCTGAAAAACAACCCTTGTTACTAAAACAGCTAATTAAAAATCTCTGGAATGTCAGCTGGCTGCTTCCCCCTCCCTTCCTTATATCTCTGCTTGCTGTCTCTATAGCCACTGAAATCACGTATCAAAAAAAAAAAAAATTATTATTATTCCTCAGAATAGCAAAAAAAAATGAATATAGTTCAGTCTGAATGCCTGAGAATTTTCACATTAAAACCTGTAGCCAAAAAACTAGCTTAAAAAAATAAAAATCAAAGCCAAGAAACAGAATGCCTGATAACGTGATTAGCAGAGGAGGGGGGGTCAAAGGGGTTTTCTCGCTGCTGCAGCCAGCACACTGCTCTGAATGAGATACTAACAGAGCGCACGGAGATGTGATTTAAAGCGACAGTACCTGATACAGACAGTGAGACAGACACCTGGGAGAATACGAATCCCTCTTTTGATGATCTGTGACACATACAAGCTGCTCTGGTAACTGATAACTCACCAATTGCACTGAGCGCGGTGAGGCTCAAGGTTCTATCGCTCTGTATCGTACGCCCTGGCTGGTGCGCCGGTCACAGTAATCTGCAATAGCCTTCATCAAAATTCTCACTATCCACGTCTGATTTGACTGGGATGGCCTCCCGGTGCGTGGACAATTATTGTGAGAACTTATCCAAACAAAGCTTCTGCCCTTCACGTCTGATTTGACTGGGATGGCCTCCCAGTGCGTGAAAGTTTACTGCAGAAACTTAACCGAACAAAGCCCTCGCTTCCACAACTGGATTTTTTGGGATAACCTCCCTCCAATGTGTGAAGAATATCTGCGTGGACTTATCCAAAACAAAGCTCCCGCCCTCCACGTCTGATTTGACTGGGATGGCCTCCCGGTGCGTGAAAGTTTACTGCGGGAACTTATGCAGCAATTGTCTTTTGCTATACAGCCCCCAGAGATCAGCAAGCAAAAACACAGTCACCGTTCCAACTTTCTCCCGGTTCACATAAAACATGAAACATATACAGCACAGCAGCAACCAACTCGGCTTATATCCCAGGGCTTTTGGATAAGGGTATGGACTTTTTACACAACCTGGGAATGCGGTGATGACCACGTCCGACCGGCTGGAAGTGTAGGCTAGGACTAGGCACAGGGAACATTCAGGTAAGATGACAAAGTTTTCTTACCTTACTGATGGAGCTGCAGTCTCCGTCCCGTGTGCCAAGGCCAGGGCCAACACCCCCGTCTCTCCGGTCGGCCGGGTCCTCGTGCGTTTCGTCCAATGCCCCGCGTGCAGGCGCCAACTGATATGGAAATTTAATTAGGATAAAAAATATCCTTCTGTGTTTGCTGCTTGCCATGTCCAAATCTCTATATAATGTCTTTTTGAGCGCTCAGAACGAAATGAGGACTGTCCACACGAAAGTGTCAGCATAACAGTTCGTCAAAGACATACATTTATTATTCATTCAAGGTTTTATACGTTTACAAAAAGGGGCTGGTTAGTCAATTAACATACAATTAAAAGCTGCTAGATTATTGGCTGTTCTAGTGTAAATATGATAATTATAATAATCGTGATTAAAAGAGCTGAAGTTGCAGAATTATTGTTTATATTCTTGTGACCTAGTTGTCTTGCATAACTATAATGTAAACAACAGATATCTAATAGGACTTTTTGTACTTCATGCATTTGTTCCTTTACGAAGGCCTCTTATGAAGGCCAGATTTCTTTAAAACGACTGATTATATCTGGCCTAGAAATATGTGAGCACAGGGTTTTTTTAGCAAGTGAGATCTATCTAACTGTGAACTGTGAATACATATATGTGAATATACTTTGAATATATGGAATACATATATATTTCCATGACAGCTGTAGATCTCTGCAGTTCATCCAGAGTGATCATGGGCCTCTTGGCTGCATCTCTGATCAGTCTTCTCCTTGTTTGAGATTAAAGTTTAGAGGGACGGCCAGGTCTTGGTAGATTTGCAGTGGTATGATACTCCTTCCATTTCAATATGATCGCTAGCACAGTGCTCCTTGGGATGTTTAACGTTTTGGAAATCATTTTGTATCCAAATCCGGCTTTAAACTTCTCCACAACAGTATCACGGACCTGCCTGTTGTGTTCCTTGGTCTTCATGATGCTCTCTGTGCTTCAAACAGAACCCTGAGACTATCACAGAGCAGGTGCATTTATACGGAGACTTGATTACACACAGGTGGATTATATTTATCATCAGTAGTCATTTAGGACAACATTGGATCATTCAGAGATCCACAATGAACTTCTGGAGTGAGTTTGCTACACTGAAAGTAAAGAGGCCGAATAATATTGCACGCCCCACTTTTCAATTTTTGTATTTCCTCAAAAATGTAAAATAACCAATAAATTTTGTTGAACTTCTCAACTGTGTCCACATTGCTGTTGATTCTTCACCAAAAATTTACATTTGGTATCTTTATGTTTGACGCATGATATATGGGAAAAGGTTGAAAAGTTCCAGGGGGCCGAATACTTTTGCAAGGCACTGTATTTCCATCACATAATTACTACAGCATGGGAATTATAACTACTCCTAGCCTCAGCCAGGCAATACGCTTATAAAACCCGCTCCGTCACTGCCAGCTTTACCCAATGCCCAGCACACCCTTGCTGCCACCAGCCTCTTGTTCTAGAATGTGGGGCAGGGGCCACCCCAATTTAGTAGCGTAATTCCCTTCGGAGGACGTGACAGTACGTTATAGAGCAAGGAGAAACAAAACTAGTAATTTTATATTTTACTCCAAAAAGGTAGGCAGTGTTTACAAAAGGTATAAAAAGTTTTTACAATATGAGACAATTAAAGTATGCACAAGACAATTAAAACATAAAGGGTATTAAAGGAATAAAACTTACAGTTGCTTAGATTATTTCAGGCAGACCATACGGTTGGGGGATGGGCAACACGTCACAGTGCATTACAGAGTTTCACTGCATCAGGTTTCCGGAGCAAAGCTGAAGCAAAAAGGGCTTACATGGTCTTATAACCCACTGGTAATGACATCACTGAAGTGGGTGGAGCTATGGAAGCACTCCTCTTTTCTCAGAATGAACATTTTGATACAAAACGTCTAAATTACATAACTCAGAGATGGAACCCCTACGGCGAGACACATAGGGTACCATCTTACTCCGCAGGACATTGGTGTTCATTTAAGTCTAAACGCGAAGTACCTGGATGGGTAGGCTAAGTAGGAATCAGTTTCTTGGATTCTGCTGATGCTGGAGTCTAGAAAACTGCAGGCCGGGTAGCTGGGTAGACGCACACCCCAAATATGTAATTGTCATACTCCTAACACCAACTGGGGGCAAAATATATGCCCTCATATTAAGTTTCTACATGAACAATAGAGCACATGTTCTCCCAACTGCCTTCAGCCAGCTTGGGCCACAAACTACTCAGTGGGGGGCTAGCAACCTAGTATCACGTTACACAGAGTGTGTGTGTAGCTGGATGGAGAGGTGAGGGGGGTCAGAAGCCCACAGCGTGAGTCTGCACAGACCTAAGGGATGTAGCAGAGCTCAATGTGCACGGAAAGTTCTGTAAGGGACTTTGAATGTGGGCAAAATGGGAGTATCATTATAGCGCCCGTGTGCTCCTCTGCCTACTGCAGTTTTAAAGGGCCCACATCCCCAAAAAATTTTTTTCCTTCTTCCTCCTTCTCTCTGGGACCCACCGGGCTTCTCACCGGTATGCCGGTGGGCCAGTCCAACCCTGCTCACAACCTGAAACAGCTATTCAGTACTTTTAATTCCCTCCTCCTTCCACCAGCTCCCCTTCCCTCCCCTTTCGTCTCAGCTGAATACTTTAACTCACCACCTGTGAACTTTACCCAATAACGCCCCACCTCATTCCAAACCTTACCACAGTTTTCATCCCAAATATAACTTACCTCTTCAACCTGTCGCTAACAACTGGTGTATTTCTTCCTGATTGAAACATACCTCGATCACACCCATCCTCAAAAAGCCGACTCTTGACCCATTCTCTGTGTCTAGCTATTGCACTATCTCATTTCTCCCCTATGCCTCAAAACTACTGGAACAACACGTCTATTTTGAACTGTCCTCCCACCTCTCCTCTTGCTCCTTCTTTGACCTCTTACAATCTGGCTTCAGACCGAACAATTCCACTGAAACTACCCTGACTAAAGTCACCAATGACCTACTGCCAAATGAAAGCGAAGCTAATTTGTCCTCCTCTTTCTCCTGGACCTGGCATATGCCTTTGACACAGTGGACCATTCCCTCTTGCTACAGACTTTATGATCTCTTGCCATTACAGACTTGGCCCTTTGTTGGATTTCCTCGAATCTAGCAGACAGGACATTCAGTATCTCCCACTCACACACCACCTCATCTCGCCCCCTATGGGTCGGTGTCCCCCAAGTTTTAGCTGTAGGCCTGGGCATTATTCTTAGGGCGCACACTCCTTCCCTCTGAAAGGGATCGTGCATGTCAACCTAAGGTCTTCCCAGCCTATAGCTGGACTACACCTTCTATTTAAGACTCCTCCTCCAATATGGAGGTGTATGAGCTAGGTTGTTAGTATGCCTTGCATGCTTGCTAGTTGTCAGATTCCCCAGGTCTACTTGTCTGCTTGTCTACCCTGTACCCATCTGCTCGTACATGGCTATGCTCTTCTGTCCATAAGCCCATGTCTAACACCCAGTCCAGCTCACACCTGCCAGAGCTTTTCTGTTCCTCAGCTGGTCCCATCCCTTCAGTGCCTGCCTGCATTCTTCATCCCTCCTTCGGGCCGTACCTGCTCTAGGGGGGTCAGCTGTCACCCTCTTTAGGTTAGCCCTGGAGTAGCACCTGGTGCCACCTCCTTGGGTCCCTTTTTTTGCTTGCTGCCACTTATCAGAGTTGCGATGTAATAGGCCACCTAGTTATGCCCCTCCAGGATTTCCGACAGATACGGCACAGTGGTTCCATCACTTTGCCCATTACAGTTTCCATCTGCTGGGTTGAATGTAATTTAAAAGGTGTCGGTCCCTATTATACTATTTCCGTTGTGGTGAAATTGATGCCACTTGTTGGTGTCTACCACTAATTTTTGTAAATGTGTAGACTCCAGGTTGGGTCTCTTTGATGCGTGTTGCCTGTAGCATTAGGCCTCCAAGACTGTCAGTCAACTACCCATGTTACTATCTTTAAATTTTTCTGACAATAGTAGTCTACGAAACTGATATTTTTGCCACCTGAGTGTGGCTGAGCATTTAAGCAGGTTGAACTGTTGCATGTGGTATCAGGGCTCCCAGCACAGCAGGCCTACATCGATTACTCACCCACCTCGTCTTAATTTGACGTTCAATTTAATGCTGTAAATGCTGGCCCAGACCCCGATACCTCATGCATGGCTGATTGCTGACGTGCCATGCTACAGTTTGTTTTGTGGGTGAATGGAAGCCACTTTCCTGGTGTCTGTCCCTCATTTGAAGTGTTTTGGTAGCTTTTGGGCCCTTTTAAAGGTGTTCTGTATGCATTTGTTTTTGCCTCACATTGAGCTGAATGGCGTTCAGTTATGTTCGGCGAATATTCGACGAATATATTGGCAAATATTGCAAATTTGGCAATTGTAATCCGAACTGAGCATTGAAATATTTGCTCATCTCTAGTTACTATACTTTTGAATGTGATTTTGAGCACCTGGAGGAGTGCAGTTTTTAAAATGGTATCACTTTGGGTATTTTTTTTTCATATAGACCCTCAAAGTCACTTCAAATGCGCTGTGGTCTCTAAAAAACTAGGTTGTGTAAATTTTGTTGGAAAAAAAAAAATACTGATGAACCTTTAACCATTCTGACTTAATAGCAAAAAAAATTATGTTTAACCCCTTAACCTCCAAGGGTGGTTTGCACGTTAATGACCGGGCCAATTTTTACAATTATGACCACTGTCACTTTATGAGGTAATAACTCTAGAACGCTTCAACGCATCTTGGCAATTTTGAGAATGTTTTCTCATGACATATTGTACTTCATGTTAGTGGTAAAATGTATTCGATATAACGTGTTTATTTATAAAAAAATGGAATTATGGCAAAAATTTTGCAATTTTCAAACTTTGAATTTTTATGCCCTTAAAACAGAGAAATATGTCACAGAAAATAGTTACTAAATTACATTTCCCACATGTCTACTTTACATGAGCACAATTTTGGAAGCAACATTTTTTTTTTTAGGAAGTTATAAGGGTTAAAATTGACAAGCGATTTCTCATTTTTACAACACCATTTTTTTTAGGGACCATATCACATTTTAAGTCACTTTGAGAGGTCTATATGATAGAAAATACCCAAAAGTGACACTATTCTAAAAACTGCACCCCTCAAGGTGCTCAAAACCACTTAACCCTTAATGTGCTTCACAGGAATTTTTGGAATGTTTAAAAAATGAACATTTAACTTTTTTGCACAAAATATTTAGTTCAGATCCAATTTTTTTATTTTACAAAGGGTAACAGGAGAAATTGGACCACAAAAGTTGTTGCGCAATTTTTCCTGAGTACGCTGATATTCCATATGTGGGGAAGAACCACTGCTTGGGTGCATGGCAGAGCTCAGAAGGGAAGGAGCACCGTTTGACTTTTCAATGCAAAATTGACTGGAATTGAGATCGGACGGCATGTTGCGTTTGAAGAACCCCTGATCTACCTAAACAGTGGAAACCCCCCACAAGTGACACAATTTTGGAAAGTAAACCCCCTAAGGAACTTATCTAGATGTGTGGTGAGCACTTTGAACCCCCAAGTGCTTCACAGAAGTTTATAATGTAGAACCGTAGAAATAAAAAATTATAATTTTTCCTCAAAAATGAACATTTAACTTTTTTGCACAAAATATTTAGTTCAGATCCAATTTTTTATTTTCCCAAGGGAAACAGGAGAAATTGGACCCCAAAAGTTGTTGTGCAATTTGTCCTGAGAACGCTGATACCCTATATGTGGGGGTAAACCACTATTTGGCTGCATGGCAGAGCTTGGAAGGGAAGGAGAATGCAGAATTGGCTTGACGCCATGTCGCATTTGGAGAGCCCCTGATGTACCTAAACAGCGGAAAACCACACAAATGACACCATTTTGGAAAATAGACCCCTCAAGGAGCTTGTCTAGATGTGTGGTGAGCACTTTGAACCCCCAAGGGCTTCACCGAAGTTTATAAAGATTTGGAATGTTTAGCTTGCAAAAAAGAAGACTGAGAGGAGACTTAATAGCTGTCTATAAATATCTCAAGGGCTGTCACATTGTAGAAGGATCATCTTTATTCTCATTTGCACAAGGAAAGACTAGAAGCAATGGGATGAAACTGAGTGGGAGGAGACACAGATTAGATATTAGAAAAAACTTCTTGACAGTTAGGGTGATAAAGGAGTGGAACAGGCTGCCACGAGAGGTGGTAAGTTCTCCTTCAATGGAAGTCTTCAAGCTGAGGCTGGACAGACATCTGTCTGGGATGATTTAGAGAATCCTGCTTTGAGCAGGGGGTTGGACCAGATGGCCCAGGAGGTCCCTTCCAACTCTACCATTCTGTGATTCTATGATAACATAGAGCCATAAAATTCAAAATATATTTTTTTCCACAAAAATGATCTTTTCACCACTAATTTTTATTTTTCCAAGGGTAACAAGACCACAAAAGTTATTTTGCAATTTGTACTGAGTACGCTGATACCCCATATGTGGGGGTAAACCACTGGATGGGCGCATGGCAGAGGCAGAGCACGGATGCGAATGAGCGCCGTTTGACTTTTTTATCGCAAAATTTGCTGGAATTGAGATCGGACGCCATGTCGCGTTTGGAGAGCCCCTGATGTGCCTGAACATTGGAAACTCCCCACAATTGACCCCATTTTGGAAACTAGACCTGCCAAGGAAGTTGTCTAGATGTGTGGTGAGAACTTTGAACCCCCAGGTGTTTCACTAAAGTTTATAACGCCCGAGCGTGAAATAAAAAAAATCATATTTTTTCCACAAACATGATCTTTTAGACCTCAATTTTTTATTTTTCCAAGGGTAACAGGAGAAATTGGACCCCAAAAGTTATTATCCAATTTGTCCTGAGTACACTGACACCCCATATGTGGGAGAAAACTAATGTATGGGTGAACGTTGGGGCTCGTAAGGGAAGTAGTGATGTTTTGGAATGCAGACTTTGATGGAATGGTATGCAGGTGTATTGTCGTGTTTGGAGAGCCCCTAATGTGCCTAAATAGTGGAAACCCCCACACGTGACCCCATTTTGGAAACTAGACCCTCCCAAGGAACTTATCTAGATGTGTGGGGAGAACTTTAAACCCCAAAGTGCTTCACAGAAGTTTATATCGTAGAGCCATAAAAATAAAAAATCATTTTTTTCCACAAAAATTATATTTTCGCCCCCAATTTTTTATTTTCCCAAGAGTAACAGAAGAAATTGGACCCCAAGAGGGATTGTGCAATTTGTCCTGAGTACGCTGATTCCCCATATGTGGGGAAAAAACACTGTTTGGGCACATGGCAGAGCTCGGAAGGGAAGGAGCACCATTTGACTTTTTCAACGCAGAATTGGCTGGAATTGAGATCAGACGCCATGTCACGTTTGGAGAGCCGCTGATGTGCCTAAACAGTGGAAACCCCCCAATTCTAACTCCAAACCTAACCCCAACACATCCCTAACCCTAATCCCAACCCTAACACTAACCCTAACAGGAAAATGGAAATAAATACATTTTTTTAATTTTATTATTTTTTTCTTACTAAGGGGGTGATAAAGGGGGTTTTATTTACAATTTATAGCGGGTTTTTATATTGCGTTTTATAATTGGCAGCTGTGTTAAGAGACGCTTTTTGTTGCAAAAAAATAGTTTTTGCATCACCACATTTTGAGAGCTATAATTTTTGCATATTTTGGCCCACAGAGTTATGTGAGGTAATATTTTTTGTGGGACGAGTTGACGTTTTTATTGGTACCATTTTTGGGCACATGACATTTTTTGATCGCTTTTTATTCCGATTTTTGGGAGGCACAATGAACAAAAAACAGCAATTCATGAATTTCTTTGGAGGGGCGTTTATACCGTTCTACGTGTGGTAAAATTGATAAAGTAGTTTTCTTCTTCGGGTTAGTATGATTACAGCGATACCTCATTTGTATCTCTTTTTATGGTTTGGCGCTTTTATACAATAAAAACTATTTTATAAAAAACTAATTTTTACATTGTTTTATTCTGCGAGCTATAACTTTTTTATTTTTTTGCTGATGATGCTGAATGGTGGCTCGTTTTTTGCGGGACAAGATGATGTTTTCAGCGGTACCATGTTTATTTATATCCGTATTTTTGATCACGTGTTATTCCACTTTTTGTTTGGCGATATGATGATAAAGCATTGTTTTTTTACCTGTTTTTTTTTAAGGGGTTCACTAAAGGGGTTAACTAGTGGGACAGTTTTATAGGACGGGTCATTACGGACACGGTGATACTGAATATGTGTACTTTTATTGTTTATTTTTTTATTTACATAATAATGTGTTTATTGGGGAAATAAATCTTTTAACCCCTTAACGACCAAGCCATTTTGTAGGTTAAAGACCAGGCCAATTTTTACATTTCTGACCACTGTCTCTTTATGTGCTTATAACTCTGGAACGCTTCAACGGATCTTGGCGATTCTGAGAATGTTTTCTCGTGACATATTGTACTTCATGATAGTGGTAAAATTTCTTCAATATAACTTGCGTTTATTTATGAAAAAAATGGAAATATGGCAAAAATTTTGAAAATTTAGCAATTTTCAAACTTTTAATTTTTATGCCATTAAATCAGAGAGATATGTCACAAAAAATAGTTAATAAATAACATTTCCTATATGTCTACTTTACATCAGCACAATTTTGGAACCAAAATTTTTTTTGTTAGGAAGTTATAAGTGTTAAAATTGACCAGCAATTTCTCATTTTTCCAACAAAATTTACAAAACCATTTTTTTAGAGACCACCTCACATTTGAAGTGAATTTGAGGGGTCAATATGACAGAAAATACCCAAAAGTGACACCATTCTAAAAACTGCACCCCTCATGGTGTTCAAAGCCACATTCAAGAAGTTTATTAACCTTTTAGGTACTTCACAAGAATTGAAGCAATGTGGAAGGATAAAAAGTACATTTAACTTTTTTTCCCAAAATTTTTCTTTCAACACAATTTTTTATATTTTGTCAAGGGTATCAGTAGAAAATGAACCATAATAATTGTTGTACAATTTCTCCTGAGTACACCGATACCCCATGTGTGGGGGAAAACCAATCTTTAGGTGCACGGCAGTGCTCAGAAGGGAAGGAGCATCATTTGAGATTTTGAATGTCAAATTGGCTGGAATCGAGAGCGGACACCATGTCGCGTTTGGAGAGTCCTTGATGTACCTAAACAGTGGAAACCCCGCATAAGTGACCACATTTTGGAAACTAGACCCCCCAAGGAACTTATCTAGATCTGTGGTGAGCACTTTGAACCCCCAAGGGCTTCACAGAAGTTTATAACGTAGAGCCGTGAAAATAAAAAAATCATATTTTTTTCCACAAAAATGACCTTTTTGCCCCCAAATTTTTATTTTTATAAGGGTAACAGGGGAAATAGGACCCCAAAAGTTGATGTGCATTTTGTCCTGAGTACGCTGATATCCCATATGTGGGGGGGAACCACAGAATGAACAAATCAACAAAAGGTGAAGAATTGGTTTTATTTTTTACACCGTTCCTCGTGCGGCATTAGTGATT
>JARQOD010000001.1:761106059-761123532 GCA_033576555.1 Oophaga sylvatica
GGGGAAGACATTTTGCACGCTCAGTTGTCTTGGGTAGTGTTCAGACTAAATTTCTGTTGACTGTTACCCTGATTTGCTCCCTGTCCACATTTTCTGCTCAGGCTTTTGTTGATTCGGGACCAGCTATTAACCTGATGGATTTTGATTCAGCTAAACGTTGTGGGTTTCCCTTGATACCCCTACGGAAGTCTATTCCCCTACTGGGGATTGATTCTACCCCTTTGGCTGAGAATAAACCTCAGTTCTCTAATCAGTTGATAATGAGGGTTGAACCTGATCATCAGGAGAGTTGCAAATTTTTGGTGCTGTATAATCTGCATGACATTATTGTACTAGGTTTCCCTTGGTTACAGTCTCATAATCCTGTTTTGGATTGGAAATCTGTGTCTGTAACCAGTTGGGGCTGCCAATGTGTTAATGCTAACACTCCTGTTTTTTCTGCCTCTCCCCAGGCTCAAGATGTTCCTGACTTTTTGACTGATTTTTCTGATGTATTTAGCGAAAGTAAATCTGCATCCTTGCCCCCCATAGGAGCTATGACTGCGCTATTGAATTAGTGCCTGGTAGTAAATTCCCTAAAAGTCACCTTTTTAACTTGTCTGTACCTGAACATGACGCTATGCGGTCTTATATCAAGGAGTCATTGGAGAAGGGTCATATCAGACCATCCTCTTCACCCTTGGGTGCCGGTTTTTTCTTTGTGGCCAAAAAGGATGGTTCATTAAGGCCGTGTATTGATTATCATCTCTTGAACAATATCACTGTGAAATATCAATATCCGTTACTCTTGATTTCTGACCTGTTTTCCAGGGTGAAAAGTGCTACTTGGTTTACCAAGCTTGACCTCAGGGGGGCGTATAACCTTATTCGCATTAAGCACGGGGATGAATGGAAGACGGCGTTTAATACCCCAGAGGGGCATTTTGAGTACCTAGTGATGCCCTTTGGGCTCACTAATGCTCCATCCGTCTTCCAGTCCTTCATGAATGACATTTTCAGGGATTTTGTGGATAAATTTCTGATTGTTTATTTGGATGATATCTTGATTTTTTCCAATGACTGGGACTCTCATGTGAAACATGTTCGGACTGTGTTCCAGATTTTGAGAGAGAATGCTCTGTATGTGAAGGGATCAAAGTGTCTTTTTGGCGTACAGAGGATCTCATTTCTGGGATTCATTTTGTCTCCATCTGTTATTGAAATGGACCCGGTCAAGGTTCAGGCCATCTGTGATTGGGTCCAACCTACTTCATTAAAGGCTCTTCAGAGATTCTTGGGTTTTGCCAATTTTTATCGTAAATTTATTGGTAATTTCTCCGTTATTGTTAAACCATTGACTGATTTGACCAAAAAGGGTTCTGATGTGGTGAATTGGCCTCCTGAGGCAGTCTCTGCGTTTCAGGAACTTAAACAGAGATTCACTTCTGCTCCTGTTCTACGGCAGCCTGATGTTTCTCTGCCATTTCAGGTGGAGGTTGATGCCTCTGAAATTGGGGCAGGTGCCGTTTTGTCCCAAAGAGATCCTGAGACCTCTAAAAGTAACCCTTGTGCTTTTTTCTCTCGAAAATTTTCTCCAACTGAACGTAATTATGACGTGGGTAATCGGGAGTTATTGGCCATGAAGTGGGCTTTTGAAGAGTGGAGACATTGGCTGGAGGGAGCCAAACATCAGGTGGTGGTCCTCACGGACCATAAGAATCTGGTTTATCTGGAATCAGCCAAGCGTCTTAATCCTAGACAGGCCAGGTGGGCCTTGTTTTTCACACGTTTTAATTTTGTGGTTTCCTTTCTTCCTGGCACTGAGAATGTTAAGGTGGATGCCCTCTCGAGGAGTTTCCTTGCGGACTCTCCTGAGTTATCTGATCCTGCTGTTATTTTGAAAGAGGGTGTAGTTCTTTCCGCCATCTCGCCCAATTTGAGACTGGCTCTGGAAGGGTGTCAGGAGGATAAACCCGAGCGCTGCCCTGTTGGGAAATTGTTTGTCCCAGACCAGTGGAAGAAGAGTGTGATGTCTGAGATTCATTGTTCCGCGTTGGCCGGTCATCCCGGAATTTTTGGTACCAGAGACTTGGTGAGTCGGTCCTTTTGGTGGCCTACTTTGTCTCGTGACGTCAGGGAGTTTGTGCAGTCCTGTGGGACTTGTTCTCGCTCCAAGCCTTGCTCTCGCTCTAGTGGTTTGTTGATGCCATTGCCTGTGCCCAAGAGACCATGGACCCATATCTCTATGGATTTTATTTCCGACCTCCCTGTTTCTCAGAGAATGACCGTTATCTGGGTGATTTGTGATAGGTTTTCCAAGATGATGCATCTTGTGCCATTACCTAAGTTGATTTCCTCCTCCGAATTGGTGCCTTTGTTCCTTCAGCACGTGGTTCGGTTACACGGCATTCCTGAGAACATTGTGTCTGACAGAGGAGTCCAGTTTGTTTCCAGATTTTGGAGGACTTTTTGTTCTAAACTTGGTGTTCAATTGTCTTTCTCCTCTGCTTTTCATCCTCAGACCAAAGGACAGACTGAGAGAACAAACCAGACATTGGAGACTTATCTGAGATGCTTTGTGCCTGCTGATCAAGATGACTGGGTCTCTTTTTTGCCTTTGGCTGAGTTTGCTCTTAATAATAGGGCAAGCTCTGCCACTTTGATGTCTCCATTTTTCTGCAATTTTGGGTTTCACCCTCGATTTTCTTCGGGACAGACGGAGGCTTCTGTCTGTCTGGGTGTTGACTCTGTTGTGAAGCGTATGCAGCAGATTTGGGACCAGGTAGTGGAGAGGTTGTCCCTCTCTCAGGAGAAGGCCCAGCGGTTTGCCAACCGGCATAGGACTGATGGTCCTCGGTTTAAAGTGGGGGACTTGGTCTGGTTGTCCTCAAGAAATATCCCTATGAGAGTTGCATCTCCTAAGTTTAAGCCTAGGTTCATTGGACCTTATAAGATCATGGAGATTCTTAATCCTGTTTCCTTCCGTTTGCTTCTTCCAGGGACATTTAAGATCCATAACGTGTTCCACAAGTCCTTATTGAAGAGGTTTGTCGAGCCAGTGGTTCCTATGGCTGCGTCTCCTGACCCTGTTTTGGTTGAGGGCAATCTGGAGTATGTGGGTGAGAAAATATTGGATTCTCATTTTTCTAGACGGAAACTCCAGTATTTGGTTAAGTGGAGAGGTTATGGTCAGGAGGACAATTCTTGGGTGTTTGCTTCGGACATCCATGCTAGGAGACTGATCCGTGCGTATCACAGAGCTTATCCTGACCGACCTGGTTGCACAAATGAGGGTTCGGTGAACCCTCCTCAAGGGGGGGGTACTGTTGTGAATGTTTTAGAAATGAATTCTGAGCAGAAGCTCCCTCTGGTGGTTACAAACAGTACTGAACCATTCAATGAGGATTGGCAATCAGGAATCACAGACTGGCTGGATATAAGGGAGGTTCCCTCCCATCATGGTTGCCGGTGATCAATTGTTCTTGTCTCAACGTTGTTTCCTGGTTCACTTGGAAGCTTGCTGAGTCTTGCCTCTTCTCCTGCTCTCAGATAAGATATTTTCTGTTTTTTGTTTTTGTGCTTGCCATTTGCATATTTCTCTGCATTTCTGTGAGGTTGGCCAGGTTCCCCTCCCCGGGGGCTTGGGCTCCTCTCGGTTCCTCTGGAGCCACTGTTGTTTGTTCATTTGCCTTTTCCAGTTTTTTCAGTGGCTGCGGCTTAGTTTTGTTACACCAGAGAACTAATTTACGTGGTAGAGGTCGTGTGGTCTCAGGTGTTTTTGCAATTAGTAGCGTTGGCTTTTTTAGGGTTTTTTTTGGATTGCAGTAAGTATCCTTCCTATCCTTTTCTGTCTAGGCAGATTGGGCCCCAGCAATTGCTCATACAATTTTCTGTCTGTGTCTGTATTGCCTCTTGTCTAACCGCCATTACATGTTTGGGGGCTTCCTATGTTCTTTGGGGATCTGCTCCGGGTCAGATAGCTTTCCTCTTTCTATCTTTAGGTGTAGTTAACCTCTCAGGCTGTGACGAGGCGTCTAGGACCAACGTAGGAACGCTCCACGGCTGCCTTTAGTTGTGGTGGTTAGTCAGGGTACTGCAATCCAGTAGATTCCAACCTCTCTGGTGTATTGCCATTTTTGCCTGCTCTCCTCAGCTACCGAAAAATAACAGTCTGTCAATAACATCTGTTTTTGTTCTTCTTCATAGTTCCCTAACCAACAGAACCCTGGTGGTAAGGAACTTACTACATCAGAAAAACTGCACTGAGTTAATTTTGTGAAAGAGATGAATAATCAGCCTTTGTTTTCAGAAAACATAGAGCCCGAGGAGCTAACAATCACCATTCTAATGTCAAGCTGTGTTTCATGCTCTGTGAACTGTTGTGGTAGCATCACTCTGAACCAGGACAAATCTTGAGGTGGTAATTAAGTGGGGGTGAGGAGGGGGGAAATGAAGTGCTGGCAATTTTATACATGGAAGCACATGTCAGGTGAATCAGGGATAAAGATGATGATTATTCTGAAGTAAGGCCATCGGAGGAGGAACTTACTGACATTGGCGATACAGTGTGGAAGAAGTGTGTCAAGGTGATTTTTATGAGGTCAGCTCTGGAGCAGGTGATACCACTCCTGCTATTGGTGTAGGAGGCTCTAAAGCAACTGAAAGGTCTGGTTGTCATGATTGGAATTCATATATATGAGGTTCCTGTTATGGGTCTGCAACTCAGAAGAGTGGGGGTGAATCTGACCCTGCACTAGGACTAGACTCGATCCCTACGATTGAGCGGGCGACCTATTACTTGCGAATAGACCCACTGATGATCCTAGTCTAGACTCAAGCGAAGACCTGAAGGTGGGGGAAGGGGATCCCTGAAAGAGCTAGTGACTGGGAACAAAACACTGGTAACCTCCTAGCAGGGAAATAGAGGAAGCTGCAGAAACAAAAGGAAAAAACAAAAAGACTAAGCAAGCAGAACTAGGGATCCCAGAACTGCACAAAGTATAGCACAATGCTATCAAGGCTCCTAGCCAGAACTCAAGCGGATTAAAACTGATGTCCAGCAAGGACTGGGAGGCAGGTGCAGGGTAATAAAGGGTGATACAATCACATGACCAACGTCAAGCCCAGCACCAGGGGAAAACAGACCAGCAGCCATAAACCACAACAAGATGGCGGATGGTCAAACTGAATAGATTCTAACAGTTCCCATGTATAGAATTTCTTTTGATGCTTATTGACCACTTTATGGTCTCAGCAAGAGGAAACTAAACCTTGGATGTCTCGATTTGTATAGACTAGGAATAAGTACTCTTCATGAGCACATGAAGCAAATCACTTATTAGGTAAAGTCAAGCTGGCCATTAGTGATGGTCGGACCCGTGGATGTTCGAGTTCGCCGGGTTCGGAGAACACCTAAAAAAGTTTGGTTTGGGTTCCAGAACGGTACCTGAACTCGAACCCCAACCCAGACCCTATTCGAATGAATGGAGGGGCAAACATCAGGTGTTTCTCATGCTTTCATCTGTGCAACAGTGCGATAAACACTGGCTCTAATTGGCAGTAAGTTGGTTATCTCCGGTCAGAGTGATGCGGTTCCCACGCTGTCATACAGATGACAGCGTGTGAGCCAGCAGCTATGACCAGTGGTAAAAAGGTGACAGTTGATCACAGGCTTCAACTGATAAGAGTACTGCTCTGATCATCCTACGCCTGGTCTCATTGATAACAGCGAGAGCATACGTACAATGATGAGAGTATTCACCAGCCGATGCCTAAAATAAATAAATAAATAAAACAGGTAAAGCTGACAGCTGTGGCCTGCAGCTCCAGCTGTCAGCTTTATATTGGCTACTTATAAATAATAGAGGGTCCCACACGGTTTTTTTAAATTATTTAAATAAATAATTTAAAAAACGTTGCGAGGTCCTCCCCATTTTTTAAGACCAGCCAAGCTAAAGGAGATATCTGGGGGCCTGATGTTCTCAGACTGGGAAGGGGCCATAGATATTGGCCCTCTGCAGCCTAAAAATATCAGCCCGCAGTCATCCCAGTAAAGGTGAATCTATTATATACGCCAATTCTGATGCTTTGCCCGGTTCTTACCACTTGCCGTGGTGTGGTGGCAAGTGGGGTAATATTTTTGTGGATAATGCCAGCTTTGTAATGTCAACTGACATCAAGCCCACAGGTTAGTAATGGAGATGGGTCTATAAGACTAACCTTATAGTCTAAATGTAATAAAAACATACACTGACTGAAGGCCTTTAATTGAAATAAAAACACAGACTCCATTTTTTGAAAGAAGCACTCCTCATACTCTTACCCTTAATTAAAACTGTAAAATTAAAACTAATAAAACACCATGTTCCTCACCTGTCCAACAATAATCCATTTTTCCCACACAGTGGTCCAACTCTTTTACATGTGGATTGCATGGCTGAGTGATGGCATGATGCTCAGCTATGAATCCAGGAGACATTGAGCTGAGCCTGAGAACCTAGTGCTGAGCACTGACATTAAAAGGAGACTGGAGTTCATAGCCAATGTAGCAAAGTTGGCCTGTTTGTGGGACAAATGGATTGTTGTCGGACAGGTGAGGAATATGGTGTTTAATTTTTTTTAATTTTACAATAATAAATTGGTAAAAGAGGATGGGTGTTTTTATATGAAATATAGCACTTTTTATGTGTGTTTTGTTCATCTAAAGACTTTTTTATGTGTGTGTCTTTATTTAATTTTCACAACAGGTTTAGTAATGTGGGTTGTCTTATAGATGCCACTCCATTACTAACCCCTGGGCTTGATGTGAGCTGACATTACAAAGCTGTCATTAAGCCCACAAATATTATCCCACTTGCCATCATAGCAGGGCAAGTAGGAAGAACAAAACTAAGCACCAGAATTGGTGCATCTTACGGATGTTCCATTTCTGGGGCAGCTGAGAGCTGATGTTCTTAATCTGGGAGGAGGCCAATATCCATGGCTCCTTTCTAGGCTAGTAATATCATTCTACAGTTGTCTGTTTAGCCTTTTCTGGCTAGTAAATATAGGGGGGGCACCACATCATTTTGGGGGATCTCCCCTATAATAACTAGCAAAGGCTAAGCTAACAGCTGTGAGCTGATATTAATAGCCTGGGAACGTTTATGACTATTCGTTCCTTCCCAGAACATAAATATCAGCCACCAGCCATCTGCTTATCCTTTTTTTTTTTATTTATTAACAAGTACAGTAAAATACAGACCCAAGATAACCTTAGTTCACAACCTTCAAGTGTTCCAGCAGCTGGAAATGCAGGTAATTTAAAGTGTCCTTCAATGTTTTCTATGAGGTTTACAGGCCTCGTAGCTTCCGGTTACCAGACTTCACAGCCAAAGGGTCTCCCGGTGGGTGGAATGCTGCACTAATGATTGCTGGAGAGCCGAGTGCCAGTATTGCAGTTGTTCATCAGTCCAGCACTGGCGCTGCACAGAATGAGAACCTCCACTTTATTTAAATAAATAATTAAAAAAATGGCTTGTGGTCCCCCCATTTTTTATAAACAGCCAAGCTAAAGCAGACAGCTGGGGCTTGTATTCTCAGCCTGGGAAAGGACTATGTATATTGGGCCTCCCCAGCCTAAAAACAGCAGACCAGAGCTGCCCCAGAAAAAGAGGCATCTATTCCATGCGCCAATTCTGGAATCTTTCCCTGCTCTTCCCACTTTCCCTGGTGCGTTAACAAGTGGGGTAATATTTGTGGGGTTGATGTCAGTGTGGAATGCCCAGGGTAAGTATTGGAGAGGTGTCTATAATGGTATGTGAATGCTGCTGGTTGAACGCTGCATACCCACAGCATCCAGATGTTACAGCATAGTGGATGGGATTTCTAGAAATCCCATGCCCACTATGCGTCCATAAATGCCCACGGATCACCCGTGGAGACGGACATGTGGCGCATCTTTCCAGACCACAGCAAGTCAATTTCACCAATGAAATTTCACCAATAAAATGTATTGGACGCAGTGAATGTGCATGGTTCAGTGAATGCATGCGTATTAACCTCTGTTCATTAGACAGCAGTGCTTTGGACGTAGCACATGTTCGCTGCCATGTCCAAAGTGATGCCACCTCTGGATTGCCTGTACATACCTTAAGAAACCCCCATTGCTGACCTTGTTGTGAAAATTAAATAAAGACACACACATAAAAAATTCCTTTATTAGAAATAAACATTCCCCACTCTTCTTTATCCATGTATTATTGTAAAATTAAAAATAATAAAACACCATATTTCATTATTTGTTCCTGTGACTTGTGTCACTTCCTCTTGGGAGATCTCGGGATGCAAGGTTACTATGTATTGTGAATCGTAAATCTTCCATTTAGCCTGAGTGTTTGTGTCCCACATTATATCAATTTAGTTTTCATTGGTGCTGGAGAGGTTAATAACCCTATTCTATGCTGGTCAGAAACTTGCAGCTCCATTTTCAGCTGCTTCTGATCTAGTCATTACCTCTCCCTATAAAAGCTGACCAAACCCTCTCTGTCTTGCCGGGGAAAGCCCTGCTTCCTTGCTTCTTGGAGACACAGTGCTGAATAGGAGTTTGTTGTTGCTACTGGAGATTCGTTTCCCTGTACTGTGTGCTAAAGCTAAGTGTTTTGAGTAGAGTTGTTGTAGAAGTGTTCTGTGGCTTAATGTAGAACGTGTGTGTTTATCTCCTGGTTCATGTTCCCACTTACAGTAGTTTATTTCTCCCTGTCCCCATCCTCCTCCCTATTGTTGGTTAGTGCTTTTGTGTGACAGAGATTTTCTATTATCCCTGTTTTGTCTTTTTTGTCTTGTTTACATTACATTTCTGTCCCAGGGGAGGGGACAGACCAAGGATTAACAGGAGCATAGTAAGGTCAGAAATTCTGGCCTTTCTATTTTTAAGAGTACTCCCATGCCAGGGATAGGTAGGGTCCCAGTTCCAGAGACAGTTTGAGGCCCCCCCTTCCTTACCAAAGACCATCACAGCATGACAATTTCTCATCTGTCTGACGACAATCCATTTGTCCCAAGAAGAGGCCAACTCAGGTACATCTGGATTGTATGGCTAACTGGTGTCATGATGCGACCACTCAGCCATGAATCCAGGACACACTGAGCTGAGCCTGAGAGCGCAGCTTCAGTGACCAGCAGTGACATCATTGAGGTTACCACCGGTCACAGGCAGTGGTCCTCAGGCTCAGCTCAGTGTTTGCTAGATTCACAGCTGAGCAGTCGCATCATGCCACCTCTCAGCCATGCATACCAAGTGTAGCTGGGTTGGCTTCTTCATGGGACAAATGGATTATCATCGGACAGGTGAGGTATATTGTGTTTCATTATTTTAATTTTACATCAATAAATTGGTAAAAGAGGGTAGGGAATGTTTCTTTCAGATAAAAGAGTGTGTTTATTTCAATCAATAGACTTTACTCTGGGTATGTTATTATTGCATTTAGACTATGGGTTTAGTATTGGGGGTGTCTTATAGACATCTTTCCATTATTAATCCCTGGACTTAATGTTAGCTGACATTACAAAGCTGACATCAACCTCACAAATATTACCCCACTTGGCACTGCACCAGGGAAAGTGGAAACAGCGGTGCAAAAAGCCTAAATTGGGGCATGTGCCTTTTCTGGGGTGGCTGCGGGTTTCTATTTTTAGGCTGGGGGGCAATATCCATGGCCCCTTACCAGTTTGAGAATACCAGCCCACAGCTGTCTGCTTTAGCTTGGCTGGTTGTTAAAAATGAGAAGGACCCCACACCATGTTTTCTTTTAATTAATTATTTAAGTAACTTTAAAAAACGTAGTGGAGACCCCTTTATTTTTGATAATCAGCCAAGATAACGCTGACAGCTGAGGGCTGCAGTCTGCAACTTCGGATTCTGCCTGTGCTGGTTAGCAAGAATAGAGGGAACCCCATGCCATTTTTTAAATTTTTTTTTATTAATTGCACAGGTGCCGCTGGTGAATTCTCTCATCATCATATACCGTGACCGGCGGTAACCTTTTTACCATCGGTCATAGCTGCTGGCTCACATGCTGTCATGTGTATGACAGCATGGAAACTGCAGAGCTTTGACCAGTGGTAATGAACTTGCTGCTGATCAGAGTGGGTGTTTCTCGTGCTGTCACACAGCTGACAGTTTGGGAAATGCTGGATGTTCGGGTTGCCAAACTCTAACAGTAACATGGACTTCATTGAGAAGTCCATGTACTGGGTCCATGCATGGACCCCAGATGTTTGGTACAGACCACGAACTTTACTGTTTGGGTTCGCCCATCCATACTGCCCAGCATTCACCTCCTATTTATCATGCTTGTCTGTCAAACAAACCACACCCTAAAGTAGTAACTACCCAGTGTCATCATCACCACCATCATCATTGTCATACTCCTATAATGCATGTCACATTCCAAGTATGATTTCTTCTCTGTCACAATGCCAAATATTCATCCCCGATTATTTACTCTAAGTCATCTGTTGGTTTGCCAACTATACTTCTGTTCTTCAGTATAGGAAAATGTAGGCCATTCTATAGACTTGTCTTTGAGCTCCAATGTGCACTGCAATATACATACATGGAGCAGTAACAATGGTCAAGAACATCACACAATTGGGAAAATAAATATTTGATACACTGCCGATTTTGCAAGTTTTCTCAGTTACAATGAATGGAGAGGTCTGTAATTTTTAATGTAGGTACACTTCAACTGTGAGAGACAGAATTTAAAAAAATCAAGAAAATCACATTGTATGACGTTTACATAATTAATTTGTATTTTATTGCATGAAATAAGCATTTGGTACAGTAGAAAAACAGAACTTAATATTTGGTAAAAAAAAAACCTATGTTTGAAATTACATATGATAATACATAATCAGATTACATAATCACATGTTTCCTGTAGTTCTTGACCAAATTTGCACACACTGCAATAGAGATTTTGGCCCACTCCTCCATACAGATCTTCTCCAAAAAATATCCCTCCAAAGATTTTCTATTAGATTCAGGTCTAGAAACTAGCTAGGACACTCCAGGACCTTGAACTTCATATTACGGAGCCACTCCTTAGTTGTCCTGGCTGTGTGTTTTGGGTCATTGTCATGCTGGGCAGCATGGTGGCTCAGTGGTTAGTACTGCAGCACTGGGGTTCTGGGTTCAAATCCCACCAAGGATAACATCTGCAAGGAGTTTGTTTGATCTCCCCGTGTTTGCGTGGGTTTCCTCCGAGTACTCCACTTTACTCTCACATTCCAAAGACATACTGATAGAGAATTTAGATTGTGAGCCTCATTGGGGACAGAGATGATTATATATGGAAAGCGCTGTGGAATACGATGGCGTATTATATATGTATGTGATATAGACAAAGCACAAGAAACAAAATAAATAAATAAATGCTGAAAGACGCAGCCATGACCCATCTTCAATGCTCTTACTAAGGGAAAGAGGTTGTTGGTCAAAATATTGCGACATGACCCCATCCATCCTCAATTCACTATGGTGCAGTCGTTCTGTACCCTTTGTAAAAAATCACCCCCAAAGTATTAACGGCGAGTGGTATCAAACACAGCGAGTGGAGTTGATATCAAAAAGTTCTATTTTAGTCTCATCTGACCATCCCATGCTTTTTCTGGATCATGCAGATGGTCATTGATGAATTTCAAATGGGCCTGGATATGTGCTGGCGTGAGCAGAGGGACATTGCGTGCCCTGCAGGATTTTAATCCATGACAGCGGCGTGTTTTCCTAACTGTAATGTCTGAGATTGTGGTCCCAGCTCTCTTCAGGTCATTGACCAGGTCCTCCCGTGTAGTTCTGGGCTGATTCCTGACCTTTATCAGAATCATCCTTACCCTATGAGGCAAGATCTTACATGGAACCCCAGACTAAGAAAGATTGACAGTTTTCTTGTGTTTCTTCCATTCTCTAACAATTGTGGCTACATTTTTTGCCTTCTCACCAAGCTGTCTGTCTATTGTTCTGTAGTCTATTCCAAACTTGTGCAGGTCTACAATTTTTTCCCTGGTGTCCTTAGACAGCACTTTGGTCTTGCCCATGATGGAGAGGTTGGAGTATGACTTGTGTGGACAAGTGTCTTTTATAATGAGTTAAGACAGGTAATGAGTGGTAAGTAGGAAGGCCTCCTAGGGTACGTTTCCACGATCACTAATTGCTGTGGGTTTGACAAACCCACAGCGGCCATATGTGGATGTGATTTCTAGAAATCCCATGTCTGCTATGTGTACATTTGAGCCTGTGGATCACCTGCGGACACTGACATGCGTCTTTTAGGATCGCAGCATGTCAATTTCTTTTGCAGAAAGGCAAGTCTCCGCAACAGAAATTTAATCAATAGAATGTATTGAATGCAGTAAATCTGCATGATTCAGTGAACACATGCAAATTTACCTGCATTCAAGAAAAGGAAACGCTGCTACTTCCGGATTGTGGGCACATAGTCTTAAAGAAAAACTAACAGGTCTGTGAAATCCAGAATTCTTGCTGGCAGGTTTTCTGTTTTTTATTGTTAGATTCTGTCTCTCACAGTTGAAGTGTACCTACGATAAAAATTACAAACCTCTCCATTCTTTGTAGGTGGGAAAACTTGCAAAATCGGCAGTGTAACAAATACTTATTTTCCCCACTATATGAGTTTTATGGCTCGCTGGATGAATGTTTTCAGTAACAGTAATGAACCAGTAAATCTGGGACACGTGATGTGATTTCCATGACTTGGAGCTGCATATCTTTCTACTGCTAGGTGGTAGTTACCTGTCTCCTCCTACACCTCCTTAGGACAGTGTTCATGTGACATGACCCCATCCCCAACAGTCACAGGGCACATCAGTTTCTTTTTACTGATGCAATGTGCTGCCAAGCAGTTTTATGGTTTATTAGCCTGATTGAGAAAAGCCATATAGTGGATATGTTGCAGCTTTGCTTCAAAACTGTCATACTCAACAATTCCCAGAACACTATGGTTGACTTTGAGTTTTGCAATTGGCAGCTAGTGATAGATGTGAGTCAACTACTGAAGCCCTTGGAAGAGGCAGCAAAATGTATTAGTAGGGACCCGTGTGGAATCAGCTATATAACCCCCCTAATATTTGTCCTGTAAAAAACACTCACCAGCATGCAAAAATGGATGGAGATAGAACAACAATAAACAGTGACACCTGTTCAGTACCACCCTGTGTCTGTTGGGGACTCTCAAGGTTCATTTCACATGCTATAGGATTTGGAAGAGAAGGATGAGGATGTTGATAAGCAGCCAGTGGATGTGGAGCAGGACATACAGTATACTTGACACAGGTAGGGGATGCAGGGCTGTCACTAGGAATTTCAGGGCCCCATAATGGCAAACTATTCGGGCCCCCTTGAGACTCTGCTCAAGCTCCACCCCAGCTCCGCCTCCACCCTTCAAACCTTCCACAGTCCCACTCTTGGAAAACTCAACTTCTCCACCACATCCTCACCAACCAGATATTATCAGTTCTCATCAAACACCAGATTACATTCATAAACAGCAGCTTATGTTCTGGCCAAAAAATTTTTTAAGCTTCAACCATGACAAGGTAAACTCTATTGGCCGGGCCCTACTCTAACTTATTAAATATTTCCTAAAATATCCAGTACTCTTTTTAGGTATATTTTTATGCATTTTTCTTTTAGGGAATGAGTCACATACATTATTTTATAAATGACCATTAATACTACATACAAGGAACAAACACTGTCACCCCATGACCAGACCACATATTACCACCACATAGTGACTGAATACTACCACATACAAGGGAGAAATACAGCCACACCATGACCAGATCACATATTACCATCACATAGTGACCAAATAATACCACATACAAGGAAAAAATACTTCTACACCATGACCAGATCACATATTACCATAACACAGTGACAAAATAATACCACATACAAGGAACAAATACAGCCACATCAAGACCAGATCACATATTACCACCAGATAGTGACTGAATACTACAATTCTGATCATTATTAAAAAAAAACCACAATACTAAGTGACATTATACACAGGAGACCTGTATATAGTGTACGGGTAATACAGTTATCACCAGTGCCAATATACGCAGGAGATCTGTATATAGTGTAATGTGAAGGGAATATAGTGATCACCAGAGACATTATACACAGGACCGCTGTATATAGTAAACAGTGGATAGTTTCAGTGTACAGGTAACACACTGACTCACCAGTGACATCTTTAGCTGAAGTCCTTCATCTTTGCTTTTCTTTTTCATGCAGCGCAGACCACCATCACTTCTTCCAGCCAGGGCTCATCTCTGCATAAAATTACACATAACAGTAAGAAATAACTTGGCACTCAAAAAAGAATAAAACTAAAAAAAGTTGTTTGTTGCTTGTGGTTTTTCCTTTTATTTGTATCCACAAATAATTAAAGTGATGTACATAATACATGAACGTTTTCAGCCATAAAACAATAGCCTTCCTCAGACAATATGTACAGAAATGAACTCTAGTAGCGTGGATGTATAGAAGGAAACCACAGGGGTTATGCCACTGTATTGTGGCACAGGGTATATATGGACAAGCGCTGGTGGCTAAACTTAGCGGAGAATTGCGCTGTAACTGGGTGCATAGAAATGCTACCAAAAATTGGACCCCCTGATTTGGCCCACGTGTACTGCTGCTCGCTCTTTCAGCGTCCCTCCATTGCTACACTGTTAGCCTGCAACGCTGCCTTCCTCAAAACAGTGAGGCCTATTCCTAGCTCTTTTAGTAGGGTCCAATTTTTGGTAGCATTTCTATGCACCCAGTTACAGCGCAATTCTCCGTTAAGTTTAGCCACCAGCGCTTGTCCATATATACCCTGTGCCACAATACAGTGGCATAACCCTGTGGTTTCCTTCTATACATCCACGCTACTAGAGTTCATTTCTGTACATATTGTCTGAGGAAGGCTATTGTTTTATGGCCGAAAATGTTCATGTATTATGTACATCACTTTAATTATTTGTGGATACAAATAAAGGAAAAACCACAAGCAACAAACACATTTTTTTAGTTTTATTCTTTTTTGAGTGCCAAGTTATTTCTTACTGTTATATTTGGGCTGGAGACCCTACTTTGGCACCGACATCTTTTTTGATTCTCTGAGTGCTATGTTTATCTTAGATTATTAAAATTACACATAGTTACATAGAGCACCACTTCCATAGCACATTCCCCACTTTTTCCCTTTCTTCTACACTACACATCTGAATACGGACATGCACCTACCATTAATATATAATGCGTTATTATGCAACCCACCATTCCAAATATAAATTATAATTCATCACTGTGCCCATACTATTTCCCCAGTTTCCTCACCTAATATATAAATTAATTAGCACCTGTACTCTTTCCCCCAATTCATTACCAGTCACTGCATCCTCAATGCCCCCCAATATGTACCTACCGCTCTAACCCTAACCCTGATTCATTATAGTAACTAGTAACATGCCCCTTCTGCCCCAATTCACTGGCATGTATTTCTCTCCCACCCTCTTTTCATTATCAACTGCTCCCCCACATTCAATACATCATTTACTCACCCACCCTCATAATTCATCATTATTTGCTCTCCCCAGGTCATCATTTGCTCTCCCCACCACCCACCTTCAATTCATCATTTGCTCACCACCCCACCTTCAATTTAATTGTTGTCACCCATCCCTCACACTCAATTCTTCATTTGCAATCTCGCTAACACCCCACTTTATCATTTGCTGTCCCCATCCCCTCCCCCATCCATCATTTGCAGTCCCCCTCCCCAGTTTAATTTGCAGTCTCCCTTAATTCATCATTTGCAGCCCTCTATCCCCCTCTCATTTCATCATTTTGCAATCCCCCTCAGACATACTTCATGTTGCAGGCCCACTCGCCCCACTTCATCATGTGCAGTCCCCCCCTTCCCCACACACACTTCATCATGTGCAGTCCCCCCTCATACACACGTAATCATGTGCAGTCCCCCTCCCCCACACTTCATCATATGCAGTCTCCCCACCCTCACACACTTCATCATGTGCAGTCCCCCCCAGACACACTTCATCATGTGCAGTCCCCCTCTCCCCCACTTCATCATGTGCAGTCTCCATTTCCCCACTTCATCATGTGCAGTTCCCGTCCCCCACTTCATCATGTGCAGTCCCCCTCACCTTCACTTCATCATGTTCAGTCCCCCTCACCCTTATGCACTTCATCATGTGCAGTCCCCCTTCCCCACTTCATAATGTGCAGTCCCACCTCACCCCCACTTCATCATGCGCAGTCCCCCTCCCCACTTCATAATATGCAGTCCACCTCACCCCCCACTTCATCATGTGCAGTCCCCTCCCCATGCCATCATGTGCAGTGCCTCTTACCCCCCACATCATTATGTGCAGTCCCTCTCACACCCCTTCTTCATCATTTCCAGCCCCCTCTTCCTCCCCTAACCCATTTAATTCATTTCATAAAGAAAATAAAAATGTATTTCATACTTACTGCCCTGATGATCCTCTGCAGGGGCAGCTATGCTTCTAGCATTCGGTACAAGTCAGCACTTATACCAAGACATCATTGCGCATGCTCTGTCACCTGACTGGAAGTATAGAAAAGATGGAGGGAGCAGGAGCTGTGTAGCTGTCAAGGTTAGACGACCATGCACAGCTCTGAGAAAGCTCCCAGGCCCCAGTGCCGACGTGTGTGCCGCAACGCACAGCACTTTAGTGCACGATGGGGTCAGGTGAGCGGAAGCATAAGAGCGGGGCCAAGGACCTGCGGGCCCTCCTCTGTACTGCTGCTCACCGGGCCCCATATGGAGGGAACAAGACAAACCCAACTCCTCCAACCTCGGACGAGCAGCAAGCCACAGCGAGGATCCCAAATGATCCCTAAACTCCTACATAGAGTTGTGCATACTTTGCACAACTCCCGAGGTGAGCAGCTGCATAACGATCACCCTTACTATTTTATGTTTTTTATTGCACTTAGGTAGCGCTCTTCTGTTTTCTTTCTCTTCCTATAGTATCCTGTAAGCATCTTTACATCAATGATGCTAGGAAATGTACTCTCTTGTGAGTACACAGATATAAACAGCTCCAAAAATAGGTCTAATTTTTTAAAAAAGATCTCTTATCTTTGAAAACAGTACTCCTGTTTTATCTCCATAAAAAAGTAAATTTTTGGACAACGTGATAAAAAATTCTATTTACAGTGGCATGGGCATCCCTGGTAAAAATTACTATTATTGTGAACAGTTAAGCAAGATGAAGATGAATGATCCCTAAAAGGCCTAAAATTGTAAGATGACACATTTCCTTTGTATTTTAGGCAAAAAGATATTTAACTTTTTACATTTTAAAAATTAAAGAAAGAAAAATGGGCTGATGCAAACATTTGACACCCTGAATGGTTAGTACATAGTAGCACCTTTTTTTAAAA
>JARQOD010000001.1:761123632-761159854 GCA_033576555.1 Oophaga sylvatica
AACCCCTCAAAGTGACTTCAAATGTGAGGTGGTCCCTAAAAAAAATGGTTTTGTAAATTTTGCTGTAAAAATGAGAAATGCTGGTCAACTTTTAACCCTTATAACTTCCTAACAAAAAAAAATGTTGTTCCCAAAATTGTGCTGATGTAAAGTAGACAGTGGGAAATGTTATTTATTAACTATTTTGTGTCACATAACTCTCTAGTTTAACAAATAAAAATTAAAATTTGAAAATTACAAAATTTTCAAAATTTTCGCCAAATTTCCATTTTTTTCACAAATAAACACAAAAATTATCGACTTAAATTTACCACTAACATGAAGCCCAATATGTCACGAAAAAACAATCTCAGAATCGCTAGGATCCGTGAAGCGTTCCTGAGTTATTACCTCATAAAGGGACACTGGTCAGAATTGCAAAAAATGCAAGGTCTTTAAGGTCAAAATAGGCTGGGTCTTGAAGGGGTTTAATTAAATGCATGTACAGTAAGCTGCACACACACTGTACTAATTGTATTTGTCACAGACATCTGAATATCTCTTTTATGTTGTCAGCACCTGCTGTGACTTTACACTCCACGGCTGATGAATTGCCAGCTTTTCTTCTATCTATCTATGTAATTTACAGTTGTGCTCAAAAGTTTATCATTGTGCCACTTTGTGGAGATCTCAAGCTCGCAGTTCATGCTAGACAGCCCAGGAATATATAGGAACTGGAGGATTTTTGCCAAGAAGAGTGCACAGCTTTATCATCTAAGAAAATAAAGAACCTCATCCAGCTTTACCATCTGAGAAAATAAAGAACCTCATCCACAACTACCACAAAAGACTTTAACCCCTTAAGGACCAAGCCATTTTGTAGGTTAATGACCAGGCCTTAATTTTGAAATCAGACCACTGTCACTTTATGTGCTTATAACTCTGGAACGCTTTAACGGATCCCGCTGATTCTGAGAATGTTTTTCGTGACATATTGTACTTCATGTTAGTGGTAAAAATTTCTACAATATAACTTGCGGCTATTTATGAAAAAATGGAAATATGGCGAAAATTTTTAAAATTTAGCAATTTTCAAACTTATAATTTTTATGCCCTTGAATCAGAGAGTTATGTCACAAAAAACTAGTTAATAATAACATTTCTCACATGTCTACTTTACATCAGCACAATTTTGGAACCAACATATTTTTTTGTTAGGAAGTTATAAGGGTTAAAAGTTGACCAGTGATTTCTCATTTTTCCAACAAAAATTTACAAAACCATTTTTTTAGGGACCACCTCACATTTGAAGTCACTTTGAGGGGTCAATATGACAAAAATACCCAAAAGTGACACCATTCTAAAAACTGCACCCCTGAAGGTGTTCAAAACCACATTCAAGAAGTTTAATAATCCTTTAGGTACTTCACAAGAATTGAAGCAATGTGGAAGGAAAAAAATGAACATTTAACTTTTTCTCCCCCAAATTTTTTTCGGACACAATTTTTTTTATTTTATCAAGGGTATCAGGAGAAAATGAACCACAATATTTGTTGTTACAATTTCTCCTGAGTACACCGATACCCCATGTGTGGAGGAAGACCAATCTTTAGGCAAATGGCAGTGCTCAGAAGGGAAGGAGCATCATTTGAGGTTTTGAATGTCAAATTGGCTGGAATCGAGAGCGGAAGCCATGTCGCGTTTGGAGAGCCCCTGATGTACCTAAACAGTGGAAACCCCCACAAGTGACCCAATTTTGGAAACTAGACCCCCCAAGGAACTTATCTAAATGTGTAATGACACTTTGAACCCCCAAGGGCTTCATAGAAGGTTTAACTTAAAGCCGTAAAATTAATAAATCATATTTATTCCACAAAAATGATCTTTTCCACCCCCAATTTTTATTTTCCCAGGGTAACAGGACTCCAAAAAGTTATTGTGCAATTTGTCCTGATTACGCTGATACCCCATATGTGGGGGTAAACCACTATTTGGGCGGATGGCAGAGCTCGGAAGGGAACGGGCGCCATTTGACTTTTTTGGCTGGAATTGAGATCAGACGCCATGTTGCGTTTGCAGAACCCCTGATAAGCTAAACAGTAGAAACCCCCCCACAAATGATACCATTTTGGAAACTAGACCCCCCAAGGAGCTTATCTAGATGTGTGGTGAGCACTTTGAACCCCCAAGTGCTTCACAGAAGTTTATAAACAGAGCCGTGGAAATAAATAAATCATTTTTTTCCACAGAAATGATCTTTTTGCCCCCAAATTTTTATTTTTCACAAAGGTAACAGGAGAAATTAGACCCCCAAAGTTGTTTTGCAATTATTCCTGAGCACGCTGATACCCCATATGTGGAGGTAAACCACTGTGATCGACTTACTGCGATCTTTGGGAGGCAGAATGAACAAATCACAAAAGGTGAAGAATTGGTTTTATTTTTTACGCCGTTCCTCGAGCTGTATTAGCGATTGGGGACTTTATTCCTCGGGTCGGTGCGATTACAGCAATACCAGATTTATACCCTTTTTCATGTTTAGCTTCTGTGACACTATAACAGACGCTTTTTTTGTAAAAAATTTTTGCTTTGCCATATTTTGAGAGCTATAATTTTTCCATATTTTGGCCGACAGAGTCATGTGCAGGCTTGTTTTTTGCCGGACGAGGTGACATTTTTATTGGTAACATTTTTGGGCACATAACGTTCTTTGATCTCTTTCCATTCCGATTTTTGTGGAGGCAGAATGAACAAAAACCAGCAATTCAGGAATTGTTTTTTTTTTCCCATTCCGCGTGTGGTAAAATTGATAAAGCAGCTTTATTCTTCGGGTCACTACGATTACAGCGATACCTCATTTATGTATTTTTTTTATGTTTTGGTGTTTTTTACACAATAAAAACTTCTATAGAAAAAATAATTATTTTTGCATCAGTTTATTCCGTGAGCTATAACTTTTTATTTTTTCGCTGATGATGCTGTATAGTGGCTTGTTTTTTGCGGGACAAGATTACGTTTTCAGCGGTACCAAGTTTATTTATATCCGTCTTTTGATCGCGTGTTATTGCACTTTTACAAGCGGTATGATGATACCACTTGGAAAAAGTATATTTGCACTTTTATGTGTTCTTTTTTTACGGAGTTCAGTGAAGGAGTTAACTAATGTGACGCTTTTATAGATGGGATTTTATGGACGCAGCAATACCAAACGTGAATTTTTTTATTTTTATATAAATGTGTATTTATTAGGGGAATTTTTTTTAATTATTTTTATTATTTTTTAAATATTTTTTTTTTACATATTTTTTTTTTTTTTTTTTTACCTAGTCCCTTTATGGGACTTTCACTTTCACTTTTGATTGCTGGTATAATACATTGCAATGCTCCAGCATTGCAATGTATTAGACCCCTATGCTGAAAGCTTCTGAGACCATGCTGTGTGCATGGTCTCACAGGCTTTCCGTAGCTGGATGACCCAGGACTTGTCATGACAACCCCGGGTCATCATGGCTGAGATCGGGCCCTGCGATTACATCGCGGGGACACTGATATGAGGTAGAGGGAGCTCCTGACCCTCTGCCTCCCACCCTGAACGCTGCGATCGCGCTCGATCGCAGCAGTCAGGGGGTTAACAGCCAGGGGCGGCACGGACGCCGCTCCCGGCTGTCAGTGCAGGAAGCTCAGCCACCGCAGCGCTGAGCTCCTGCACTGATCAGGCGGGAGATGCTGAAATTTCAGCATCTCCTGCCCGATCGCTGCTGTGTTCAGTCAGATTGACTGACCAATCACAGCGATCTGGGTGCGGCATGGGTCCCCGCAACTCTTGCCATGCCTGTCAGCTGTCAGGCTAAGTTCACACGTTGCGGAATTGCCGCGGAAATTTCCGCGGCAATCCCGCACTTCTCCCGCAGGAAATAACGCACGTTTTTTTATGCTGATTCCCGCCAGAATAATAGCGTTTGCAAGCGTAATTAGCTTGCAGAATGCTAGCGTTTTCCTAGCGATCTGTAGCATCGCTTGGAAAACTGATTGACAGGTTGGTCACACGAGTCACACATAGTGTTTGACACGTGTGACCAACTTTTTACTATTGATGCCGCCTATGTCGCATCAATAGTAAAAAGATCTAATGTAAAAATAATAAAAAAAATAATAAATAATGATATTCTCACCTTCCGGCGGCCCCCGCACCTTCCCTCCTTCAGCGACGCTCCCGGCAACTCCAGTCCCAGGAGTGCTTTGCGACAAATCACACCGATGACGTAGCATCTCGCGAGACCGCTATGCCATCTGGGTGATTCTCGCAAAGGACTCTTGGGACCGGAAGTTGCCGGGAGCGTCGCTGAAGGCGGGAAGGCTGCGGGGGCCGCGGGAAGGCTGCGGGGGCCGCCGGAAGGTGAGAATATCATTATTTTTTATTTTAATTATTGTTTTTACCAGGGATATGGTACCCAGGGCCTGGAGGAGAGTCTCCTCTGCTCCAGACCCTGGGTACCATCCGCACATGAACCGCTTACATTGCGCATAGTGGGCATAGCCACATGCGGAAAGTAAGCGGTTCAATGCATTCCTATGGCGGCGGAATCACCGCGATTACGCTAAATTAATGAACATGTTGCTATTTTTTCCGCGAAGCGTTTTTTTCGCGGAAAAAAACGCAACATGTGGCCAAAAACATGCGGAATCAATTAACATGTATAGGATGCTTAATGCTTGCGTTTTTATCGCGTTTTTACCGCG
This sequence comes from Oophaga sylvatica, assembly GCA_033576555.1. Lineage (NCBI taxonomy): Eukaryota > Metazoa > Chordata > Amphibia > Anura > Dendrobatidae > Oophaga > Oophaga sylvatica. Next base: position 761,128,352 of record JARQOD010000001.1, read on the forward strand.
GAAAACCGCGGAAAAAACCGCGAAAAAAACGCAATTATTCCTGATCGTGTGCACTTAGCCTCATAGACAGCTGTCAGCACTGAACTGTCACTGCGTGTTTACATGCAGTGACAGTTCAAAGGCATGACGTGCACAGTCCATCCTGGTGCCGGAACTGACATCCTACCATGACGGACTGTGCACGTCAATGGAAATTAAGGGGTTAAGCTGTCATTGATGTTAGAGGGAGCAATACACGGTATTAAGAAATGGGGTATGTGAACTTTTGATCAGGGTCATTTGGATGTTTTGGGTTTTCATTATGATTTAAAAAGAGAAAACAGCAGTTTGACAATAAATGGCTTCACCCAACCACTAATCATGAGTGGTGAAAAAGTTTTGGTGTTATCATTAATATTCTCTGAAAAAAGGCCAAGAAAGCAAAAGTTCTGCCACGATATGTAAAGTTTTCAGCACAACTGTATATCCTTTACCCTTGTTGGATATATAGATATAACTGTACTGTTATTAACCACTTGATTTCAATATAAGGACAGTTAGTGTTAGTTGGATGGACTGTAATATCGTGTGTGTGTAAACGTAACATTGGTGGTAAATTTAAAGGTTATTGTGGGTTTTGTATATTGTTAGAGTTTTAAAAAACTGCCCAGGAGCCCTTAGTAGACTTTAAAGAAGATGTGTCACCAGATTTTACAACAGAAAACTCTTACATTTGCAAAATAACATTTTTAGATCTGATGAGGTAGGTGTACTTGCAGTTAAAATTCAGAAAATTTTCAGAAAGCTTTACAGACAGATATTATGATTTGCATCTCTGGAAGCCAATTCTTGTTGTAGCTGGACTCAAAATGCTCTTTTTAATATCTGCTAGGTTTTTACAAACACTTTGTTCTCAATTTTACATATTCAATAATATTAAACAACCCTTTAAATTACATAAATATGTCGACACATAGTGCAAAATTTTACTTATGTTGATTTTTTCTTAACTATAAAAAGTATACATTGTTCATTTACAATTGAGTACAGGTTAATTTTTAGAATTTCTTTAGATGAAAAGTAAAGTTGCCTTGAACTATATTAAACATTTTAAATCCTCAGACATCTCCATTTACATTAAATTAATTTCAAAAAGTTAAATTACGTTATTCACAAGTTAAGCCTATTCTACTATTTTAATAGTCCAGCAAAAAGAAATTGAAATATTGTGTTTCCAAAACACAAAAGAGATTACAGTATAATGTTCAACCTCTATTTTTCTCTATATCTACGACTTTGTTCTGAGGAACAAAAAAATCAGAAAAGGGTATTGAGGCATACAATGATTGCACTTAACTGTTAGAGAAGAGGACATAAATTATGTAGGTTTTCTCGGTGTTAGGTTTTCATGGCATTAACTTTTGAAAATGTCATAGTCTCGGCAATTTAGCACTTACTGTATGCTTAGCACCGCAGTTTGTTTATAAGTCAGTGGGCAAAGCAATTTCGCCTAGACTGTATGCTGGTATAAACATGTTCAGCTTATTGTTGGAGATTCCTGGAAATCAACCATTGAAAGCTACAGGACAATGTGGAAAGTTCTTCTTGCGTTCTATCTATAGCAGTAATTCTTGAATATGGGTATGCGCTGTTATGTTATCATGCTATATATACAGTTACACATCGCTATAAAGAACATTTTCTTTACAAGTGAAAGTAGAAATGACAAATATAATTCTTTTGTTATACTTAATCATACATAATCTTTTTTATAGTGAGAGTTTCCTGTTCATATTTGTGTGGGTGACTGAATGTAATTCAACAATTTTATAATATAATATTTTCTCATAATATTGACATTCATTTGAGGGTGGAAGGGCTATATTTAGAACAAAAATGGAAATATGAAGTCTGGAATGTAATTTACACATTCCAAAGTACACTTTTAATTTTCATGCTAATATTCTGGGCCTTACAAATGGCAACCTATTAACACGCTGAGGGAGTATACTGCAGTGGTTTTTGAAACTTTGATTCATGAATAAGGACAATAATACTGTATATAATTTGCTTATTAGATGTCATGGTAGCCTGTAATGACTCCACCCATTAGTTTGTCTTAGAATGCAGTGATTGACAGCTCAGTCGTCCAGTCTGATGCAGGGGTGTGCTGAGCGGTCTGTGTTTTTCTTGACAGCTCGGCTGTCCAATCTGAGTGTAGGAGGTGCTGCTTACTAATATGGTATTTGCAATCACTATTGCTTAAAGAGTTTGGTCATTAATTGTTTTATTGATGGCCTAGCCTTAGAATAGGCCATTAAGATCTGATGGGGGGGTGAGCCCTGGCAGCTCCACTTATCACCGGCACCAGCCAAAAGTTCTCAGATGATGCTGGAGCACAGCAGCTCCAATATTATTTTTTGTGGCCATGGCTGGGTACTACAGATCCAACCCCAAATTCATTTGGCTGACTCCTTTAGGCAATAGTGACTAAAACACCATATTAGTAAGCAGTTGGTTCTTCGTATAACTTCAAAGTCACACCAATGTATTATGTAATTTATTGTTCGAGAGATCATGGTACAACCCATCTAAATAACATTAACACCTTTCCGACATTGGGAGTACATTTACGCCGATGTTGGACTCCCTCCCTTTGATGTGGGCTCCGGCGGTAAGCCCACATCTTTCCTGGCACAGATCAGCTGTTTTTAACCCATTAAATGTCGCTGTCAAACTCTGACAGCGGCATTTACGTGTAATTCCTGCCATCGGGCCAGAAATCCGTCCATCAGTGACCCACGTCATGTGATCGCGGGTCACTGATAGGTTGGCATGACAACCAGAGGTCTCCTGGAGACCTCTATGGTTCTCACTGCCAGATTGCTATGAGTGCTGCCCGGTGGTCTGCACTCACAGCAAATGAGTAATTCTGGTACATACAGGTGATCTGATCATCGCCTGTATGTAGCAGAGCCTATCGGGTTATGGCGGCTTCTAGTCTCCCATGGAGACTGCCAAGAGTAAAAAAAAAGTTTTTAAAGCATAAAAAAATATATAAACGTTCAAATCACCCCCCGTCGCCTCATTAAAAATAAAACAATAAAAAAACTCAAGCATACACATATTTGGTATGGATGCATTCAGAATCACCCGATCTATCAAAAGTCAAAATGCCAGAATTATGTTTTTTTGGTTGCTGCCACATTGCATCAGAATGCAATAAGGGGCAATCAAAAGATTATTTCTGCACCGAAATGGTATAATTAAAAATGTCAGCTCAGCATGCAAAAATAAGCCCTCATACAACCCAAGATCACGAAAAATAGAGACGCTACGGGTATTGGAATAGGGCAGAATTCAAAGTTTGAATTTTTTTCACCACTTAGATAAAAAAGAATCTAGACATGTTTGGTGTATATGAACTTGTAACAACATGGAGAATTATATTTGCAGGTCAGTTTTAGCATTTAGTGAACATGGTGAAAAAAAACAAAAAACAAGTATGGGATTGCAATTTTTTTGCAATTTTACTGCACTTTGAATTTTTTTCCTGTTTTCCAGTACACAATATGTTAAAGCCAATGATGTCGTTCAAAAGTACAACTCATCTCGTAAAAAACAAGCCCTCACATGGCCATATTGAACAAAAACGACAAAAGTTATGGCTCTGGGAAAAGCGGAGCAAAAAACGAAAACGCAAAAATGAAAAAGCTCCACTCATGAAGGGGTTAACAGAGGCCTAACTTGAACCTTGCAGGTCTCAATGCATAACCTCCAACAGCACTTCAACCAGAGTCACACTGGCGACAAAAACGGACGACTGCAATGCGATGAAAATATCGCATTGCAGTCGGACCAATGTTAATCTATGGAGCAGCTCCCAGCATCCGATTTTTTTCTCGGCCGTTTTCCTCGGACCGAGACAATTGCAGCATGCTGCGATTGTCACCGATTATCTGTCGACAATCGCCAATGCAAGTCTATGGGTGCGATGAAAAATCGGATTACAAAATGACCACACGTGTGACTTGCGATAAAATCGCACCGGTGTCCTTTAGAAAAGCCGGCAATTCATCCCCGGCTATACTGTAAATCACACTGACAGCTTTAATAAAAGAATAGAAACAATACATATGCACACATAGAATACATATATATATACATGTCATTGTGACACATATATATAAAATATGTTTATAGTTCATACACTTCTACATAGTATAATAGCCGCTAATTCAATTGCCGGCTTTTGTAAAATTACAGAACCCGACATGAAATGACACTGGTTTACATACAGTTAACCATGTCATTTCATGTAGTTTGATATATGGTTTTCATTAACAATTACATGAGTGTATGTGTGCAAAATTTCATACATGTAGGGGTTAATTATATGTGTAAATTTATTGAAAAAAAATGCATGGGCTCCGCTTTATTTTCTCCACCAGACAGGCAAAGCCAGCGAGTGGGGGCAGATAAATAATAGCCTAAGGGAGGGTGCATTTATTTTGTGCGCTACTAACATCTGCCCCCAGCCACCCAAGAAAAGGCAAATCTATAATTAGATGCGCCCTTTCTGGCACTTGGCCCGTCTATTCCCATTGCCCTTTAGTGGTGGCTAATGGGTTAAGGTGACTTTAAGCCAAGTTAATAATGGAGAGTTATGAATTAGACAACTATCAATTATTAATCCTATTGTATGAAATTTAAAAAAAAAAAAACACACACAGTAATTAAAAATCATTTAAATGAAATAACACAGTTTTTGACCATCTTTTATTGTACTGGTATTCCTTCGATTCCCTTGTTCTCCTGCAATAAAAAAAATAATAATCAAACAACATTATTCTTACCTATCCGGCGCTCAGTCAGGTCCAACGCTGTAATCCTTCACAAAGGGTTAACATGGTTTACTGCGTGTACCAGGCTAATGCTGCCAGCCTCGCAGTAAACTTCCGAATGAATGAGTTTCCTATCCCGCTTGACAGGAAGGAAGTGATTAGCTGGGAAGCTTAATTGATTGTTTCGCAGGCTAATCAGTACAGTTCAGGTCAGCCGGGAGTCCCTCTGACATCACTGATGCTGTGCGGTGTCCCCGGCTGACCTGAACTGAACTGATGGTCAAAAACTGTGTTTTTATTTCATTAAAATGATTTTTAATTAATGTGTGCGTGTTTTTTTTTATTTTATACAATAGGATTAATAATTGATAGTTGTCTAATTCACAACTCTCCATTATTAACTTGGCTTAAAGTCACCTTCCAAGGTGGCCTTAACCCATTAGCCACCGCTACAGGGCAATGGGAATAGACGGGCTAAGTGCCAGAAAGGGCGCATCTAATTATAGATTTGCCTTTTCTGGGGTGGCTGGGGGCAGATGTTAGTAGCCAGGGGGGCACAAAATAAATGCACCCTCCCTAGGCTATTATTATTATCTGCCCCAACTCGCTGGCTTTGCCTGTCTGGTGGAGAAAATACAGCGGGAGCCCACGCATTTTTTTTCAACGAATTTATATGAAATTTTGCACACATACACTCATGCCATTGTTAGTGAAAACCATACATCAAACTACATGAAATGACATGGTTAACTGTATGTAAACCATGTGTCATTTTATGTCGGGTTCTGTAATTTTACAAAAGCCGGCAATTGAATTGTATTCTATGTGTATATATCTATTCTTCCTTTTGTGATTTAAAAACTACCATTTGGATCCATTATATGTCGGCTTTGCTAGCCACTGACAAAATCTCGCCAGATGGATGTCAAACGGATGTCAAACGTACGCTCAGATGTGAGAAAATCGCATCCTCGCATTCAAATCGGATGACAGATGGAGCAATGTTCATGAAACATTTGTGCGATTATCGTACAACTAAAACGGTCTGATTTTGTAGACTTTGTGTGTGACCCCGGCCTTCAAACTATGATAGGTTCTCATATGATACTAGGCGTCAGGATTAGTGTTGAGCATTCCGATACTGCAAATATCGGGTATCGGCCGATATTAGCTGTATCGGAATTCCGATTCCGAGTTCCGATATTTTCGTCTTATCGGATACCGGAATCGGGATTGTCACTGTCACTGTCAGTGTCCGTCGGTCGGGTCTGTCAGGAGTCAGCGGCACTTACCTGGCAGAAGATCTCCGGCGGTCACGTCCTGCACTGCTTCATGGCCGCCATCTTCTTTCCCCGGCGGTCACATGCAGTTTCTCGCGATAACTGCAGTGACTGCTGGGTAATCCCGGCCGTAAAGCAGTCAGTCCGATGACGTCACCGCCGGGGAACCAGGTAATCAGCTGTGCTGCGTCGCGATGACAGGCTCTGCCTGTCATTGCGATGTAGCAGAGCTGGATCGTCGTGGGACTATCGTTATGGACTGCGTCGGACAGGTGGTATACTGTTGGTTTGTTTTTTTTCTTTTTTTACAGGAGATCGATGGCGTCGCAGGAATGAGTGTATAATAAAAGAAATGAAAACTGTGTTGTCTCTTTTATTTCATTAAAAGACTTTTTTCTTGCTGTGTCTTTTTTTTATACATTTAATAACTTTGGGATTAATAATGGATCGGTGTCTTATTGACGCCTATCCATTATTAACCGGCTTATTGTCACCGTGCAATCAACGGTGACATTAACCCCTTATTACCCCGCTTGCCACCGCTACAGGGCAAGTGGGAAGAGCCGGGTAAAGTGCCACAATTGGCACATCTTTTGATGCGCCAAATGTGGGGCTGCTGTAGCCTGGTATTATCAGGCTGTTGAGGGCCAAAATCCATGGGCCTTGACAGTCTTTTAATACCAGGCCGCAGCAGTCTGCATTTTACTTGGCTGGTTAACAAAAATAGGGGGATCCCCACGCCGTTTTTTTTTCGAGGGGATCCCCTATTTTTGTTAACCAGCCAAGCTAAGCAGACTGCTGTGGCCTGGTATTATCAGGCTTGCAAGGTCCATGGATATTGGATCCTTACCAGCCTGAAAAACCAGGCCTCAGCGGTCTGCTTCATCTGGCTGGTTAACAAAAATAGGGGGGACCCCACGCCAATTTTTTTCGAGGGGATCCCCTATTTTTGTTAATCAGCCAAGATATGCAGACTGCTGTGGCCTGGTATTATCAGGCTGGCAAGGTCCATGGATCTTGACTCCTTAACAGCCTGAAAATCCAGGCCTCAGCGGTTTTCTTCATCTGGCTGGTTAACAAAAATAGGGGGGACCCCACGCCAATTTTTTTCGAGGGGATCCCCTATTTTTGTTAATCAGCCAAGATATACAGACTGCTGTGGCCTGGTATTATCAGGCTGGCAAGGTCCATGGATCTTGGCTCCTTAACAGCCTGAAAATCCAGGCCTCAGCGGTTTTCTTCATCTGGCTGGTTAACAAAAATAGGGGGGACCCCACGCCAATTTTTTTCGAGGGGATCCCCTATTTTTGTTAATCAGCCAAGATATACAGACTGCTGTGGCCTGGTATTATCAGGCTGGCAAGGTCCATGGATCTTGGCTCCTTAACAGCCTGAAAATCCAGGCCTCAGCGGTCTGCTTCATCTGGCTGGTTAACAAAAATAGGGGGACCCCACGCCATTTTTTTTTCGAAGGGAACCCCTATTTTTGTTAATCAGTTCCCTCTGACGTCACTGATTGTGTCCCTGGCTGACCTGAAGTGAAAGTGGAAAGCAATCAATTAAGCTTTCCACTTAAGGGCCCGTCTCACATAGCGATATCGCTACCGAGATCGCTGCTGAGTCACTAGTTTTGTGACGCAGCAGCAAGCTCACCAGCGATATCGCTGTGTGTGACATTCAGCGACGATCAGCCCCCCTGCCGGGTATCGCTGATCGTCGCTGAAATGTCAGGACCTTTGATCGCTGGTTTCCCGCTGACAGGCACACATCGCTGCGTGTGACAGGCGGGAGACCAGCGATCCGCTGGTAACCAAGGTACACAGCGGGTTTCCAGGCGCGGGGCTGTGCCTAGAAACCCGCTGTGTACCTTGGATACCAGCGCCCTGATGCAGGGAGCTGGTATCCAAGGTACACAGCGGGTTTCCAAGCGCTGCGTGGTGCCTGGAAACCCGCTGTGTACCTTGGTTACCAGCGGATCGCTGGTCTCCCGCCTGTCACACGCAGCGATGCGTGCCTGTCAGAGGGAAACCAGCGATCAAAAAAAGGTCCTGACATTTCTGCGACGATCAGCGATACCCGGCAGGGGGGCTGATCGTCGCTGAATGTCACACACAGCGATATCGCTGGTGAGCTCGCTGCTGCGTCACAAAACTAGTGACTCAGCAGCGATCTCGGTAGCGATATCGCTATGTGAGACGGGCCCTTAAGCGATGTTACCCGCAGTGTCGCTGTCCCAGATCGCTGCCTGAGCTGCCTGTTTGGCAGCTCAGCAGCGATCATGTAGCGATACACCAGCGATCCTGACAAGTGCATATCGTTGTCGGGATCGCTGGTGTATCGTTATGTGACACCCAGCCTTTACTCTCCTGTCAGGCAGGAGAGGAACTCATTCATTTGGGGTTTACTGTGAGGCTGCAGCATTAGCTGCGGTCCCTGCAGTAAACATTAACCCTTTCTGAAGGATTACACCGTGGGACCTGACTGTGCATGGGATAGGTAAGAATAATTTTGCTTTTTTATTTTATTTTTATTACAGGAAATGGTTTTTGCAGTAAAATAAAAGATGGTCAAAAACATGTGTCTTTATTTCATTAAAATGATTTTTAATTAAAGTGTGTGTGTTTTATTTTTATTTCATGCAATAGGATTAATAATTGATAGTTGTCTAATTGACAGCTCTCAATTATTAACCTGGCTTAAGGTCACCTTTCAATAGCAAGGTGGCTTTAACCCCATATTAACCCATTCGCCACCGCTACAGGGCAATGGGAATAGACGGGCAAAGTGCCAGAAAGGGCGAATCTAATTATAGATTTGTCTTTCCTGGGGTGTCTGGGGGCAGATGTTAGTAGCCGGGGGGGGCAAAAATAATGGTCCCTCTCTGGGCTATTATTATCTGCCCCCACTCACTGGCTTTGTCTGTCTGGTTGCGAAAATAGGGCGGGAGCCCACGCATTTTTTTTCAGCAATTTTACACCTCAATATATATATACATGTCATTGAATTTGTGACACATATATATATATATTTATATTTGTAGTTCATACACTTCTACATAGTATAATAGCCGCTAATTCAATTGCCGGCTTTTGTGAAAATGCAGAACCCGACATGAAATGACACTTGGTGTACATAGGGTTAACCATGTATTTTCATGTCCTTTGCTATCTAATTTGCACAAACAATTAAATCAGACTATGTGTGCAAAATTTCACACCTGTAGGGGTTAATTAAAGGTGTAAATTCGTAGCAAAAAAGTCCGTTTTTTTTACAACGAATTTACACCTTTAATTAACCCCTACAGGTGTGAAATTTTGCACACATAGTCTGATTTAATTGTTTGTGCAAATTAGATAGCAAAGGACATGAAAAGACATGGTTAACCCTATGTACACCAAGTGTCATTTCATGTCGGGTGACATGAATGACACTTGGTGTACATAGGGTTAACCATGTCTTTTCATGTCCTTTGCTATCTAAGGCCGGAGTCACACTGGCGACAAAATCGGACGACTGCAATGCGATGAAATATCGCATTGCAGTCGGACCTATGTTAATCTATGGAGCAGCTCCAGTATCAGATTTTTTGTGGTCCGTTTTAAACGTCCGTGTACAATCGCAGCATGCTGCGATTGTCACCGATTGTCGGTCGACAATCGCCAATGCAAGTCTATGGGAGCGATGAAAAATCTGATTACAAACGGACCACACTGTGTGACTTGCGATGAAATCGCATCGGTGTCCTTTAGAAAAGCCGGCAATTCATCCCCGCCTATACTGTAAAATCACACTGACAGCTTTAATAAAGACTAGAAAGAATAGATATATACACATAGAACACATACATATATATATATACATGTCATTGTGACATGTATATATACATATATTTATAGTTCCTAGACTTCTACATACTGTAATAGCCGCTAATTCAATTGCCGGGTTTTGTGAAATCACAGAAGCCGACATGAAATGATACATTGTTTCCACACATTTAACCATGTAATTTCATGTATTTTTATATATGTTTGAAACATACAATTACATGAGTGTATTTGTGCAAAATTTCAGACATGTAGGGGTTAACTAAAGGTGTAATTTCGTTGAAAAAAAATGCGTGGGCTCCCGCTGTATTTCTCCACCAGACAGACAAAGCAAAGCGAGTGGGGGCAGATAATAATAGCCCAGGGAGGGTGCATTTTTTTGTGCCCCCCCTGGCTACTAACATCTGCCCCCAGACACCCCAGAAAGGGCAAATCTATAATTAGATTCGCCCTTTCTGGCACTTTGCCCGTCTATTCCCATTGCCCTGTAGCGGTGGCGAATGGGTTAATCTCACCTTACTGTCACCTTGCAATTGAAAGGTGACCTTAAGGCAGGTTAATGATTGATAGCTGTCAATTAGACAACTATCAATTATTAATCCTATTGAAGTAAATAAAAAAACACACACACTTTAAGAATAAATAATTTTAATGAAATAAAAACACATTTTTTTTACCATATTTTATTTTACACTAAATCCGTGCGAAGCCATTGATCTCCTAAAATAAAGAAAAAGAAATAAAACAACATTATTCTTACCTATTCCGCCGATCTGTCACGTCCCACGCTGTAATCCTTCACAAAGGGTTAACTAGCTTTGAGCCAAGCAGTGCAAGTAATCCTGCATGCTCAGCTCAAAGCTCATGAATGAATAAGTTCCTCTCCTGGTGACAGGAGAGGATGTGTTTCATGAATGAAGCTTAATTGATTGTGTCCACTTTCCCTTTAGGTCAGGTCACTACAGTTAAATTGGCAATAAATCAATTAAGCTCCATTCATGAATCTATTCCTCTACTTTCGCTGGGAGAGGAACTTATTCATTCAGGGGAATACAGGTCTGAGACAGCATTATTAGCTCTCTGCGACCTGTAACCTGTTAACCCTTTCTGATGGATTACACCGTGGGACCTGACTGTACATCGGATTGGTAAGTATAATTTTGCTTTTTTATTTTATTTTTATTACAGGAAATGGTTTTAGCAGGAAAATAAAATATGGTCAAAAACTGTGTGATTATTTAATTAAACTTATTTTTTATTAAAGTGTGTGTGTTTGATTTTTCTTTCATACAATAGGATTAATAATTGATAGTTGCCTAATTGACAGCTATCAATTATTAACCTGGCTTAAAGTGACCTTTCAATTGCAAGGTCATTTTAACCCCTTATTAACCCATTCGCCACCGCTACAGGGCAATGGGAATAGACGGGCAAAGTGCCAGAAAGGGCGAATCTAATTATAGATTTGCCCTTTCTGGGGTGTCTGGGGGCAGATGTTAGTAGCCAGGGGGGGCACAAAAAAAATGTACCCTCCCTAGGCTATTATTATCTGCCCCCACTCGCTTGCTTTGTCTGTCTGGTGGAGAAAATACAGCGGGAGCCCACGCATTTTTTTTTAACGAATTTACACCTTTAATTAACCCCTACATGTCTGAAATTTAGCACACATATACTCATGTAATTGTATGTTTCAAACATATATAAAAATACATGAAATTACATGGTTAAATGTGTGGAAACAATGTATCATTTCATGTCGGCTTCTGTGATTTCACTGAAGCCGGCAATTGAATTAGCGGCTATAACAGTATGTAGAAGTGTAAGAACTATAAATATATGTATATATACATGTCACAATGACATGCATATATATATATATGTATTCTATGTGTATATATCTATTCTTTCTTTTGGCATTTAAATACTATTCTTTTGGATCCATTATATGTCAGTTTTGCAAGCCTGCGAGAAAATCTCGCAAGTCGGATGAAAATCGGATGTTACAAGGTACACACACATGCGACTAAATCGCATCTTTGAAGGAAAATCGGATGACAGAAGGATGTGTGATGTTTTTATTTTGATCCGATTGTCGACCGTCTAAAACGGACCGATTTTTTGTGGTTGTGTGTGACTCCAGCCTAATTTGCACAAACAATTAAATCAGACTATGTGTGCAAAATTTCACACCTGTAGGGGTTAATTAAAGGTGTAAATTCGTAGCAAAAAAAGTCCGTTTTTTTTACAACGAATTTACACCTTTAATTAACCCCTACATGTCTGAAATTTAGCACACATATACTCATGTAATTGTGTGTTTCAAACATATATAAAAATACATGAAATTACATGGTTAAATGTGTGGAAACAATGTATCATTTCATGTCGGCTTCTGTGATTTCACTGAAGCCGGCAATTGAATTAGCGGCTATAACAGTATGTAGAAGTGTAAGAACTATAAATATATGTATATATATATATGTCACAATGACATATATATATATATATATATATATATATGTGCTCTATGTGTATATATCTATTCTTTCTTTTGGCATTTAAATACTATTCTTTTGGATCCATTATATGTCAGTTTTGCAAGCCTGCGAGAAAATCTCGCAAGTCGGATGAAAATCGGATGTTACAAGGTACACACACATGCGATTAAATCGCATCTTTGAAGGAAAATCGGATGCCAGAAGGATGTGTGATGTTTTTATTTTGATCCGATTGTCGACCGTCTAAAACGGACCGATTTTTTGTGGTTGTGTGTGACTCCAGCCTAATTTGCACAAACAATTAAATCAGACTATGTGTGCAAAATTTCACACCTGTAGGGGTTAATTAAAGGTGTAAATTCGTAGCAAAAAAAGTCCGTTTTTTTTACAACGAATTTACACCTTTAATTAACCCCTACAGGTGTGAAATTTTGCACACATAGTCTGATTTAATTGTTTGTGCAAATTAGATAGCAAAGGACATGAAAAGAAATGTTTAACCCTATGTACACCAAGTGTCATTTCATGTCGGGTGACCCGACATGAAATGACACTTGGTGTACATAGGGTTAACCATGTCTTTTCATGTCCTTTGCTATCTAATTTGCACAAACAATTAAATCAGACTATATGTGCAAAATTTCACACCTCTAGGGGTTAATTAAAGGTGTAAATTCGTAGCAAAAAAGTCCGTTTTTTTTTACAACGAATTTACACCTTTAATTAACCCCTACAGGTGTGAAATTTTGCACACATAGTCTGATTTAATTGTTTGTGCAAATTAGATAGCAAAGGACATGAAAAGAAATGTTTAACCCTATATACACCAAGTGTCATTTCATGTCGGGTGCTTCTGTCTTTTCACTGAAGCCGGCTTTACCCGGCAATTGAATCAAAGGATATTTTACTATGTAGAAGTGTATAAACTATACATATATGTATATATATATGTCACAATGACATGTATATATATATATATGTATTCTATGTGTGTATATTTAGTGTTTACAAGGAAAGAATGGGGTTTTTTTAGTTGCGATATTTTGTTCCCATAGACTTACATGGGACTTCCGGTATCGGTATCGGGTATCGCCGATTTTTTAGTGATATCGGCGATACCATTCCGATTCCGATACTTTAGCATATCGGAAAGTATCGCTCAACTCTAGTCAGGATCCAAATAAATATAGAAATCCTTGCACTCACTACAGTTATGCATAATATGTTTGTAGCAATTCAAAGCTGTGACAGTTATGTTAGTGCCTGACCCATCTTTTTCTGCTTCTGTCACCAGGATGTGCCAGTTCTACACTGCAGGTAACATGGGTCGATATCACAACAATACCCTGTATTCTCTGGAATTTGTGGTGGTGCCCAGAGAGCAGGGCTGGTTTTAGGCAAAGTGGGTCCCTAGGCAAAAGTTTAAAATGGGACCCCAAATGCTAACATATTGCACATCACACAGAAGCATTTCTGTTGTATTTACATATGCTGATTTCAGGCTGCTAAACGAGTGTGATGGATAATCCTTAAGTCGTTCGATGCTTGTTTACCGGCCTCTTTACACCAACTGAGAAAGAATGATGGTAATAGAACAATCACTATTAGATCAACCTGTGCCCATACAGTATCATGTTATCAGCAGCACATCTACAGTTTACACTGGGCAATGTGTTGCTGAGAACAATGATTTATATTCCGGCATAAACAATCTAATCACTCGATGAATATGCAGCATTTTGCTTGTTTAGTATAATATACCCCAAAGTCTTACATATATTATAATGTGCCCCATAGTCCTCCATGTAGTATAATACACTCCCCATAGTCCTCCATATAGTATAATGCACTCCCCATGGTCCTTCATATAGTATAATATACTCCCCATGGTCCTCCATATAGTATAATACACTCCCTAGAGTCCTTCATATAGTATAATACACTCCCTATAGTCCTCCATATATTAAAATACACTCCTCAGTCCTCCATATAGTATTATACACTTGCCATAGTACTCCACATAGTATAATACAGTACTCAGTCCTCCATATAGTATAATACACTCCTCATTGTCCTCCATATATTAAAATACACTGCTCAGTCCTCCATATAGTACTGTATAATACTCTCCTCAGTCCTCCATATAGTATAATACACTCCTCATAGTCCTCTATATATTAAAATACACTGCTCAGTCCTCCATATAGTACTGTATAATACTCTCCTCAGTCCTCCATATAATATAATACACTCTTCAGTCCTCCATATAGTATAATACACTCTTCTGTCTTCCATATAGTATAATACACACCTTATAGCACTCCATATATTAAAATACACTCAGTCCTCTGTTGTGAATGTGTTGGAGACAATTTCTGAGCTGAGGCTCCCTCTGGTGGTTGCTGACGGTACTGAGGCTATATCGAATGACAGGGCCTCCTCACCTGCCAGCGATGACTGGCAATCAGGAGTCACTAATTGGGCTGATATAAGGGAGCTGCCTTCCCATGATCCTCGCCGGTGATCAATTTTTGTTTCCTTGTTCATTTGGAAGTCTGCTGGTGTCTTGCCTTCGTCTGCTACCTTCAGATAAGATATTTTCTATTGTGTTTGCTATTTCCATTTTTGTCTGCACCTTTGTGGAGGTTAGCCGGGTCCCCTCCTGGGGCCTGTGCTACTCTCTGTTTTTCAGTAGCCACTGTTATTTGTTCAATTGCTCTTTCCCTGCTTTTTGAGTGGCTGCGGGTTAGCCTTATTCCCTATAATCCTCGATACAGTATAATGCAGCCCACATATAGTATAATGCAGCCACCCCACAGAGTATAATGCAGCCACCACAGAGTATAATGCAGCCACCCCACAGAGTATAATGCAGCCCCCTCAGAGTATAATTCAGCCACGCGATACAATATAATGTAATCCCTCCATAGAATATAATGCAGCCCCTCCATAGAATATATGGTAACCCCCTCATAGAGTATAATGCAGCCCCCCACAGAATATAATGCAGCCACTCCATAGAATATAATGCAGCCCCCTTATATAGCATAATGTAGCCCTCCATAGAATACAATGTAGCCCTCCTCATAAAGTATAATGCAGCCCCCATAGAATATAATGTAGCCTCATCATATAATATAATGAAGATCCCCATACAATATAATCTAGCCCCCATAGAATATAATGCAGCCCCCTCATATAGTATAATGTAGCCCCCTCATAGCATATCTTGCAATCACCCCTCATAAAATATAATAAATATAATACAGCCCCCAATAGAATATAATGTAGTCCCCCCATAGAATATAATACAGCCCACCTCCCCACAGAATATAATGTAGCCCCATCAACGAATATGATGCAATCCCCCTCATAAATATATACAGCCATAGAATATAATACAGCCCCCCTATAGAATATAATGAAGCCCATAGAATATAATACAGCCCACCTCCCTATAGAATATAATGTAGCCGCCCATAAATATAATACAGCCCCATAGAATATAAGTACCCCATAGAATATAATACAGCCCATGTAACACACTGCCCTCATAGAATATAATGTAGCCCCATAGATACACATGCTCTCCATAGAATATAATGTAGCGCCCACATAGTATACAACTGCCTCCTCCATAGAATAGACACACGCACAATGGAAGGAAGAAAAGAGAAACCAGCAAGTGACCCATAAATAATAAATAAATAATTGCAATAGCACATTGCAAAATGTATATAAGTTTATTAAACAATTGTACAAATACATATCATATAAAATGTAAACAGAACATCTGGCATACCTTATAACACAGCTCGTGTGAAACAGGAGTGAATGAAAGACTAAATATAATGTAATGATATAGAATAACAAACTATAAGTGATATTATTGTGACAACCTACAACTGTGCAACTAACCTCAATCACACAATAAATGATTGATAAAGCATATTAATATGCCATCATGTAAAGTCCACATCCTGGTTAACATCTACGTGGTGAATAATCACGACTGTTACACTGTGAACTAGACTCATCGCTGCCCTAAAAAATACATAGGAGCGATAATGAGCAGATGGTTGAAGAACGCGCCACCGCGTTTCGACAATATTCTTGTCAGTTAAACTTATAATCAATAATATAACTCTATAATCTATATATAACACGCCTCTTCCATAGAATATAGCGCACCCCACCTCCCCCCAAATGGCCCCACAGTCCAGTACACACGGATATATTAAAAAAACTCACAATCCTCACCTCTCCTCATGCCCCACGTTGCTCCTGGCTCCAATCTCAGTGGCTGCACTGCATGGGCCCGAATACAGTGGGTCCGCGATGATATGACATCATTGTGTACCCGCACTGTCAGAGGCAAAGGGGAATGATGGGAGAGGGAGCGTCATCTGATGCTCGCTCCTGCATCATTGCTTTGAACTGTACCGGCATCTGTATGAACACAAGTTTCTCTCAAGGCCATCTTTATTTCGGTCGCTGTGATCTCTTAGAGAAGCATAAAAAACGGAAATAAAGTGTTCAGTGATGCGACCTAATCATCTGAATGGGGTTTTACATTTCCTAAAAATGGCATCCATTTATAATCACACAAAATTATAGCAGATTTTTTTTCCTTTCACTAAAGTCTATAAAAAAACATTCAATATCAATGGTCTGATGCTTAACAAAACGTCTGTTCAAAAATGGAAACTTCTGTTTGTCTGAACCGTTATTCCCTGCTGGTTGCTACACTGATTCCAATCAGACACATACATGTATCTTTGGGGTCTGTACACACAGGAGTGATCCGGTGCACATATGATTTGGGTTTTACAGTCAAATTTCATTATTTGTCAGTATAACCTGATAACTAGCCGATTTGACATAGGATCGTGAGCAGACTCTTGTGATACCGCAGAGCGCCTCCCCTGTGATACAGCAGAGTGCTGCCCCTGTGATACCGAGAGGCCCCCCGTGATACCGCAGAGGCGCCCCGTGATACTGCAGAGCGCCGCCCTGTGATGCCGCAGAGCGTGCCTATATACCCCAAGTGCGCCCCTGTGATACGCAGAATGCTGCCCTGTGATACCGAAGAGTGCCACCCCTGTGATACCGCAGAGTGCTGCCCTGTGATACTGCAGAGCACCACCTCTGTGATACCGCAGAGCGCCACCCTGTGATACCGCAGAGTAGCCCCCTGTGATACTGCAGAGTGCCCCCCTGTGATACAGCAGAGTGCCACCCCTGTGATACAGCAGAGTGCCACCCCTGTGATACAGCAGAGTGCTGCCCCTGTGATACAACAGAGTGCTGCCCCTGTGATACCGCAGAGTGCTGCCCCTGTGATACCGCAGAGTGCCACCCTGTGATACGCAGAGTGCCGCCCCTGTGATACCGCAGAGTGCTGCCCCTGTGATACAGTAGAGTGCAACCCCTGTGATACCGCAGATTAACGCCCATTGATACCGCAGTGACGTCCCTGTGATACTGCAGAGTGACACCCCTGTGATACCGCAGAGTGACGCCCCTGTGTGCAGTGCTCAAACCTTATAGCGGAGCGCTCTGGAGGAAAAAAGGATAGAGATAAATATCTTTACAAAAAAAGGCAAATAAGAATGATCAGAAGTTCTATTACTGCAGGACTGCCTCTACAACAACCCACGTTAGCCAGCAGCTCCTCCACACTCACCACAGTGTTACAGCAGAGTCTCCTGAAGCCTACCATGCCTCGCAGGAGCTCCAGCAGCAGCCCCGGGGCAACAAGCTTGTGCGGGTCACAGGTGGATGAAATCTGTAATAATTGGGGAAGTTTCCATACTGAGCAGCTCTGGGGTCTTCACGCAGATCTGCCTCAGAATGATCCATCTTCACCATATGACTGTTCTCAACTTCCCGGCCAAACACAGCGGGCTGCTGCACTGAGTACTTCCGGTCAGCGGCCATGCTACTACTCCCAGCACGTGAATTCTGCAGTGGCTATCATGTTTCTACACCTGTGACTACACCACAAAGGAATATTACAGGCATGACGCGCCGGTATAGTTCAATGCGTCCGATGCTGGGGGAGTCGGTGCTGGCGGCAGGCAGGCCTCCCTGCCTCACGGGCCCATAGCGGCTACATGATGTGCCGATAGATGGGGGCCACTGGTGGAGCGGGGGCACTAGGCAGTTGCCTGGTCTGCCTGCTACTAACGCCGGCCCTGCCTTTGGAGGAGCTCTTAGCTATTTAAATTCCTAAATATCTATTCTACACTTCCAGTTATAATGTTCAGCTTGATCTGGTTCACAGCCTACTTTTTGCTCCTGTTGTGATATTTTGGTTATTCAGCTTTTTGACCTTGGTTTAAATTTTGATGACATGCTTACATTCTGATTCTATCACTGACTTTGACCTCCTGGTAATGACACTGCTTGATGACCCTTCTTGCCTCAAGTTTGATACATCATACAGCAGCTAACTCCAAATCTCTAACTCAGGGGCCCCTGTGTAAGTTCAGATAACTGTACAGGGGTTAAAGGGTGAAGGCCATGGAAAATCATAGAATCTGGAGTGGCTAGTTCTAGGCCTGTAAGAAGACGTCCTATTATGAGCTGCCAGGCTGTTATGCACAGCGCCCACATTACATTATAAATAGCCAAAAATTATGGATCACCTCTAAATAATGAGTATCATTCAGGGTATAATTTTTGATCAAGAATTATACTCTTTGCCTGAGTCAAAAAATTCTGTGCCTGCCTATATACCATGTTCCAAATTATTATACAAATTGGTTTTAAATGTCATAGCGGTTTTTTTTTTGTAAATGAAACCCATTGATGGTATTGTGTCTCAGGGTTCTTTGGATCACTGCAATCAATCTCAGATAGCTGTGATAATTAGTTTGCCATGTGAGCCCAATAAAAGGAAAACTGGATGTTCCACACTATTAAGCAGGCCAGAGTTTTCAAGTAATATGGGAAAGAAAAAGGATCTCTCTGCTGCTGAAAAGCATCAAATAGTGCAATGCCTTGGTCAAGGGATGAAAACATTAGATATTTCTCGAAAACTTAAGCGTGATCATCGAACTGTTAAGAGATTTGTGGCTGATTCTGAACACTGACGTGTTTGTGCTGATAAAGGTAGAATGAGGAAGGTTTCCGCCAGGCAAGTTCATCGGATTAAGAGAGCAGCTGCTAAAAAGCCATTACAAACCAGCAAACAGATATTTGAAGATGCTGGTGCCTCTGGTGTCCCTCGAACCTCAAAGTGTAAGATCCTTCAAAGGCTTGCTGAGGTGCATAAACCTACTATTCGGCCACCCCTAAACAGTGCTCACAAGCAGAAACGGTTGCAGTGGGCCCAGACATACATGAAGACTCATTTTCAAACAGTCTTGTTTACAGATGAGCGTCGAGCAACCCTGGATGGTCCAGATGGATGGAGTAGTGGATGTTTGGTGGATGGCCACCATGTCCCAACAAGTGTGCGATGTCAGTAAGGAGGTGGAGGAGTCATGTTTTGGGCCAGAATCATGGGGAAAGAGCTGGTAGGGCCCTTTAAGGTTCCTGAAGGTGTGAAAATTACCTCTGCAAAGTATATAGAGTTTCTGACTGACAACTTTCTTCCATTGAATAAAAAGCAGAAACGTTCCTTCAGGAGCAAAATCATCTTCATGCAAAACAATGCACCATCTCATGCTGCAAAGAATACCTCTGAGTCATTGGCTGCTATGGACATAAAAGGAGATAAACTCATGGTGTGGCCACCATCTTCCCCTGACCTCAACCCTATAGAGAACCTTTGGAGTATCATCAAGTAAAAGATCTATGAGAGTGGGAGGCAGTTCACATCAAAACAGCAGCTCTGGGAGGTTATTTTGACTTCATGCAAAGAAATACAAGCAGAAACTCTCCAAAAACTCACAAGTTCAATGGATGCAAGAATTGTGAAGGTGAAATGAAAGAAGGGTTCCTATGTTAACATATATCCTAAAATAAAATAAAAATTTTTTTTTACAAAAAGTGCATGAAGGTAGTAATAATTATAAGGGTATTTAGAAAACATAATTTTGAACAAAAGAATGTACAAGCCATCCCGCCACGTCAAGGCAACCCTTGTGGGACAGTCCTAACTCTTGTATTAAAAACCTTTCCACTTGTCAAGTGAGGTAAATGTGAACAAGGACAGAGGGACTGAACCATTTGTAAAGCATAGGCCAGACAGGATAGATATATCAGCTCAGAAACAGGGCGGTCACATCCTTACATGCACAAGATGCACTTTGAAATAAATAAGGAACTAGGTCTGAGCTGAAGAAGTAAGTTAATGTGTATGCAAAATGTAAATGCATATTAACGCATGACCATTACACAGAGAAAACCAGACACAAAAAACAAATATCCTAAAATAAAATAATTTTTTTTTTTTGCAAAAATTGTATGAAGGTAGTAATAATTATAAGGGTATTTAGTAAACATAATTTTGATCAAAAGAATGTACAAGCCATCCCGCCACGTCAAGGCAACCCTTGTGGGACAGTCCTAACTCTTGTATTAAAAACCTTGAAAAAATTTTTTTTAGTGTAAATAAACACACAGCCAGAATAAAGTACTTTAATTGAAAAAATGACACAGACTCCTTTAATATTCTAAATTAAACCATACTTACAACCGCGTCTATTCCACCAAAGCCCTCGATCTCCTCTAATAAAAGTAAAATTAAAAAGCAACAATATACCCTACCTGTCTGTTGTTCTGTCCCACGCTAAAATCCATGTCTGGGGGATAATTAGTTTTCAGCTTGGACGATGCCAAGATTCGATCGTCCACGCTCATAACCACTGGTGAATGAGCTGCTGGGAACACAGCATCAGTAACCAGGGGTGACATCATAGAGGTTACCTCCGGTCACTGGGCTCTATTCCCAGCTGGGCTGAGCTGCAGTGAGATCCGGGGTCACTTATAAAATTTACATACCAGGAAACAGTAGAGTAGTTCCAAAAAGGTGGCACTTGTTGGGTATTGCTACTGTTAAGGCACATATAGATAAGTTCCTTGGGGGTCTAGTTTCCAAAATGGGGTCACTTGTGGGAGGTTTCCACTGTTTAGGCATATCAGGGGCTCTCCAAATGCGACATGATGCCCGCAGACCATTCCATCAAAGTCTGCATTCCAAAACGTCTCTACTTCCCTTCTGAGCCCCGACGTCTGCCTATACAGTAGTTTTTTTCCCACACATGGGGTATCAGCGTACTCAGTACAAATTGCAAAATAACTTTTGGGGTCCAATTTCTCGCATTACCCTTGGGAAAATTTAAAATTGGGGACTAAAAGATCATTTTTGTCGGGAAAAAAATATGATTTTTTAATTTCACGGTTGGACATGTTTGCCACAGATCTAGATAAGTTCCTTGAGGGCCTAGTTTCTGGTGTCACTGTTTAGGCACATCAGGGGCTCTCCAAACGCGACATGGTGCCCTTTCTCAATTCCAGCCAATTTTGAGTTGAAAAAGTCAAACGGCGCTCCATCCCTTCCGAGCTCTGCCATGCGCCCAAACAGTGGTTTACCCCCACAGCAAAATAACTTTTGGGGTCCAATTTCTCCTGTTACATTTGGTAAAATAAAAAAAAATTGGATCTGAAGTAAATTTTTTGTGAAAAAAAGTTAAATGTTCATTTTTTTTAAACATTCCAAAAATTCCTGTGAAGCACCAGAAGGGTTAATAAACTTCATGAATGTGGTTTTGAGTACTTTGAGAGGTACAGTTTTTAGAATGTTATTTTCTGCCATATAGACCCCTCAAAATGAGTTCAAATGTGATGTGGTCCCTAAAAAAATTATGTTGTAAAATGAGAAATAGCTACATAGTAACATAGTAACATTGTTCTGTCTCCGACATCTAATTGTTTGTTTTTTCCATTGTTTGTATAGGAGTTTAACCCCTTAAGGACAGAGCCATTTTGCAGCTTAATGACCGGGCCAATTTTTACAATTCTGACCACTGTCACTTTATGAGGTTATAACTCTGGAACGCTTTAACGAATCCCGCTGATTCTGAGATTGTTTTTTCGTGACATATTGTACTTCACGTTAGTGGTAAAATTTCTTTGATATGACTTGTGTTTATTTATGAAAAAAACGGAAATATGGCGAAAATTTGAAAATTTAACAATTTTCAAACTTTAAATTTTTATGCCCTTAAATCAGAGAGATATGTCACACAAATTTCTTAATAAATAACATTTCCCACATGTCTACTTTACATCAGCACAATTTTGGGACCAAAATTTTTTTTTGTTACGAAGTTATAAGGGTTAAAAGTTGACCAGCGATTTCTCATTTTTACAACACCATTTTTTTTAGGGACCACATCACATTTGAAGTCACTTTGAGGGGTCTATATGATAGAAAATACCCAAAAGTGACACCATTCTAAAAACTGCACCCCTCAAGGTGCTCAAAACCACATTCAAGAAGTTTATTAACCCTTCAAGTGCTTCACAGGAGCTGAAGCAATGTGGAAGGAAAAAATTGACATTTAACTTTTTTTGCAAAAGCTTTACTTCGGAACCAAGTTTTTTTATTTTCACAAGTGTTAAAAGAAAAAATGAACCACAAAATTTGTTGTGCAATTTCTTCTGAATACTTCGATACCCCATATGTGGGGGTAAACCACTTTTTGGGCGCGTGGCAGAGGTCGCAAGGGAAGGAGCGCCGTTTGACTTTTTCAACGCAGAATTGGCTGAATGCCATGTCGCGTTTAGATAGCCTCTGATGTGCCTAAACAGTGGAAACACCCACAAGTGACCCCATTTTGGATACAAGACCCCTTAAGGAACTTATCTAGATGTGTGGTGAGAACTTTGAACCTCCAAGTGCTTCACACAAGTTTATAACCTAGAGCCGTGAAAAAAAAAAAAAAAAATTTTTTCACAAAAATGATCTTTTCACCCCAATTTTTAATTTCCCAAGGGTAATAAGACCGCAAAAGTTTTTGTGCAATTTGTCCTGAGCATGCTGATACCCCATATGTGGGGGTAAACCACTTTTTTGGCGCACGGCAGAGGTCGCAAGGGAAGGAGCGCTGTTTGACTTTTTCAACGCAGAATTGGCTGGATGCCATGTCGCGTTTAGAGAGCCCCTGATGTGCCTAAACAGTGGAAACCCCCAACAAGTGACCCCATTTTGGAAACTAGACCCCCTAAGGAACTTATCTAGATGTGTGGTGAGCACTTTGAACCTCAAAGTGATTCACACAAGTTTATAACGTAGAGCCGTGAAAATAAAAAATCATATTTTTTCCACAAAAATGATCTTTTCACCCCAATTTTTATTTTCCCAAGGGTAACAAGACCCCAAAAGTTTTTGTGCAATTTGTCCTGAGCATGCCGATACCCCATATTTTGGGGTAAACCACTTTTTGGGCGCACGGCAGAGGTCGCAAGGGAAGGAGCTCCGTTTGACTTTTTCAACGCGGAATTGGCTGGACGCCATGTCGCATTTGTAGAGGCCCTGATGTGTCTAAACAGTGGAAACCCCCACACAGTGACCCCATTTTGGAAACTAGACCCCTAAGGAACTTATCTAGATGTGTGGTGAGCACTTTGAAGCCCCAAGTGCTTCACAGAAGTTATATAACGCCCGGGCGTGAAAATAAAAAATCATATTTTTTCCACAAACCTGATCGTTTAGTCCCCAATTTTTTATTTTCACAAGGGTAACAGGAGAAATTGGACAACAAAAGTTGTTGTACAATTTGTCCTGAGTATGCTGATACCCCATATATGGGGGGGGACCACTGTTTGGGCGCACGGCAGGGCTTGGAATGGAAGCAGCACCGTTTGACTTTTTCAAACCAAAATTGGCTGGAATTGAGATTGGACACCATGTCGCGTTGGAGAGCCCCTGATGCGCCTAAACAGTGGAAACCCCCCACAAGTAACACCATTTGGAAACTAGACCACCTATGGAACTTATCTAGATCCGCTGTGAGCACTTTGAACCCCCAAGTGTTTCACAAAAGTTTATAATGCCTGGGTGTGAAAAAAAAAAAAAAACAATTTTCCACAAAAATGATTTTTTAGTCACAAATTTTTGATTTTTCACAAGGAAATTGGACCCCAAAAGTTGTTGTCCAATTTGTCCTGAGTACGCTGATACCAAATATGTTGGGGGGGAAACTGTTTTGGCGCACAGCAGGGCTTGGAAAGGAAGTAATAACGTTTTGGAATGCAGACGTTGGTGGGGGTCATGTTCCGTTTGCAGTGCCCCAGATGAGCCTAAACAGTGGAAAACCCCCACAAGTGACCCCATTTTGGAAACTAGACCCCATAAGGAACTTATCTAGATCTGTGGTGAGCACTTTGAACCTCCAAGTGTTTCACAAAAGTTTATAATGCCTGGGTGTGAAAAAAAAAATCAATTTTCCACAAAAATGATTTTTTAGTCCCAAATTTTTGATTTTTCACAAGGAAATTGGACCCCAAAAGTTGTTGTCCAATTTGTCCTGAGTACGCTGATACCAAAATGTGGGGGGGGAACTGTTTTGGTGCACAGCAGGGCTTGGAAAGGAAGTAATAACGTTTTGGAATGCAGACGTTGGTGGGGGTCATGTTCCGTTTGCAGTGCCCCAGATGAGCCTAAACAGTGGAAACCCCCCACAAGTGACCCCATTTTGGAAACTAGACCCCTTAAGGAGCTTATCTAGATGTGTGGTGAGCACTTTGAACCCCCTAGTGCTTCACAGAAATTTATAAACGCAGAGCCGTGAAAATGAAAAATCATTTTTTTTCTCAAAAATGATTTTTTTAGCCAGCTATTTTTTATTTTCCCAAGGGTAATCGGAGAAATTAGAACCCCAAAATTGGTGTGCAATTTGTCCTGAGTACGCTGATACCCCATATGTTGGGGTAAACCCACTGTTTGGGCGCACGGCAGGCTCGGAAGGGGGGGAGCGCCATTTGACTTTTTGAACGCCACATCGTGTTTGGAGACCCCCTGATGTGCCTAAATAGTGGAAATCCCTCAATTCTACTCCAACCCTAATCCCAACACACCCCTAACCCTAATCCCAACCCTAATCCTAACCTAAATCCCAACCCTAATTCCAACCCTAATTGTAACCCTAACCTTAATTATAACCTTAATTATAACCCTAACCCTAATTGTAACCCTAACCCTAATTCTAACCCTAATTATAACCCTAACCCTAAGGCTAGGTTCATTTGCGTTTACCAGCCCGTTCAACACATAGCGTTGACGGGCTGGTAATGGTATAGCATAACGCGATCGCATTATGCTATACCCGCTAGCGCAGAGGAATCAGCAGATGATTCATCTGCGCTAGCGGTGACGGAGCCAAACGCTGCAGCCCGCGTCCGAGGCTCCGTCACTGAATGATGGCACGTCGCAAACGCATGCCGCTTTACGGCATGCGTCGCGATGCGCCCTCAAATGGGGGTGAATGGCAGCGTTAACGGACTGCGTTACACCGCGTTATAACCGCTGTGTAACGCAGTCCGTCTAACGGACTGCCATAACGCAGTAGAACCCAGCCTAACCCTAACGCTAATTATAACCCTTACCCTAAGGCTGCTTTCACACTTCCGGCGGGCGCCTGTCGGCGCCCCCGCATTTTGCCGCAGCGGCCGCATCAGAAAACCTGATGCGCCGCCGGCGGCCGAATGCGGTTTTTTGCCGGATGGTTTCTGATGCTCGGAACATCAGAAACCATCCGGCAAAAACAAAAACGTTACATGCAGCGTTTTGTCCGGCCGCCGCAATGTACATTTGCGCCGCATCCGACAAAACCGCATGCAACGCATTGACATGCGGCGCCATCCGGCGCTAATGCAAGTCAATGCAAAAAAACGCATGCGGCGCATCAGATTTTCTGATGCGGCGCTGCGGCTAAATGCCGGGGCGCCGTCAGGCGCACACCGGATGTGTGAAACCAGCCTAATGCTAACCTTAACCCTAATTATAACCTTAACCCTAATTATAACCCTAACCCTAATTATAACCCTAACCCTAACAGAAAAATGAAAATAAATAAATTTCTACTTTTTATTATATGTCCCTAACTAAGGGGGTGATAAATGGGGGTTATGTACTGTTTTTTTTATTTTGATCACTGTGATAGTTTATCACAGTGATCAAAATGTACTTTTATGAGAATGAATGAAAAAAAATTTGAATCTGCCGCCAAAGCAGATGGGCGGGCGCACTGCGCATGCGCCCGCCATTTTTTTTTGCAGGGAGAAGAAGCCGGGATCCTGGGGCCTGCGGAGGACGGAGGACACCGGTAAGTATACGGGGGGCGATCGGGGGACCGGGGGACCCTCATTTTCTCCCCTCCTGATGTGCGATCACATCAGAGGGGAGAGAAATCATTTTTTTTTTTTTTTTTTTTTGCGATCGCGGCTATGCTTGCATAGCCGCGATCGCAACACCGGGATCGGTGAATACCGACCCGGATCATGTTCTCTGGGGTCTCGGCTACCCCCGGTAGCCGAGACCCCAGAGAATATTTGCCCATCCCCCCACCAGCACAGCGGCACATAGCGGCGGGCGCACTGGGCATGCGCCCGCCATTGTCTTAACGGTGCCGGCACCGGGGGACACCGAGGGCCCGGGGGCCACATGGACTGGATCGGGGCCACATGGGGTCCTGGGGACCCTTTTTTCTCTGTCCTCTGATGTCCGATGACATCAGAGGACAGAGAAATTAAATGGCACAACTTTTTTTTTTTTTTTTGCGGTCGCCGTTATAGGGTTAATAACGGCGATCGCAACATCGGTGTCGGTAAAAACCGACCCGATTCATGTTCTCTGGGGTCTCGGCTACCCCGGTACCGAGACCCCGGAGAAAATGCGCCTCTGGGGGGCGCTATTCACTTTTTCCACAGCGCCGTTAATTAACGGCGCTGTGGTTTAAGTACCCTTAATGACCGCCGTTAAAAGGCGTATCGGCGGTCGTTAAGGGGTTAATAATCTGCTTGTTTGGCTCCCTCTAGTGGACCAGTGTCATATTCGCAGTTATAATGTTTTCTTTCACTTTCAATTATTTTTCATCCTTTTGCAATGTCTGATGGTAGCTTAGCAATGCATGATGGTACCTAGCAAAGTATCTGGGAGCTTTCCCTCCATTTTCTTCCATTTTCCTTCAGCCTGCATCCAGGAAGCAGCTCAAACTTTTCTTCTCCTCTTGCGATAGCATCGCCGTATTACTTAGTCTCTCTAGTTAATTCCTGTCCTATATTAGCCCTGTCTAATCAGTCCTGCCCCTGGTTAGGTATTAGTCTGCAAAATGTTTATTCACAGTGATACTATGTATATGTATGCTAACTATGCCCCTGTACTGATTGTATGCATATATGTTTGTATTATAGTTTCACCGCGCCAATATATCAAGTTCAATAAAAGCACAGATTCAATCACAATCTCCTTATTGGACCCCGGTATAGCTGTTTAGCTGTCTGTATAACTGCAATGACGTCTGCCTCATTCAGTAAGGACAGAACAAACATAGTTATTAAGGTTGAAGGAAGACTTTAATCCATCTAGTTCAGCACATATCCTATCCTAACTTGCCAAACATGTTGATCCAGAGGAAGGCAGAAAAGCCCCATGTGGCAAACAGTAAGCTTCACATTGGGGAAAAAAATTCCTTCCCAACTCCACATACGGCAATCAGACTAGCTCCCTGGATCAACGCAATATCTAAGAAACTAGTGTATATAACTTGTAATATAATACTTTTCAAGAAAGGCATCCAGTCCTTTTAAATTTTAGTAGGGAATCACTCATTACAACATTATATGGCAGAGAGTTCCATACTCTCACTGCCCTTACAGTAAAGAATCTGCATCTGTGATTATGACTAAACATTCTTTCTTCCAGACGTAGAGGATGACCCCTGTCCCCGTCACAGTCTAACAGTAAAAAGATCATTAGAAAGGTCTTTGTACTGTCCCCTCATATATTATACATTGTAACAAGATCACCACTAAGCCTTCGTTTTCCAAACTAATTAACTCCAAGTGTAAATAACCTGTCTTGGTATTGCAGACCCCCAGTTCTGTAATAATCTTCGTCGCCTTCTCTGCACCCGCTCCAGTTCAGCTATGTCTTTCTTATACACTGAGACCAGAACTGACACAGTATTCTAAGTGTGGTCGCACTAGTGACTTGAACAGAGGTAAAATTATGTTTCCCCCATGAGCATCTATGCCTCTTTTAATGCATCCCATTATTTTATTTGCCTTTGCAGCTGCCTGACACTGGCCACTAAATGTGAGTTTATCGTCCACCCATACACCCTGGTCTTTTTCAGTGACAGTTATCCCAGTGTTTTTACAATTAAGCAAATAATTATACTTCTTGTTTGTTCAACCCAAGTGCATGACCTTACATTATCCCCATTAAAGCTTATTTGCCATTTATCATACAAGCTTCTAGTTTACATACATCCTCCTGTAATATAAAAATTGTCCTCCTCTGTATTGATTACCCTGAAGAGTTTAGTGTCATCTGCAAATATTGAAATTCTACTTAGTATGCCTCCTACAAGGTCATTAATAAATATGTTAAAAAGAAGCGGCCCCAATACTGACCCCTGTGGTACCCCGCTGCTAAACCGTGACCTAGTCCGAGGGTGCTCCATTAATAATCACCCTTTGTTTCCTATCCCTGAGCCAGTTCTTAACCCACTTACACATATTTTCCCTCTATCCCCATTGTTCTCATTTATGTATCAACCTTTTGTGTGGCACCATATCAAAAGCTTTTGAAAAGTCCATATACACCACGTCCACTGCGTTCCCTTGGTCCAGACCGGAACTTACCTCTTCATAGAAACTCATCAGATAGTCTGACAGGAACGTCTGTCATAAACCCATGTTTCATATTGGGTCATGAGGTTATTTTTTCTTCAGATAAACCCCAAAATAGTACCCTTAAAAACCCTCCAGGATTTTACCCACAGTAGATGTTAAGCTCACTGGCCTATAATTTCCAGGTTCAGTTTTTGCCCCCTTTTTGAATATTGGCACCACATTTGCTATACACCATCCTGTGGTACAGACCCTGCTATTATGGAATCTTTAAAGATTAAAAATAATGGTCTATCAATGACTGTACTTAATTCCTGCAGTACTCGGGGTGTATCCCATCTGGGCCGGGATTGTCAATTTTTGTGATTTTTAGACGCTGTACTTCCTGCTGGTTAACCAGGTGACATTTAATGGAGACATTTTTTTGATCACGATCATTTTACCTGTCATGGGATTTTCTTGTGTAAATACTGTTAAAAAAAGTAATTTACATATTGGCTTTTTCCTCATCCCATCCACCATTTCACACAGACAATTTTTAAGGGGACCAACACCATCATTTTAGTTTCTTACTATTTATGTACTTAAAAAATATTTTGGGATTATTTTACTTTCTCTGGCAATGAGTCTCTCTGTCTCAATCTTTGCTGCCTTGATTTGCTTTTTACATCATTTTTTTAATCTTCTGTATTTATTTAATGCCTCATCACTACCTACTTGCTTTAAATTCCCTAAATGCTTTCTTTTTGTCACTTATTGCGCTCCTACAGCTCTATTTAGCCATAGTGGTTTCCTCCTGTTTCTAGCATGTTTATTCCCATAGGGTATATACTGTGCACAGTTCCTATTCAGGATACTAATAAACGTCTCCCATTTTCTTTGTGTATTTTTATGTTTTCAGGGTATCGTCCCAGTTAATTGCACCAAGCTCAAACTCTCATCCGTTGGAAATTTGCCTTCCTGAAGTTTAGTGTCCTTGTAACCCCTCTACTACACATCTTATTAAAAGATAAATGAAAACTTATTATTTTGATCACTATTACCCAAGTGACCCCCAACCCTTACTTTGAAGTGGTCTGGCCTGTTTGGTTAATATTGGTCTAGCAGTCCCCCCCTTCTTTCGGGGCCTAACTAGTTGTGAAAGGTAATGTCTCTCAATTTTGTCAAAAACCTATTCCCTTTTGCTAAAAGCAGGTTTCTGTTCCCCAAAAATGTATTTCGGGGTATTGAAGTCCCCCATAATAATGCTTCTCCTTCAGCCCCTCTTAATCAAATTTGCTTACTGGGAGCTCTCTGTGCTTCCATTATTTTTTGGAACTTATAACAAACCCCTACAGTAATTTAAATTATTTTTTCCCCCTTCCCTTTATCTCCCCCCAGGGGCTCTACCTCTTTATTAGATTCCACATATTATCACGCAGGATGGGTTTTTAAGGTTATTTTTCATATAAACAAAAAAAAATCCCCCCCTCGCTTATTTTTACGGAATTTTTAAACAGACATAGCCCTGTAAATTAACCGCCCCCTGGCTCCGTCCCGCCCTGTCCAGATATCCCCACCATGCAAATTATTTTAAAAAAATTAATTCTAATTCCTACATTTTTGTTGGTGAGGTTTGGCATTTAACATGCACTTTATGTATCCTGTGCACCCTATTCTTTCTTTAAATTTTTTAACGTTCTAACCCCACCTCCCATCCACCCTCAACCCAATTTTCATTTTTTGGCCCCCAAACTCACTGCACTACCTTTCCCCCCCGATAAAATGAATACCCCCCCCTCCCTAGTTTTAAAACCCTCCAACCTTTTACCTTTTTTTTCCCCAAGCAAGCTGCACCCCCCCATTGGGGTACCCATCATACAAAAACCTGTACCCTGCGAAGTTTGGGCCCCTTCCCAGGGAAACCAAACCCCTTCTTCCTACACCAAATTTTTGAGCCCCTTCTTTAAACCCCCCTAATCTCCCCTTACACTCTGGTGTGGCACGGGTACAGGGATATTCAGAAAAATACCACATTTGGGGGTGTTTTGGGTCTGCAACGCACCAATATATGATTGGAGAGGTGCGTTTGCAGCCCCCGGGGCCACCGTGCAGGCGGGGGCCCGCTTTAAAGGGGCCCAAAAAGCGAACCTGTTTCCCCCCCAGAGTCGCCAAAATAAACGCCGTAACGCGCGTGGCAAATGTGCGAACTCTGTTAATCCACAGGCCGCTAGAAGGGGGCTGCAGCGCTATATGGGGGTGTGTGCGAACCCTAAACACAACTGAGCAA
>JARQOD010000001.1:761159954-761201534 GCA_033576555.1 Oophaga sylvatica
CCCACCCTGACGAGTGTGCCCAAGAGAGTACCTCCGGTCGCAAATTAGTGGGCACAAAAGTCTTGCCCGGGGCACAGACTCTAGCGAAACCGGGGCACATTTTCCGGCTCTCTTCGGGGACAATAAGCCGAGGCTCCTCATCCTCCTCCTCTGATGACACTAAGGAGCGAGAGAGAGCATGGGCCCCCGAACATTCTCCCCACCGGAGAGAAAATGGAGGGTGAAGTGGAACCGAAAAGAAGAAAAGGGACCATCTGGCCTGGCGAGAATTTAGCCGCTGAGCCGTTTGCCAAATATACCAAGTTTTTGTGGTCAGTGAAGACTTGGAAAGGAAAACGAGCCCCGTCCAGAAGATGTCTCCACTCAGAGAAGACCAACTTCATAGCCAGTAACTCCCTGTCCCCAATGGAATAATTCCTCTCTGCCGGTGTAAAGGTCTTAGAAAAGAAGAAGCAGGGATGCTTCCGACCTTGAGCATCCTTTTGATAAAGACTGCTCCAGCCCAACAGAAAGGCGTCCCCTCTAAAATAAACGGCTATCAACATCAGGGCGATGAAATATGGGAGCACTGGCAAAATGCCTTGATGGAAAGAGAACCCCTTTGGAGACCTCCTCAGACCACAATTTGGGATTTGCTCCCTTCTTGGTGAGGGCTAGCAAGGGAGCTACCAAGTCGAGAAATGGGGAATGAACTGCGATAATAATTAATGAACCCCATAAAGCGCTGCACCGCTTTAAGAGAATGGGTTCTTGCCAGTCCATTACAGCCTGTAGTTTGACAGGATCCATAGCCAATCCCTGGGCAGAGATGATATAGCCCAGGAAAGGTAAGGACTCCTGCTCAAACACAAACATTTCTCCAGCTTGGCATAGAGGGAGTTTGCCCATAAGAGGTCGAAGACTTTGTTGACATCCGTCCGGTGAGAGTCTATTCTGGTGAAAAGATGAGAATATCATCCAGATAGACATACCACAGAGTGGAGAGCATATCCCGGAAGATATCATTGACAAAGTCTTGGAAAACAGCGGGAGCATTACAGAGCCCGAGGGCATCACCAGGTATTCATAATGCCCATCCCTGGTATTAAAAGCTGTCTTCCACTCGTCCCCCTCACGGATGCGAATTAGTTGTAGGCACCACGTAGATCAAGCTTGGTAAATACTCTTGCTCCTCGGAGCCTATCAAAGAGCTCAGAGATTAGGGGCAAATGGGTACTTATTCTTGACGGTGATAGCATTAAGACCCCTGTAGTCAATACATGGACGTAATTCCCATTCTTCTTTTGCACAAAGAACCCCGCCCCTGCTGGTGACAACCGACTTCCTAATGAACCCTCTTGCCAGATTCTCCTGAATATACTGGACATGGCCTCCGTCTCAGGAAGGAGAGGGGTAGACTCTCCCCCGAGGAGGTTCTGCTCCAGGCAAGAGATCAATAGGACATCGTAGGGCGATGAGGTGGAGACCTCCCGCCGCCTTCTTGGAGAAAACGTCTGCATATGACCAATAACACTGAGGAAGAGAAGTGAGATCTACGGGTATCTCTGTGGTGGTGACCTGAACGCACTCCCTAACACACCTGCCTCTACATGAATCACCCCAACCCAGTATCCTCCCAGAGGACCACTCAATATGGGGAGAGTGGAACGGAGCCAAGTACTCCCAGCAACACCTCGTCTATTCCCTCGGGCAGGACAAGAAAAGAAATACTCTCCTGATGGGAAGGGGACATAGATAAAGTGAGAGGGATCGTCTGGTGGGTGATTTTGTGAGGGCAGAGTTGATCCATTCACTACTCGCACAGTCACCGGTTTGGCGAGCATCACCAGAGGTGTAGTATGGCGAGAGCAAATGCAGAGGACATGAAAATTCCCCTCGCTCCAGAATCCACACAGAGCTCGGCGGTGAGCGTGGATGGACCTAACTGAAATTGTCCCCTTAAAGGACAACTTGGTGGAAAATGCCACAGTGTCTAGTGAAACTCCTCGCAAGGTCATTAGATTGCGACCGTTTTCCCGACCGCTGTGGACATTTGTTGGCATAAGTCCTAACTGCTGGCAGATGTTACAGACCATGGGTACTCGAGCGGCCCAGACTTAGGTCCTGCTCGAGAAACCTCCATGGCCTCATGGGAGTCGGGCGCCTGGCTGGAAGATTCTAGAGGCCTGGCGAAGGTGGGAGCCAGCCGAAACTTCTGCCTACACTGGGACCGCTCCAACCTCCGCTCGTGAAAACGGAGGTCGATGCGGGTAGATATGGCGATAAAGCTTCTCCAGTGTGGGTGGGAATCTCCCTGGTAGCCAAGGCGTCTTTCACATGGCCCGCTAGTCCTCTCCAAAACACGGGAATGAGGACTTTATCCGGCCAGTCCAACTCCGAGGACAGAGTCCGAAATTGGACAGCAAAACAGCTGACCAAGGAACGAACCCTGTGAACTTGCCAGAAGTTGGAGCGCCGCATCGTGGGTAACCTGAGGTCCTAGAAAGACCTTTTTTAGAGCCTCCAGAAAATGAGGAGCACTCCGCACCACACGGTCGTCACGCTCCCACAGCGGGGTGGCCCACTCCAACGCTCTGCCCGACAGAAGAGATATTACAAAGCCCACTTGTGCCCGATCCGTGGGAAACGTGCAGCCAGAAGCTCGAATTGTATAGAGCACTGACTCACGAATCCCCGACATTGCTTGCTGTCACCAGCAAACTTGTCTGGAAGCGGGAGGTGGGATATTGTGGGGCAGAGGTGGCAGTGGACACACTGGCTGCACCATGCTAGCAGCCTGAAACCCGCGACTGCGGTAACATTCACAGCTGAGGTTATGCGCTTAAGAGCGCCAACCTACCCTCCAGCTGCTGATGTCCCGTAGTAGACGCTGGTCATCCGCCATTTTACTAGCCAGACCCTGGCGCTAGTGTTATGTTAGGGTCTGCGGAACGCACCAAATATATGATGTGGAGAGGTGCGTTCGCAGCCCGGGGTCCACCGTGCAGGCGGAGCCTGCTGCTATTAAAATGGCGCAATGATTGAACTCTGTTATCCCGCAGAGTCGCCAAAATAAACGCCGTAACGCGCTGTGGCAATATGTGCGAACTCTGTTAATCCACAGAGCTGCTAGAAAGAGTGCCGCAGCGCTATATGGCGATGTGTGCGAACTCACTAAACACAACTGAGTCGCAAAAATAAACACGCTAGCGTTGAAAGCGAACCCTGTTACGTCACAGAGCCGCTGAGACAAACTTCTGTGTCCTGTCAGGCACCCAGGTACACAGTTAACTGCTAAGCGAACATAGAACGGATCATGCGCTAATGTCCTCGCGGGAGTCACCCGCAATCTATGGCGTCTGAACGCCAGGCCCTGAATACGGCAATCAAACTCCTCACCGTTATGCCGGTAATCTAGGGCATCTAGGACACCGACCCTGACCAGCTAGCATACCAAACTCCTCACCGATTAATTGGTATTCTAGGGGCTTATTTCAGCCGGGCCCTAACCACACACGCATGACCACACTGGCGCTAAGCATATAATGGTTGACACTAGCGCATGGCGGCCCAGCCATGCCACCCTTTTATAGCAACAGCTACAGGACCTGCCAGAAACAAGGACCAATGAAACTGTTCCAGAACACCAGTAGTCACAGGACCTTCCTGGGACCAATAGGAGCTGCTGCAGTACCTGAGCATGTGACCCCTGATCTCCAATGAAGATCTCACCCTGGGCATGCTCAGAAGAGGAAAACAAGGATTTTTGTCCTAAAGACGTCTGCTCGCCGCTAACCAGTACGGGCCACAACAGCAGAGCCTGGAGATGCAGCAGCAATCCTCTGCACACTGTTAGACTGGGCGAGACGCTGGGACCGACGTCTAAGCTGAGCAGAGTCCACTGCGGCTGGAGACGAATGGGAGACCGCAGCCGGGATGGTTCGAGACTCCCTTGTGCAGAAGCGGGAACTCGACCTTAACAGGAGGTCCTTGCTTTAAGCTTGCAGCCTAATTCCCTGAAATCATCTTTAAGAACCTTCCACCTACCTCTAACTTTGTCATTTGTGCCAATGTGCACCATGACCGCTGGGTCCTCACCAGCCCCTCCCAGTAATCTGTCAACCCATCAGCGATGTGTCGTACTCGAGCGCCAGGTAGCAGCACACTTTTCGATGATCCATGTCTTTGTGACAGATTGCCCTATCTGTTCCCCTAATAATTGAGTCCCCCACTACCAGCAACTGCCTTGCCTGCCCTGCTCTCCTATTTCCCCCCTCATTGGAGCAGACACTCCCCTGGCTTTCAGAGGACATGCCTTGCTGCAGCAGTGCTACCCCTGTACTGACACCTCCTCATCTGCCAACTTTGCAAACTTATTGGGGTGTGACAGATCAGGACTAGACTCCCTGGTGCTCTTCCCTCTACCCCACCTTCTAACTGTCACCCAGCTTGCTGTCTCACGGTCCTGCAGCTCCATCCTAGCATCCTGCCCCTCATCTATCCCATTGAGCGTCTGCTCAGTGAGCAGAAGACTCCTTTCCATATTGTCTATGGATCTCAGTGGTGCCAGCTGCACATTTAGATCCATATCTGGCTTCCAAGTGCACAACGTGCTCACATCTCGCACAGCAGTATGCACCCTCGACTGGCTGCTCAAGGACTGCATACATGTGGCAAGCTGTACACTGGATGGCATTGGCAATAGTGGAGCACATTTCTAATGGGATTTCACCAGACAGAAAAGATAAGTAAAAATAAATAAAAAGTATTAAATAAAATATAACAGCAATTCAGTAATTTCTCCCTCAGAAACTCCCTGAATCCAGTCACTGAATCACAAGTCACACTTACCACCGTTCGTACTTGCGCACCGGTCACACTCAGCTCGCTCACACTCGCTGAAGAACAAGATTTACAGAGATTTTTTTTCCTCCTTCAACAGCAAACCACCCTGCTGCTCAATGCACTTCCAAAAAGAAAAGCTGTTTAACTTTAAACCCTTATAACTTCCTAACAAAGAAAAAATTTGGTTTCAAAATTGTGCTGATGTAAAGTAGACATGTGGGAAATGTTACTTATTAAGTATTTTGTTGACATATTTCTGTGATTTAAGGGCATGAAAATTCATATTTGAAAAAGTGCGAAATTTTCAAAATTTTCACCAAATTTCCATTTTTTTTCACAAATAAAGGAAAGTCATATCAAAGAAATTTTACCACTATCATGAAGTACAATATGTCTTGAGAAAACATTCTCAGAATAACCCGGATCTATGGAAGCGTTCCAGAGTTATTACCTCATAAAGGGACAGTGGTCACAAATGTAAAAATTGGGCCTGTCATTAACATGCAAACCACACTTAAGGTTAAGGGTTAAAGAGCATTAATTGTAAATAAAAAGAATTGGTAAAATATCACAATGTTATTAAATCTCAATATCTGATATATGTCACATCACATTTAGAGCTGTACAGCTTTATTAAGGTTGCAGCAATGCAATAAGTATTTGGAATCTTTCAATGTTGCACATACTCAAAACAAATTTGATGTAATGTCTCTTTAAATGACTATTGGCAATTGAGGTACAGAGTATAGAGACTGCTATTAAGTTTAAAACTCTGAACACTGGCAGCACAATCCAATCCAGTTAAGTTGTTACCAGGGCCGGCGTTAGTGGCAGGCAGACCAGGCAGCTGCCTAGGGCCCCTGCTTCCCCAGGGCCACCAGGGAGCGGCACATCACGCAGCCACTATGGGGCCCTTCTGAGGCAGGGGGCACACCTTTCGCCAGCGCCGACTCCCGCTGCTGCATTGAACTATACCGGCATCTGCCGTACAGTTCAAAGTAATGATGGCGGAGAGAGCATCAGCTGACGCTCCCTCTTCCATCATTCCCTCTGCCTCTGACACTGCTTGTGTGCAATGATGTCATCGCGCACTCAGTGTGACGGGCAGTGCAGCCTCTGAGACAGGAGCCGGGAGCAGCACTGGCTCGAGGAGAGGTGAGGATTGTGTTTTTTTTAATATATCAGTGAGTACTGGACTGTGGGGCTATTCTGGGGAGATGTGGGCTGTGATATATACTATGTGGGCTGTGATATAAACTATGTGCTGTGTTATATACTATGTGGGCTGTGCAATATAGTATGTGTTCTGTGCTATATACTATGTGGCTGTGCTATCTACTATGTGGGCTGTGCTATATACTATGTGGCTGTGCTATATCCTATGTGGGCTGTGATATATACTTTGTGGCTGTGCAATATACTATGTGGGCTGTGCGCTATACTATGTGGGCTGTGTTATATACTTTGTGGCTGTGCTATATCCTAATGTGGGCTGGGGCTATATACTATGTGGCTGTGATATAAACGATGTGGCTGTGTTATATACTATGTGGGCTGTGCAATATACCATGTGGGCTGTGTTATATACTTTGTGGCTGTGCTACATACTATGTGGGCTGTGATATATACTGTGTGGCTGTGTTACATACTTTGTGGGCTGTGATATATACTATGTGTGCTGTGCAATATACTTATGTGGGCTGTGCGCTATACTATGTGGGCTGGTGTATATACTTTGTGGCTATGCTATATCCTATGTGGGCTGTATATACTATGTGGCTGTGCTATATACTATGTGGGCTGTGCTATATACTATGTGGGATGTTCTATATACTCTGTGGGCTGTGTAATATACGATTTGGTCTGTGTTATATACTTTGTGGTTGTGTTATATGCTATGTGGGCTGTGTTATATACTATGTGGCTGTGTTTATATACTATGGGGGTATATTATATTCTAGGGGGGAGGCTGTGTTATATACTATGGGGGTACATTATATTTTGTGGGGGAGGCTGTGTTATATACTATGGGGGTACATTATATTCTATGGGCAGGTGGGCTGTGTTATATTCTATGGGCGGCTACATTATATTCTATGGGGTTGTATTACATTTTATGAGGTAGGATTGCATCATACTCTTTGATGGGGCTACATTATATTGTATTGGAAGGTGGGCTGTATTATAGTCTATTCGGGCTACATTATAGTCTATGGAGGGCTGTATTATATTTATTATATTCTATGAGTGGTGATTGCATCATACTCTATGAAGGGCTACATTATACTATATGAGGGGCTACATTGTATACTATGGGGGGCTGCATTATATTCTATGGGGGGTTAAAATAAATTCTGTGAAGTGACTGCATTATACTCTGTGGGGTGGTTGCATTATACTCTGTGGGGTGGCTGCATTATGCTCTATGAGGTGGCTGCATTATACTATATGTGGACTTCATTATACTGTATCGAGGACTATGGGGAATACTTATACTATATGAAGAACTATGGGATGCATTATACTATATGGAGGACTGAGCAGTGTATTTTAATATATGGAAGACTATGAGGAGTGTATTATACTATTTGAGAACTATGAGGAGTGTATTATACTATATGGAGGACTGAGTAGTGTATTATACTATATGGAGGACTGAGTGTATTTTAATATATGGAGGCTATGAGGAGTGTATTATACTATTTGAGAACTATGAGGAGTGTATTATACTATATGGAGGACTGAGGAGTGTATTTTAATATATGGATGACTATAGGGTGTGTATTATACTATATGGAGGACTATGGGGAGTATATTATACTATATTGAGGACAATGGGGCCTATTATATTATATGGAGGACTATGGGGGTGCATTTTACAATATGGAGGACTGTGGTGCACATTATAATATATGGAGGACTATGGGGTATTATACTAAACAAGCAAATTGATGCATATTCATCGAGTGATTGGATTGTTTATGCCGGAACAAAAATCATTGTTCTCAGCAGCACATTGCTGGTGTAAACTGTAGATGTGCTGCTGATAACATGATACTATATGGTGATCTATTAGTGATCCATTAGTGATTGTTCTGTCCCCATAATTTTTTCTCAGATGGTGGAAAGAGGCCGGGAAACAATATTGAACGATTTCAATATTGTCGATCACACTCAATAAGCGTCCTGAACTCAGCGCATGTAAATACAACTGAAATATTTCTGAGTTGATGTGCAAGATGTTAGCATTTGGGGCTACATTTTAAACTTTGCCTAGGGCCCCACTTTGCCTAGAACTGGACCTGGCTGTTTCTCACTGATGGGACCATTCGCTGGACCAAAACTCCCAGAAAAAACAGAGATTACAGTAAATGATTAAAATGCAGGTTATTCTGAATCTTTTCGTAAAAATTATGTATCAATTTACTCAGTTTCCACGGTGCCTGAAGATTGCGTGGCATTTTCATTGTGACAGGTCCCCTTTTTTACATATTGTATATTGGAAAATTATATAACTGCCTATTATTATAGTATTTATTACTTGATACATCTGCACTTGCAGGTTACAGTTACATTCCTTTCGGGCACAAATTTCAAATTATCATGATGAATATTGACCCCAAATATAGCGTAAACTTGAATTAAACCCAATATATATGCAAGCATATATTTGAATATGATAATTTCTTGTTTTACATTTATTCCTCTGTAATACTGAATAGTATTTTGTATGCTATGACCTGAAGAACGGTAGGACCCCAGAACACTATGATAACAAACTAAAGAATCCCTATATTTATAGAAAATGAGTAGTACCAATTACAATATTATTTTCAATACCTGTCAGAAGGAAGGCACAAATCCAGGTTAATGAACCACCAATAAAGTATATGCTTTAATTTTAATGCTTGTTCTAGAACTATCTCGAGAGACACATCTTCATTAGCTAGCCATTCTGTCTAACACTTCTTAAAGCTCCAATTTTTGTTGCTACTGCTATTTTTTTTCTTAACTCTCATATTTATTTCAAGTATGCAAAAGCACTTGCTACAAATTCAGCACAATCATTTTCTGAAAAAGTTTATGAAATGAAATTAATTTCTTACAGAGACTGCAGAAAAGGCTATAAATAAAATGTGGATAAAGAAAGAAATTCACTGCTAAGGCTGACAGTTTGGAGAATTGTACTAAATTAGCTATCCCCTGTAGAGCTATAATGTATACTTTCAAATATGGGCTCTCTGCTTTTTAGATAAAAAATGTTTTTCAATTATTTTAAATTATCTAATAAGGTACAAAAGAGAAGGAACCAAAGCAAGTGAAATATAAGAATATTATATTAGTAGAATGGAAGAATATTGGAACCTATGGACCTCATCAAGCCGGTTTAAAAATCCCATATCACTTGCTATCTTGTACAGTTTTTCTGTTCTAAAAAAAATTCAGTGAGTCATCTTTAACCTTCATCGGTCAAGCTATCATGTCTCTACAGTTCTGACGTCACTCCTTGCGGAGATCAACATGCTAAGCATGCAGATGAGGAGACTTAAAGCCGCAATGCTCCTCTGGGAAATATGCTAATTATGCAAATTGTCTCTTCAGAGAGGAAGAGAGCTAGAACTCTAGTGCCACCTTTTGGAAGGTAGCAATCCTACAAGTCAATGTCGACCCTTTAACGAGCCTTATCACATGACCTAGGATAATAGCCAAACCCAGAATCTCAATTTGCAGACACTGTGTTTCGGGGTTCAGCCCCTCGTCAGTGCAAAGCGGAGATCTGGTTTGGCTGCGTGAGAGGCGTCAGACCATTGTCCAAGAAATATCGTCACTCCTTGCGGAGATCAACATGCTAAGCATGCAGATGAGGAGACTTAAAGCCGCAATGCTCCTCTGGGAAATATGCTAATTATGCAAATTGTCTCTTCAGAGAGGAAGAGAGCTAGAACTCTAGTGCCACCTTTTGGAAGGTAGCAATCCTACAAGTCAATGTCGACCCTTTAACGAGCCTTATCACATGACCTAGGATAATACAATGGTCTGACGCCTCTCACACAGCCAAACCAGATCTCCGCTTTGCACTGACGAGGGGCTGAACCCCGAAACACAGTGTCTGCAAATTGAGATTCTGGTTTGGCTATTATCCTAGGTCATGTGATAAGGCTCGTTAAAGGGTCGACATTGACTTGTAGGATTGCTACCTTCCAAAAGGTGGCACTAGAGTTCTAGCTCTCTTCCTCTCTGAAGAGACAATTGCATAATTAGCATATTTCCCAGAGGAGCATTGCGGCTTTAAGTCTCCTCATCTGCATGCTTAGCATGTTGATCTCCGCAAGGAGTGACGATATTTCTTGGACAATGGTCTGACGCCTCTCACACAGCCAAACCAGATCTCCGCTTTGCACTGACGAGGGGCTGAACCCTGAAACACAGTGTCTGCAAATTGAGATTCTGGTTTGGCTATTATCCTAGGTCATGTGATAAGGCTCGTTAAAGGGTCGACATTGACTTGTAGGATTGCTACCTTCCAAAAGGTGGCACTAGAGTTCTAGCTCTCTTCCTCTCTGAAGAGACAATTTGCATAATCTACAGTTCTGAGAAACGCTTTTCTCACTTAAAACAATCTTTTGTAAGAGAATCTTCTTGTTGGTCTCCTCAGATCTAGATGTTATATCATATTATGGCTTATACATTTTTACAGCATGTCAATTAGATATCATAAAAGTATATAAGCAGAAAACCCCTGTAAACTTTAATATTGCAAATAGTGAGACTACAGATCAGTCTTAAGAAGGTCTACATTTCTAATACAAATGTAACTTGGCTGATTTATAATAAATTATCCTTAAAATTTGAGTTTGATTGATCCTAATAGCGTAAGAAAGTATTTGACATCAAATAGGAGGTGAATTGAAGAAGAATTTGAAGACACTAAATAACTACACCTTGAAAAACAGTTAAGACTGGGAACTAGGGTTGAGCATTCCGATACTGCAAATATCGGGTATCGGCCGATATTGGCTGTATCGGAATTCCGATTCCGAGTTCCGATATTTTCGTCATATCGGATACCGGAATCGGGATGTCACTGTCACTGTCAGTGTCCGTCTGTCGGGTCTGTCAGGAGTCAGCGGCACTTACCTGGCAGAAGATCTCCGGCGGTCAAGGGCTGGACTGCTTCATGGCCGCCATCCTCTTCTCCCCGGCGGTCACATGCAGTTTCTCGCGATAACTGCAGTGACTGCTGGGTAATCCCGGCCGTAAAGCAGTCAGTCCGATGACGTCACCGCCGGGGAAGCAGGTAATCAGCTGTGGTGCGTTGCAATTACAGGCTCTGCCTGTCATTGCGATGTAGCAGAGCTGGATCGTCGTGGGACTGTCGTTATGGACTGCGTAGGACAGGTGGTATACTGTTGGTTTGTTTTTTTTCTTTTTTTACAGGAGATCGATGGCGTCGCAGGAATGAGAGAGTAATAAAAAAAATGAAAACTGTGTTGTCTCTTTTATTTCATTAAAAGACTTTTTTCTTGCTGTGTCTTTTTTTTACACATTTAAAAACTTTGGGATTAATAATGGATCGGTGTCTTATTGACGCCTCTCCATTATTAACCGGGCTTATTGTCACCGTGCAATCAACGGTGACATTAACCCCTTATTACCCCACTTGCCACCGCTACAGGGCAGTGGGAAGAGCCGGGTAAAGTGCCACAATTGGCACATCTTTTGATGCGCCAAATGTGGGGCTGCTGTAGCCTGGTATTATCAGGCTGTTGAGGGCCAAAATCCATGGGCCTTCACAGTCTTTTAATACCAGGCCGCAGCAGTCTGCATTTTACTTGGCTGGTTAACAAAAATAGGGGGACACCTACGCCGTTTTTTTTTCGAGGGGATCCCCTATTTTTGTTAACCAGCCAAGCTAAGCAGACTGCTGTGGCCTGGTATTATCAGGCTTGCAAGGTCCATGGATATTGGATCCTTACCAGCCTGTAAAACCAGGCCTCAGCGGTCTGCTTCATCTGGCTGGTTAACAAAAATAGGGGGGACCCCACGCCAATTTTTTTCGAGGGGATCCCCTATTTTTGTTAATCAGCCAAGATATGCAGACTGCTGTGGCCTGGTATTATCAGGCTGGCAAGGTCCATGGATCTTGGCTCCTTACCAGCCTGAAAAACCAGGCCTCAGCGGTCTGCTTCATCTGGCTGGTTAACAAAAATAGGGGGGACCCCACACCAATTTTTTCGAGGGGATCCCCTATTTTTGTTAATCAGCCAAGATATGCAGACTGCTGTGGCCTGGTATTATCAGGCTGGCAAGGTCCATGGATCTTGGCTCCTTACCAGCCTGAAAAACCAGGCCTCAGCGGTCTGCTTCATCTGGCTGGTTAACAAAAATAGGGGGGACCCCACGCCATTTTTTTTTCGAAGGGAACCCCTATTTTTGTTAATCAGTTCCCTCTGACGTCACTGATGGTGTCCCTGGCTGACCTGAAGTGAAAGTGGAAAGCAATCAATTAAGCTTTCCACTTCCTCTCCTGTCAGCCAGGAGAGGAGCTCATTCATTTGGGGGTTTACTGTGAGGCTGCAGCATTAGCTGCGGTCCCTGCAGTAAACATTAACCCTTTCTGAAGGATTACACCGTGGGACCTGACTGTGCATCGGATTGGTAAGAATAATTTTGCTTTATTATTTTATTTTTATTACAGGAAATGGTTTTAGCAGGTAAATAAAATATGGTCAAAAACTGTGTGATTATTTCATTAAACTTCTTTTTTATTAAAGTGTGTGTGTTTGATTTTTCTTTCATACAATAGGATTAATAATTGATAGTTGTCTAATTGACAGCTCTCAATTATTAACCTGGCTTAAAGTGACCTTTCAATTGCAAGGTCATTTTAACCCCTTATTAACCCATTCGCCACCGCTACAGGGCAATGGGAATAGACGGGCAAAGTGCCAGAAAGGGCAAATCTAATTAGAGATTTGCCCTTTCTGGGGTGTCTGGGGGCAGATGTTAAGTAGCCGGGGGGGGGCAAAAAAATGGTCCCTCTCTGGGCTATTATTATCTGCCCCCACTCACTGGCTTTGTCTGTCTGGTTGCGAAAATAGGGCGGGAGCCCACACATTTTTTTTCAGCAATTTTACACCTCATATATATATATATACATGTCATTGAATTTGTGACACATATATATATATATATTTATATTTATAGTTCATACACTTCTACATATTATAATAGCCGCTAATTCAATTGCCGGCTTTTGTGAAAATGCAGAACCCGACATGAAATGACACTTGGTGTACATAGAGTTAACCATGTCTTTTCATGTAGTTTGATATCTGATTTGCACAAACAATTACATGAGTGTAAATGTGCAAAATTTCACACCTGTAGGGGTTAATTAAAGGTGTAAATTCGTAGCAAAAAAGTCCGTTTTTTTTACAACGAATTTACACCTTTAATTAACCCCTACAGGTGTGAAATTTTGCACACATAGACTGATTTAATTGTTTGTGCAAATCAGATAGCAA
This sequence comes from Oophaga sylvatica, assembly GCA_033576555.1. Taxonomy (NCBI): domain Eukaryota; kingdom Metazoa; phylum Chordata; class Amphibia; order Anura; family Dendrobatidae; genus Oophaga; species Oophaga sylvatica. Next base: position 761,173,307 of record JARQOD010000001.1, read on the forward strand.
ACCACATGAAAAGACATGGTTAACCCTATGTACACCAAGTGTCATTTCATGTCGGGTGATTCTGTCTTTTCACAGAAGCCGGCTTTACCCGGCAATTGAATCAGAGGATATTTTACTATGTAGAAGTGTATAAACTATACATATATGTATATATATATGTCACAATGACATGAATATATATATATATATGTATTCTATGTGTGTATATTTAGTGTTTACAAGGAAAGAAAGAGGTTTTTTTAGTTGCGATATTTTGTTCCCATAGACTTACATGGGACTTCCGGTATCGGTATCGGGTATCGCGGATATTTTAATGGTATCGGCGATACCATTCCGATTCCGATACTTTAGGATATCGGAAAGTATCGCTCAACTCTACTGGGAACACATCTCATTTCAATCAATGTTTAGTTTGTACATTGAGAGTTTTTGACATACATGATAAATATGTGTATAAACCTCCATTGCCACTCAGAGGCTAAAAGAACCAAGTAGATTACATTACTCCATACAATAGTAACCTGTAAAAAACACATACTTTCAATGTATGTCAGAAAACCCTTATTGGATACTGAAGGCAGTATGTGGCATTGATCAGGAGGAGGTGATCAGCTGATAGATATGATTGTGTTGACAACAATGAGAATGGTCTTCTCACAAAATAATGCTTGGATCTTTCTATGCCTCACTCTGCAGCCATGAGAAATGGTTGGTCAAACTAGTCGATTAGGACACTAAAGCTTACTTATTCTTGTTTTTCCTGACCCCTATACTTCTTCCTCCTTCACTGACTTTGTGCCCCGTCTGAACTATACAGTCCTGGTCTCCCTGCCCTACCACTCTCCATTCAAGCTATAAGTTGGTTTAGGCCCGTGGCGTACAGAACGGTGCCCTCATGGAGCATCAAAATCCCGCTGCAGGTGGCCTGATGTCAATATGACCATACTGTATATCATACCTTTTGTTTTAATTTTCTGGTGTATGGTTAACTTTTTGTGGAGGAATTCAGAAAGCATTTTTAGTTATATTCAAGGGCTATTATAATTAGATGTGGTGGCAACTCAGTGGCCATTGTTATTGTATGTGCGAGAACTATAGCCATTACTACTGTATTCGAGGGAACTCGGCAACTGTCATGATCAGGTGCGGCATAGCTTGCCTAGCTAGCCTACACTCCCACGCCACCAGGCCACAACAACTTGGAGCATGAGTCCCTGGTGGAAATGGAATGTGGACCCACTGGACCACAGAGGGGGACCCGGGCCTACCTGAACTAGGGAAGGGCAGCCGTCGGGGTCTGTGGCAGCTGAGCATGTGGGCAAGGTGGTAACATGCAGGACTAGATGACATTGCACAACTTCAGGTATGAAGAGACATAAAGTTTACTTAAGCAAAGTCACATACAGAAAACAAGACATGATGAAGGCTCCCGATAACGCACATCAAGGAAGGGTGAACATCATAGGTCTGCAGACGTCAGAAGATGTCAGGAGGTCATCACGGGTTGATGCAGTCCATTGTCATCTGGCACGGGCATATCAGTAGAACCTCTCTCTTAGGCCTCAGGCGTAGCGCAGACACAGCAGAACATAAGACACCGACCTTGGACAAACGTCATCACAGGATGGACCCCAGGGAACAGGCAGGACATCGGGACACAGGCAAAACACGGACAGCAAGGATCCAGGAACACCGACATAGCAGCCCAGGACATCAGCTGGTCAGATCCAGGACTCACAGGCAGACAAGTCACCAGGAAACAAGACTGGAGACTCCCCAGGAAAACGGAGGAGGAGCCCATCCAGGAACATGAGTAGACTGGAGACTCCCCAGAAACACGAAGGAAGAGCCCGTCCACACGAGTGGGACCGACTCTGGAACACCGGCTGGACCACCAGGACCACGGACTGGATATCAAGACACCGGCTGAACACAGGGACACAGGCAAGACACGGACAGCACAGGTCCAAGAGCATCGGAATGGCAGCTCAGGACATTGGCTGTTCTGATCCAGGACTCAGGCAGAGCCGTCACCATGAAACGAGACTGGAGACTCCCAGAAACACGGAGGAGGAGCCCATCAAGGAACACGAGTGGGACCGACTCTGAAACACCGGCTGGATCACAAGGAGCACGGACTGGATATTTGGACACAGGCTGGACATCTAGGACAAAGGCAGGACATCTGGACTCCAGACAACAGACACGGCTCCACTCAGGGAACATCAGGACACATGCAGGACATCAGAGACACCAGCAGGACATCAGGAACACTGAAAGGACTTCAAGGACACCGGCAGGATATCGAGCAGCAGTCATCAGGCTCCAAGCACCAGACAGCGGTTGTCAGGCTCTAGGCAGTGGTCGCCAGGATCCGGACATCTAACATGACCTAGAAAGGAACTCAAGCGGTATGATGCAAGCACTGCAGGCTCAGACCAGAAAGTCACTGGGCACATAGTTCAAGACACAGAAGGACTTCAAGAATATCACACATCAGTAATCAATATTCAAGGCAAGACTTGGTACCAACACATAGACAGGACGGGTCCAGGAAAAAAGATATCAGCTTTCCCAGAACTGATAGCAGGCAGAACAGGAGCTGAACACAAAGAAGACCAGGAGCAACATGGAGGACCAAACACACATAGCTAGATTCAGGAACCTAATGAGAAGCTATGGCCATGCCCAACAGGGAAGAGGAACTTTAAATAGGAGCTGCCCCTCAGCAATAGGCTGGGGACAGCAATTCAAGCGCACACACTGCCCTTAATAAAAGCAGGGAAGGTATGTTGTCTTGGGCGATTCCCTGTTGAGAGGAACAGAGGCCGCTATCTGCAGACCGGATATAACCTCAAGAGAAATGTGCTGTCTTCCAGGTGCAAAAATTAAAGATGTGTCTGACAGGATATCAGGACTCTTCAGACCTAAAGATGACTACCCATTCCTGCTAATACATGTGGGGACAAATGACACCACAAGAAGTGACCTGGAAACCATCTGCAGTGACTTTGAAAACTTAGGCAAGAAAGTGAAAGAACTGGGAGCGCAGGTGGTCTTCTCTTCCATCCTCCCAGTGGATGGCCATGGAACAAGGAGGTGGAATAAGATTCTGCAGGTGAACAACTGGCTACGTCGATGGTGCCGTCAGCAAGGATTTGGATTTCTGGATCACGGAGTGAATTACCTATACGATGGACTACTTGCTAGAGATGGGGTGCACCTTACGAAGACTGGAAAACATGTATTTGGAAGTCGCCTTGCTACACTCATCAGGAGAGCTTTAAACTAGAACAATGTGGGAAGGGAAGCAAAACGCCAGCAAAAGCCATACACTTGACAAATACTATTGAGATTTCTGCTATTAGAAGTGAAGGGAAGAACAAAGACAAAAAAATTTACATAATAAAAATATTGAAGGAAGAGAAACCAATCACAAACTAAAGTGTTTCTATGCGAATGCACAAAGCATGGGCAACAAACAAGGAGAACTGGAGCTACTAACGCAGGAAAAGAAATATGATGTCATTGGAATCACTGAGACTTGGTGGGACGATACACATGATTGGAATACAAGGCTAGAAGGATACAACTTATTTGCAAGAAACAGACTTGATAAACGAGGAGGAGGTGTTGCATTGTATGTTAGAAAAGCGTATATCTGCACAGAGATTGACGCTTCAGAGACTGGGAGTTCTGTGGAAATGTTTGGGTAAGAATACAAGGACAGAACAATGGAAAGGACACCATTGTAGGCATTTACTACAGGCCGCCTGTGCAAGCTGAAGATATGGATGAACTCTTTATGCATCAAATGGCCAAGTTCTCCAAAAAATATGACATAGTGGTCATGGGAGATTTCAACTATCCAGACATTTGTTGGGAATCTCTCTCAGGCAAAACTAACAGGTCCAGGAAATTCTTATCCTCTCTTGCTGACAACTTTATCTTCCAAAAGGTAATGGAGAAAACAATGGGATCTGCTACCTTGGATCTAATCCTCATAAACAGGGAGGAAATGGTGGAGGAGGTCATGGGCGTACCCAGGATCAAAACTAGGGGGGGGCAAGCCATGGTCGTTCAGGTTGTAAAATATAAGAACAAAAAATGTGAATAAAACGAAAATGAACGCCATACACAACATAATTCCTTATACCAAGACCAATAATATCACATACAAGGAGAAATACCACCATGATCAATCCTATTATGTAAACAATTTATTGATTTTAGGCTTACCTTTGCAGTCTTCTCTTCTGTTCAGCAGGGGGACTTCAAGCTCATGCGTGTTTATCACACACTGACACTGAGCCATTCACACTGCCCTTTCTAAACACAGCAATTGGATTGATCTTTGGGGAAAAAAAATGAATGATAGATAGATAGATAGATAGATAGATAGATAGATAGATAGATAACCAGACAAATTGGAGGCAGCACATAGTTTGTAGTGAAAAAAAAAGCTATTTAATAAGGTCAAAAGGCGACATTTCGGTCCAAACAACACAAACCTTTCTCAAGCCTTGAGAAAGGTTCTGTTGTTTGGACCAAAACGTCGCCTTTTGGTCTTATTAAACAGCTTTTTATTCACTACAAACGGTGTGCTGCCTCCAATTTGTCTGGATTTCTATAATTGATGTTTGGTATTTGCCTGGGGGGCTCTGCACCAGGACTCTTTCTTTGTGCTGCTCTAATTTTCTTATAGATAGATAGATAGATAGATAGATAGATAGATAGATAGATAGATAGATAGATAGATTTAAGCATGGAATGCAAGTAGATTCCACCCTGAAATATGCCCCATCATTGTCCCCTTCTTGTAGTAATATGCCCCATCATTGTCTCCTTCTTTTAATAATGTGCCCCAGACCAGCACCTGTATATACATCAGCCCCAGCCCAGCCTCTGTATGTCAGATATACAGTATATTACTGAAGATATAGACTGTACGGGCTCCTGTCAGGTATATATTACAGTAGATATAGACTGTACGGGCTCCTGTCAGGTATATATTACTGTAGATATAGACTGTATGGGCTCCTGTCAGGTATATATTATTGTAGATATAGACTGTATGGGCTCCTGTCAGGTATATATTACTGTAGATATAGACTGTACGGGCTCCTGTCAGGTATATATTACTGTAGATATAGACTGTACGGGCTCCTGTCAGGTATATATTACTGTAGATATAGACTGTACGGGCTCCTGTCAGGTATATATTACTGTAGATATAGATTGTATGGGCTCCTGTCAGGTATATATTACTGTAGATATAGACTGTACAGGCTCCTGTCAGGTATATATTACTGTAGATATAGACTGTACGGGCTCCTGTCAGGTATATATTACTGTAGATATAGACTGTATGGGCTCCTGTCAGGTATATATTATTGTAGATGTAATATATACCTGACAGGAGCCTGTACAGTCTATATCTACTGTAATATAAACCTGACTGGAGCCTGTACAGTCTATATCTACAGTAATATGACAGGAGCCCGTACAGTCTATATCTACAGTAATATATACCTGACAGGAGCCTGTACAGTCTATATCTACAGTAATATATACCTGACAGGAGCCCGTACAGTCTATATCTACAGTAATATATACCTGACAGGAGCCTGTACAGTCTATATCTACAGTAATATATACCTGACAGGAGCCCGTACAGTCTATATCTACAGTAATATATACCTGACAGGAGCCCGTACAGTCTATATCTACAATAATATATACCTGACAGGAGCCCGTACAGTCTATATCTACAGTAATATATACCTGACAGGAGCCCGTACAGTCTATACAGTAATATATACCTGACAGGAGCCCATACAGTCTATATCTACAATAATATATACCTGACAGGAGCCCATACAGTCTATATCTACAGTAATATATACCTGACAGGATCCCATACAGTCTATATCTACAGTAATATATACCTGACAGGAGCCCATACAGTCTATATCTACAGTAATATATACCTGACAGGAGCCCGTACAGTCTATATCTACAGTAATATATACCTGACAGGAGCCCGTACAGTCTATATCTACAGTAATATATACCTGACAGGAGCCCATACAGTCTATATCTACAGTAATATATACCTGACAGGATTCCATACAGTCTATATCTACAGTAATATATACCTGACAGGAGCCCATACAGTCTATAGCTACAGTAATATATACCTGACAGGAGCCCGTACAGTCCATATCTACAGTAATATATACCTGACAGGAGCCCATACAGTCTATATCTACAGTAATATATACCTGACAGGAGCCCATACAGTATATATCTACAGTAATATATACCTGACAGGAGCCCGTACAGTCTATATCTACAGTAATATATACCTGACAGGAGCCCGTACAGTCTATATCTACAGTAATATATACCTGACAGGAGCCCATACAGTCTATATCTACAGTAATATACACCTGACAGGAGCCCGTACAGTCTATATCTACAGTAATATATAACTGACAGGAGCCCATACAGTCTATATCTACAGTAATATATACCTGACAGGATTCCATACAGTCTATATCTACAGTAATATATAACTGACAGGAGCCCATACAGTCTATATCTACAGTAATATATACCTGACAGGATTCCATACAGTCTATATCTACAGTAATATATACCTGACAGGATTCCATACAGTCTATATCTACAGTAATATATACCTGACAGGAGCCCATACAGTCTATAGCTACAGTAATATATACCTGACAGGAGCCCGTACAGTCCATATCTACAGTAATATATACCTGACAGGAGCCCATACAGTCTATATCTACAGTAATATATACCTGACAGGAGCCCATACAGTATATATCTACAGTAATATATACCTGACAGGAGCCCGTACAGTCTATATCTACAGTAATATATACCTGACAGGAGCCCGTACAGTCTATATCTACAGTAATATATACCTGACAGGAGCCCATACAGTCTATATCTACAGTAATATACACCTGACAGGAGCCCGTACAGTCTATATCTACAGTAATATATAACTGACAGGAGCCCATACAGTCTATATCTACAGTAATATATACCTGACAGGAGCCCATACAGTCTATATTTACAGTAATATATACCTGACAGGAGCCCGTACAGTCTATATCTACAGTAATATATACCTGACAGGAGCCTGTACAGTCTATATCTACAGTAATATATACCTGACAGGAGCCCATACAGTCTATATCTACAGTAATATATACCTGACAGGAGCCCATACAGTCTATATCTACAGTAATATATACTTAACAGGAGCCCATACAGTCTATATCTACAGTAATATACACCTGACAGGAGCCCATACAGTCTATATCTACAGTAATATATACCTGACAGGAGCCCGTACAGTCTATATCTACAGTAATATATACCTGACAGGGGCCCATACAGTCTATACAGTAATATATACCTGACAGGAGCCCATACAGTCTATACAGTAATATATACCTGACAGGAGCCCATACAGTCTATACAGTAATATATACCTGACAGGAGCCCATACAGTCTATATCTACAGTAATATATACCTGACAGGAGCCTGTACAGTCTATATCTACAGTAATATATACCTGACAGGAGCCCATACAGTCTATATCTACAGTAATATATACCTGACAGGAGCCCATACAGTCTATATCTACAGTAATATATACTTAACAGGAGCCCATACAGTCTATATCTACAGTAATATATACCTGACAGGAGCCCATACAGTCTATATCTACAGTAATATATACCTGACAGGAGCCCGTACAGTCTATATCTACAGTAATATATACCTGACAGGAGCCCATACAGTCTATATCTACAGACTGTAGATATAGACTGTATGGGCTCCTGTCAGGTATATATTACTGTAGATATAGACTGTACGGGCTCCTGTCAGGTATATATTACTGTAGATATAGACTGTACGGGCTCCTGTCAGGTATATATTACTGTAGATATAGACTGTACAGGCTCCTGTCAGGTATATATTACTGTAGATATAGACTGTACGGGCTCCTGTCAGGTATATATTACTGTAGATATAAACTGTACGGGCTCCTGTCAGGTATATATTACTGTAGATATAGACTGTACGGGCTCCTGTCAGGTATATATTACTGTAGATAAGGAGACATCAACCCATTAATTAATAAATCCTCCTATGTCACTGAGGACTCTGACTGACCTCAGAGTTCCCTCCTGCAGCAAGCACACGGCTTCTCTTCCTGGCTTCCTGGCTTTGCAGAACACGCCCCCGGGAACGATGTCACACCGCTGGAAAGAGCCCATACAGTCTAGTATGTGAGTCGCAGCCAGCCCAGAAGCACCTTTTAAAGGGCCGGCTGATGCGATGGCCTCATCTTGGCACGGCGCGCCCCTGCTCCTAGGGGGGCAACGGCCCCCCCCTGCCCCACGGTGGGTACGCCCATGGAGGAGGTAAGAGTGGCTGGGACTCTAGGAAGTAGTGACCATGCTATTTTAGAATTTTGGATAAGAAGAGGAGGAAGACCTGTGAAGACTCAGACGTCAAGGTTAGATTTCAGAAAGGCAGATTTTAAGGAACTCAGAAAGAGAATTGGAGGGATCCAATGGCTGGATATCCTTAAGGACAAAAATGTCCAGGAAGGATGGAAAATCTTGAAAAATGAGATTCTCAAAGCACAATCGTTAACAATTCCGAAAAGAGGGAAGAATGGGAAGCATTTAAGGAAACCAGGATGGATGAACATAGAACTTAAACACAGGCTAAAAAGGAAGAAAGAAATGTTTATCAAATGGAAAGAGGGAGGCATATCTAAAGAAGAATATAATGCCGTCTGCAGAACCTGCAGGGCACAAATCAGATTATCTAAAGCTGACAATGAATTAAGGCTTGCAAGTGACGTCAAAAGCAACAAAAAAGGATTTTGTGGATACGTCAAAAGTGAAAGAAAAGTCAAAGATGCTATAGGATTTTTACAGGATGAAAATGATGAAATGGTAAGTCAGGATGTTGAGAAGGCTGAACTTTTAAATTCCTATTTTGCATCTGTTTTCTCACAGAAAGGAAATGTAACATCAACTGATCTTCACTGTCCTATTAAAGGAATAGAAGAATCCAGGATATCTATAAACAGAAAGACAGTGAGGAAACACTTAGCTAACATAAATGAATTCAAGTCTCCAGGTCCAGATGAATTACACCCCAGGGTACTGAAGGAGATAGCAGAAGAAATTCTTGAACCACTGTCCATAATCTTTGAAAATTCTTGGAGAACAGGAGAAGTCCCAGAAGACTGGAGAAGAGCAAATGTTGTTCCTATCTTCAAAAAGGGAAGAAGGTGGACCCAGGGAACTACAGGCCGGTGAGTCTGACTTCTATACCAGGAAAGATCTTTGAACAAATTATTAAAGAACATGTATGCAAGTACCTGGATAAGAATGAAGTGATTAAACAGAGTCAGCATGGGTTTGTAACTAATAAGTCATGTCAGACTAACTTAATTTCCTTCTATGACAGAATCACTGACTGGGTGGATCAGGGAAATGCTGTAGATATAGTATATCTTGACTTCAGCAAAACATTTGACAAAGTATCTCACACAATCCTTATTGAAAAAATGACTAAGTATGGAATGGACAAGGCAACTGTTAGGTGGATTCATAACTGGCTTAGTGATCGGACCCAAAGAGTGGTTGTAAATGGCTGCACATCCAGTTGGAAGAATGTCTCAAGTGGGGTACCACAAGGCTCTGTTTTGGGCCCTGTATTGTTCAACATCTTTATCAATGATTTAGATGAAGGAATTGAGGGTAAACTGATCAAATTTGCTGATGACACAAAGTTAGGAGGGGTAGCTAATACTAGAGAAGAGAGAGAGAGGATTCAAAAAGATATACATAAACTGGAGCAGTGGGCAGCAACTAACAGAATGGATTTTAACAGGGAAAAATGCAAAGTACTACATCTGGGCAATAAAAATGAAAAAAGCATATACAAAATGGGAGGAATAGGGCTAAGTAACAGCACATGTGAAAAAGACTTGGGTATACTAATTGATCACAGACTTAACATGAGTCAACAGTGTGATGCAGCAGCAAAAAAGGCAAATGCAATTCTAGGATGTATCAACAGAAGCATACAGTCTAGATCACGTGAGGTCATTATTGCCCTCTACTCCTCTTTGGTCAGACCTCATCTGGAATACTGTGTCCAGTTTTGGGCACCACATTTTAAAAAAGACATCAACAAACTGGAGCAAGTTCAGAGAAGAGCCACCAGAATGGTGACCGGTCTGCAAACCATGTCCTATGAGGAACGGTTGCAGGATTTGGGAATGTTTAGCTTGCAAAAAAGAAGACTGAGAGGAGACTTAATAGCTGTCTACAAATATCTCAAGGGCTGTCACATTGTAGAAGGATCATCTTTATTCTCATTTGCACAAGGAAAGACTAGAAGCAATGGGATGAAACTGAATGGGAGGAGACACAGATTAGATATTAGAAAAAACTTTTTGACAGTTAGGGTGATCAATGAGTGGAATAGGCTGCCACAAGAGGTGGTGAGTTCTCCTTCAATGGAAGTCTTCAAACAGAGGCTGGATAGACATCTGTCTGGGATGATTTAGAGAATCCTGCTTTGAGCAGGGGGTTGGACCAGAAGGCCCAGGAGGTCCCTTCCAACACTACCATTCTATGATTCTATGATTCTATGGCAGCGCACACCTTAAGCACAAGCAGAAACCAGTACAGCATAGCCAGCACAGGAACTGAGGCAAAGGGCACCTAGCAGGGACTGCAAGCCAGGACACATGTGGAAAGTCATGCACCAGCTGCAGAGGACCTCGCAACCCGCGGATAGCTTCCACAGGGGCAGCCAGGGACCACACACATGGAGGGATGTGCAGTGGAGCCAAGACTCTACAACACATGTACGACTATGCATCAGAACAGGGAACTAAGCAGCATCCATACAGAAAACAGACAACAGTAACCCAGCTGGTGAGGTGGGAAGGAGCAAAGGGTAATAGCACAGACATGCAGAGGAACGCCAGAGAAGCAAGGCACAAACACATCGGCGTTACAGCAACCATTATTAATGTATGTGGTGGTGCTCCAGGGTCATTATTACTGTGTGTAGGGAGACTCAGGTACCAGTATTACTGAATGTTGGGTATCACAGTGTCCATTATTATTGTATGTGAAGAGACTCATGGGAAATTATTACTCTATACATGGAGGGACTCAGAGTATATTATAACTATATGTGCTGCCAATCAAGGGGCATTATTACTACTGTATATGGGGTGTACTCTGACTCTGGACATTATTACTATACATGGGGGACTCAGGTGCATTATTATGTTAATATTCTGTTGTATTGTTATTTTTTAAGGGGGGAACTCAGAGGGCATTATTTGTATTGCTCAGAGGCCATTATAACATCATGTAAGGGAAGCTCAAGGGTCATTATTACTGCATGTGAAAGGATTTGGGCCATAATTACTGTATGTAGATGTGGCACCCCAGGAGTTCGGTTGCCACAATGGCCTTGCCTCCCTCCAAAAGGGGGGTGATGTCATGCCTGGAAGCAAGAAGGGGTCCCCTTACCAGGTAGAACCAGCATACATCGCCTTTCCCAACTCCAGGCCAGTAGGGGGAGCTCTATCACCTGGTTTCAGGAGATCTTCCCTATAAGTTCTGGCCTGGGGTGGAGTCAGGGAGTTGGAGTCTGAAAGAGGGTGAGAGTGGACATGTGGAGAGAACCTGGGAGTGGAGCTGCAGCTAAGCTCACCCAGGCCTGAGCCCTAGTGACCGGGCACTGGAGCCCGAGGCTGTGTGGGTAATAAAGTTCTGGCAGCTGAATCCGGAGGGCAGGAGACTGCAAGTCCCCTGCCCACCCACTGACACTCAACGGCAAAGCGGAACGTGCGAGCCTGGGGACCCCATGCAGGAGAGACCCCTAAAACAGGCTCAAGCTGCCTGTTATGTGAGTGGGGTTCTTCAACATCAGATAGGAAGAGGGTCTTGAATAGAGCTTACAGCAGCAAGTACCTCAGAGGACAGGCAGGCCTCAAAACCCACCTGGCTGGGGAGATTCCCAAATTGCTTCCAGGCTGACCTGCTCCATTACCATCTGTAACCTGAACCTCGGACTGTACCTGCACTACTCAGTAAAAGGTAAAGGAAACAACAGCCTTTGTGTCCATCAATCATTCCTCAAATCTTCAGTCCTGCATCCCAACATCCTTGTTCCCTCACAGTCTGTCCTATCTGCCCTGGGGCCCCGCTCTACCCGTGGGGAGCAGTAACATCTTTGCTGCACTACCATCAGCCCCAGAGGATATGAACTGCAGCGTCAGCTATTCCTTGCCGTATACCGTGGGTGGCATCACAAAACTCCCCTTTAAATTACCCCTCACCATTTTCATTGCATGCCCAGGGTCACGGATCGGGTCACCGCTGCTGTGACATGCCCTTTTGAGAACTGTTGGACCCGGCCTGAGTACCCCACAGCTCTATGGGGCGGCGCATAGGGAGATTCATGATTACTGTATTAAGGGGGCTCATGGGACATTATTAATACATATGGTGGTACTCAAAAGCCATGATTACTGTATGTAGTAAGACTCATGAACCATTTACTGTGAGGGGACTGACTGACCATTATTATATGTGAGGAGACTCATGGTACATTATTACTGTATATGGGGGACTCAGAGGACATTAGAACTATAAGTACAGGACCTTAAAGGGCATTATTACAATATATGGTGTACTCATAGCATTACTATATACCGTATATATATATATAATATATATATTATATCTACTATATAATCGTCTATTTCTGTCTGTAACGGAAATCCCGCGTCGCTGATTGGTCACGCCCGTCTGCCTCCGGATTGGATGTGGGTGTTGCTGGGGGAGTGGTGCGGGCACGCCCCTTGGATACCCGACCGCGGCCTTAGCAACGTCACAGGGACTGTCACAGAACCTGTGTTAGAGAGCAAATGGAGGGGAAAATAAGCAAATGGAGGGGAAAATAATTATTGTGGCGTGATGGCACGATGTGTGTGGGCGGCGGTTGGTGCTGACGCCGGCCCTGCTTAGTTCACTCATGTTTACTAAAAAAGTTCTGTCAGTCACAGTGTGATGTAGTTCAGTCCGTTTACTGGACAAGTTCTCTCAGTCACAGTGCGACATAGTTCACTTCGTTTACTGAACACGTTCTGTCAGTCACAGTGTGACGTACTTCTGTCACGTTTACTGAATACAAATATATTATAGTGTCGATGACTTCTTTCGTCATGATTTATTTAAATACAGTTAAATCTTCATGTAATAGTTTATATATTTTGATGATCTGTTTATAATTTCGTTCAGTTGTTTAAGTTCTATGGCAATAACATTTAATGATAATGTATATATTTTACCAGAAAATCTGTGTATTCATTGCATTATTCTTAAATCTTCATAAATAAACTACATACATATTCTAGAATACCAATGCGTTAGAATCGGGCTATATCTAGTTATATACAGTACAGGCCAAAAGTTTGGACACACCTTCTTATTCAAAGATTTTTCTGTATTTTCATGACTATGAAAATTGTAGAATCACACTGAAGCATCAAAACTATGAATTAACACATTGGAATTATACATTAACTTTGCAAAAGTGTGAAAAATGAAATATGCTATATTCTAGTTCAAGTAGCCACCTTTTGTTGAATACTGCTTTGCATGCAGAAAGGATGTGACTCTACATACCTGGTTCCACGTGAAGCTGAGAGGGGTGATGGTGTGGGGGCTTGCGTGACATGTTGGGGATATTCAAATGAAGCAGTGACGGTCCAGCTCCCACATCTCGATTGGTTCAGTATGGTGATTGAGCGTCATGGGTAGCACACATCTCGTTCTTGTCAATAGCCTTAAAGCTGAGTGTGTTTGGGCATGTCCTGTGAAAATAATGATGGTCCATTAACGCAAACCAGATGGAATAGCATGCTGCTGCAAATGTTGTAGCCATTGGTCACTAGCTCATTTGATAAATCCCAACAGTGTCACCAGCAAAGCACCCCCACACCATCACCACCTCCTCCATGCTTCATGGTGGGAACCAGGCATGTAGAGTCCATCCGTTCACCTTTTCTGCGTGCAAAGCAGTAATCAAAGCAAAAGGTGGCTACTTTGAAGAACCTAGAATATAAGACATATTTTCAGTTGTTTCACACTTTTTTGTAAAGTGTAATGTATAATTCCACATGTGTTAATTCATAGTTTTGATGCCTTCAGCGTGATTCTACAATTTTCACAGTCATGAAAATACAGAAAAATCTTTGAATGAGAAGGTGTGTCCAAACTTTTGGTCTGTACTGTATATATACAGTTCTGGAAAAAATTAAGAAACCACTGCAAAATTTTCAGTTGGTCTGATTTTTCTCTTTTATGTATATTTTTGAGTAAAATGTAAATTGTTCTTTTATTCTACAAACTACTGACAACATGTCTCTGAATTTGCAAGCAATAAATTTTGTGTTTATTTTCAGAAAATGAGAAGTGGTCAAAATAACAAAAAAATTACAGTGCTTGCAGACCTCAAATAATGCTAAGAAAACAAGTTCATAATCATTTAGAAACAACAATACTAATGTTTTAACTCAGGAAGAGTTCAGAAATCAATATTTTGTGGAATAAACATGATTTTTAATCACAGCTTTCATGCGTCTTGGCATGCTTTCCACCAGTCTTTCACACTGCATTTGGGTGACCTTACGCCACTCCTGGTACAAAAATTAAGCAGTTCTTCTTTGTTTGATGGCTTGTGACTATCCATCTTCCTCTTGATTACATTCCAGAGGTTTTCAATTTGGTTCAGGTCTGGAGATTGGGCTCGCCATGACAGGAATTTGAAGTGGTGGTCCTTTATCCACACATTGATTGACCTAATTGTCAAAAACCAGTCCTCATAGTTGGGGAACATTGACTGAGCAGAAGGAATAACTGTTTTTCAGATACCTTTTGGCTTGATTCATACGTCCTTTGCAAAGAATAATCTGCCGAATTCCAGCCTTGCTAAAGCATCCCAGATCATCACCAATCCTCCACCAAATTTCACAGTGGGTGCAAGACACTGTGGCTTGTACGCCTCTCCAGGTCTCCGTCTAACCATTAGATGGCCAGGTATTGAGCAAAGCTGAAAATTAGACTTATCAGAGAAGATTACCTTACTCCAGTCTTCTATGGTCCAATCCTTATGGTCTTTGGCAAACTTCAGCCTGTCTCTCTTTTGCTTCTCGTTGATGAAAGACTTTTTTCTAGCTTTACATGACTTGAGCCCTGCCTCTAGGAGCCTGTCACAAACTGTTCTTGCCGTGCACTTCACCCCAGCTGCCATTTGCCATTCTTTTTGTAGGTCACTTGATGTCATCCTGCGGTTGCTGACTGACATTCGAATAAGATGATGGTCATCCCGGTCAGTGGAGAGTCGATTTCGCCCTCTTCCGGTCTGTAGCTTTGTTGTCTCCAATGTCTGCTGCTTGACCTTGTTGTAATGGACTGCCGACTTAGAAATTTTAAGGATGGAGGCAACATGATGCTCACTGTATCCCTCTGCAAGTAAAGGCAGAATTGAGCCCTTTTTTTTCCTTACTCAAGACTTTTCTTTTCAACTCCTTTGGCATGGTTAAAAGTTTTTTTTTTTCATTCCTATTACTTTTGGGATATTACTAGCACTTGTTTTGCCATCCAGCTTATCCTATTGCAAGAGGATTGTGAACACCGCAGCAGTGTTTTTTATGCTTTCCTTCATTAAATAAGATTTGGTTCAGGTGATTGTAAGGGGGTGAAGGAGATTCCTGCTCAGCCCCACCCTTAAGTGTACTTAATGTTTTCTCATGTAAATAGTCATTGTGTAGTTATAAATATTTGGTGGTATTGCTACATAATATTATGCATTACTGCTAAGAGTTATGGTACTGCCACACTCATGATGTGTTACCATATATACTGTATATGTGTTTGTCTATGTCTTGTGTTCCTTTGTATAATATAGTATGATGTTCTTCACTTATGTACAGCTTAGGTAGCGTTCAGTGCATCCTTTTGAGACAATAGAGGAGGGTCACTTTAGTACATAGTTTCTATATCTGGGTAAGTGTAGTTCTGTTGCGGGTCCCTAGGTGTGGGCATACTAGTGGGCCTTGTTAAGTATAGTTGTTAGGTAGTTTCACATAGAGTTAAGTGTTTGAGGGGCTGCCGGGTAGTAGTGAGAGGTTCCTAGGAAGTTAGTTCAGACGGGGCCAGCTTACCCAAGTGTCCACAAGGGCTTAGGCCTGGACCACCGCAGCCACGCAACGTTTAAGTACCGCAACCCACGTTACCCACGGCCGCTGCATAGTCTCACAGTGGGCCCTTACGGAGAAGAAAGATGTGGCGTCTTGCCGCCTGAGCCAATGCTTTTAGGGCAGGAATTGGCTGTATCAAGAAACTGAGGGCAGCTGGAGCTTCGACGAGTTCGGTACAGACAGGCCGGATCCTTCACTGTGTGCCACCATACATTGTGATTGATGAATTCAGTTCTGAGGTGAAGCAGGCTGAAGGAAGTGTCATTACGGCGAGGTCAGGCCTGGAAGGAACTGGAGAGCAGTCTAGGACGGTCCGGTCAGGGCGTGTACTACACAGAAGTGACAGCAAAGCAGGGAGAGATAAGGAAACAAATAGAGATGAGCGACTTTGCCTCCGGGAGGGTCGAGTCTGGTTTCGGACCACCCAACTTTATCAAAAATCGAGTAGAACGAAATCGTCAGACTATCGGAAAAAGTCGGAGTTCCGACCGAAACCCGACCCGACCCCAATGCAAGTCAATGGGGAATAAAAGTCGACAGTGAATGGAGGACAGTAAACACACCTACAGTACCCGTTTCAATGCCAACGACATCAATTCTTATTACTTGTCAACCTTAATTTACTTTATAATAATAGTAACGCATTGAAAACTGGGGGTTATTTGGCTAAAGTTGTGGGGGGGCAGGGCTGGCTCCAGGTTTTCGTGGGCCCCGGGCAAAAAAGTCTCAGTGGGCCCCTTTAACACATACCACAATTCATGAAGCTCCAATATGGCAGAGAAATATACTGTAGGTATAGTACAATGCCAAATACTTCACTTCTTACATTACATGAGTGATATCTATTGTAAATTCTACAATAGCTCAAAAACCATCCAGTATAGTCCTCCAAACAGTATTATGGGCACCACATAGTACGCCATACAGAATAATGAGTCCCATATATGATGCTCCATACAGAATAATGGGCCCAATATAATGCTTCATATAGTATAATGAGCCACATATATTGCTCCATACAGAATAATGAGCCCCATATATTGCTCCATACATAATTGGTCCCATATAATATTCCATACAGTATATGATGAGCTTCACATAATGCTCCAGTTTATGATGGTCCCCATATAATGTGCCATACAGTATAGTATGGTCCCCATAGAGTATAATGAGCCCCATATATTGCTTCATACAGTATAATGAGTCGCATATAAAGCTCCATACAGTATATGCTCCATATATAATGGGCTCCATGTGATGCCCCATAAATAATGAACCCCATATGATGCTCTAGTATATGATGGGCCCCATATATGATGCTTCAGTGTATGATGAGCCCCATATAATACTCCAAAAATAATGGTCCCCATATATAATGCTCCATATATAATGGGCTCCATGTGATGCCCCATAAATAATGAACACCATATGATGCTCTAGTATATGATGGGCCCCATATGTGATGCTCTAGTGTATGATGAACCCCATATAATGCTCCAAATATAATGGTCCCCATATATAATGCTCCATATATAATGGGCTCCATGTAATGCCCCATAAATAATGAACCCCATATGATGCTCCAGTATATGATGGGCCCCATATATGATGCTCCAGTGTATGATGAGCCCCATATAATGCTTCAAATATAATGGTCCCCATATATAATGGGCTCCATGTGATGTCCCATAAATAATGAACCTCATATGATGCTCTGGTATATGATGGGCCCCATATATGATGTTCTAGTGTATGATGAGCCACATATAATGCTCAAATATAATGGTCCCTATATATAATGCTCCATACATAATGGGCTCTATGTGATGCCCCATAAATAATGAACTCCATATGATGCTCTAGTATATAAGGGCCCCATATATAATGCTCCAGTGTATAATGGGCCCTATCTATGATGCTCAAGTGTATGATGGGCCCCATATATAATTCTACAGTGTATAATGCTCCCCATATATTGCTCCAAACATTAAAAAAAATGAGAAATACTTCTCCTCGCTGGGCACTGCTCTACTCTGGACTCCTCAGCGTCGCCATCTTCCAGCTCTCTGAACTGTGACTGTTCAGGCAGAGGGCGCACAGACGTGACGTCATCGCACTCTCTGACCTGAATGTCACTGTCAGGAAACGCGGAAGACGTCACAGCGGTGGAGCAGGGAGAGGTAAGTATTGATCCAGCAGCACTGAAGACTCTTTCTGATAGCACACTACCAGCAGGGCAAGTGAGCTCCTGTAAGGCATATTGTGCCAATTCAGGCCAGGTGTTGAGTTTACAGGCCCAGTAGTCAAAGGGGAATGAACTGTGAGGGAGAACATTGATAGGGGAGGAGAGGTAATTTTGAACCATAGTTGACAACGGCCGTCTCCTGTCTGTTGCAATCGATTCAGTATTAACAGTCGTGTGAGCGGTACTCGAGAAATCAGTCCACAACATGGTCATGAAACCCCTGTCTCCAACGCCACTTCGGCTGTGTGCACCACGAACAACTCTTCCATGTTGCCCAGTATGGCTCGTGGTAGAACCTGCACCGCTGCTGTGTGCTGGGAATGCCTCTAACAAACGGTTTACCAGAGTTGCTTGTTTGTTTGCCAATATTAGCTCTAGGTTCTCCTGTGGCATGATGTTCTGTAATTTGCCTTTTATAGCGTGGATCGAGGATTCTGGCCAACCAGTAGTCGTCATCCTTCATAATTTTGGCAATGCAGGGGTCCCTTTTAAGGATCCGCAAGATATAATCACACATGTGGGCCAATGATCCAAGTGTCATTGATGCACTGCCAGTGGTGGGTGCAGGAGCACTTTCTGCCAAATCCACATCCCTCCAGTCACGCACAAACCCTGTACCTGACCTTGGCAAGACAACATTTCTCTTGCCCCCTGAGAAGCATCCTCCTCCCCAAAATAATCATCCCCCTCCTCCTCCTCTTCCTCTTCTTCCTCCACCTCATCCAGGACAGTTCCCTGAGCAGACAATGGCTGAATGTCAACAAGGCTTCCCTCCTCCTCCTCCTCTTCCTCGTCTGCTGCAGACGCCTGATCCTTAATGTGCATCAAAGTTTGTATGAGCAGACGCATAAGTGGGATGCTCATGCTTATGATGGCGTCGTCTGCGCTTACCAGCCGTGTGCATTCCTCAAAACACTGAAGGACTTTACAGAGGTCTCTCAGCTTTGACCACTGCACACCCGACAACTCAATGTCTGCCCTCAAACTGCCTGCCTGTGTATCCTCCCACAAATGCATTACAGCCTGCCTCTGCTCGCACAGCCTCTCAACCATGTGCATGGTGGCGTTCCACCTTGTTGCAACATCTATGATTAGTTAGGTGCTTGGGGAGGTGGAGCGATCGCTGCAGCCTCTGCATACGACTGGAGTCTATGGGCAAGCGACGGATGTGCGAGCACAGTCTTCGCATCTTATGGAGCAGGGCTGGTAACTCCGGATAATTATTTATGAAGCAATGCACCACCAGGTTCAAAGTGTGAGCCAGGCAAGGTATGTGTCTGAGTTTTGCCAGGGCTATGGCCGCCATAAAATTACGGCCGTTATCACTGACTACCTTGCCTGGCTCAAGATGTAGACTGCCAAGCCATGACTGAGTTTCTCGCTGCAAGTAGTTGGCCAGTACCTCCACGGTGTGTCTGTTGTCGCACAAAGACATCGTCTTTAAAACAGCCTGCAGACGCTTACCACTAGCTGTTCGATAGTGGGACACCTCATGTGCAACACTGGCAGCTGTGGATGGAGTGCTCGTGCTACTGCGCTCTGTCAACGAGCTTTCGCTTCTGGAGGATGAGGAGGAGGAGGGTCGAACGCCTACAGCCAACTGTTGCCTATACCGTCGGCTAGGCAGCACTGTCACACCGCTGCTGTCCCCTGTGGACCCTGCATCCATCACATTCAGCCAGTGCGCAGTGATGGACACGTAACAGCCCTGGCCATGCCTACTGGCCCATGCATCTGTTGTGAGGTGCACATTTCCACTCACTGATTGTTTGAGTGCATAGACAATGCAGTCTTTCACATGCAGGTGGAGGGCAGGGATAGCTTTTCTAGAAAAGAAGTGCCGACTTGGTAGGTCATAGCGTGGGACAGCGTAGGCCATGAGCTCTCGGAACACTGCGCTTTCAGCCAAACAGAAGGGCATCATCTCTAATGAGATCAGTTTGGCAATGTAGGCATACAAAGCCCGTGTACACGGATGAGAGGATGAGTACTTTCTTGTCCTACTCAGAGTCTCTGCTAGGGTGATCTGGACTTGAGACCTGCATATGGTGGAACAAGCGGTGGACATGGTGGACTGAGAGGGGGTTGGTGATGGTGATGTGATGGTGGTGGTGATGATGGCCTAGATCAGTGTTTCTCAACTCCAGTCCTCAGGACCCACCAACAGGTCATGTTTTCAGGATTTCCTTAGTATTGCAAAGGTGATGGAATTAATGCTTGAGCAGGTGATAAAATTATCACCTTTGCAATACTAAGGAAATCCTGAAAACATGACCTGTTGGTGGGTCCCGAGGACTGGAGTTGAGAAACACTGGCCTAGATGCATTCTTTCATTGTGAAAACATTGTGATTCCCTGACTGCTTTTGCCTTGCGACGACACCTCAACATTTCTTGCTGGTGGTGTGCTAACCGGTGGGCTTACAGTGGGGGAAGCGATGCAGCGTTGCTGGCTACCTTCAGTCGGAGCAGGTGCACATGTGCTACCTGAGGTTTTGTAGTCCGTCCATGCTTGCAAGTGCATGGTGTTTACATGTCTAAGCATGCAACTGGTATTCAAATTTCGGAGATTTTTCCCTTGGCTAAAGGTCATTCAGCACTTCTTACAGATAACCTTTGCCTCATTAATAGGATTTTGGTCAAAAAAGAGCCACACTGCACTCTTCCTACTATGGGAAAACTTTTCAGGGCTTGCACGCTGTGCTAATTTGACCGTCTGGCCAAGCCGTCCTGCAACTCTTTTTGTTTTTTTAACACGTTTTTGGACTGCAACAAGCCTACCAGATAACTGCAGCTGCGATGTCGATGCCTGCTGCGGATCCTCCTCCTCTTCTGAGCTATTGCCAGCGGCAACCTTTTCCCCCAATGCATGCCAATCCGGGTCAACAACTGGGTCTTCCATCACCTCCTCTTCAATTTTATCTGCACCTTCCTCTGTGTCGCCGTTTAAGGTGGTATAGTATGCGGGAAGGGGCACCTGAGTTTCATCAGGGACAGAATCTGCCTCCGTAGACTGCGAGGGAAATGTAGTGCCCTGGTGAATGTACCAGCAGAATCATATAGCAGTGGCTGTGCATCAGTGCACTCCATGTCATATTCATCTTGGACTGTGGAATTCAGGATTTCACTTGATAAGTTAGGCATGGTATGTGAAAAGAGCTACAGGGAGTAATCTGAAGTGTGGCCTGCCGCATCCTTCACTTTTGGTGGGGGTGAGGGACACAAGGAAAGGTATTGTTCCTGACCAGGAGTCTGCACTGACGACTCAGTGCTTGCAGTTTTTGAAAATACAGAAGAGGAGGCGATAGAGCTGGAGGCTGTTTTGGCAATGTAGGCCAAAACCTGTTCCTGATGCTCCGGCTTTAAAAGTGGGTTACCTACTCCCAGAAAAGGGAACCTTCCAGGCCTTCTGGAGCCAGACGATGACGCAGGCTCAACACCTTCTGCCTTAGGTGCTATTGTGCTTTTGGCACTACCAGCAGATGCACCACCACCACAATCAGTACCAGCTGGCCCCCCCGCCCACATCTGCGGTCTCTTCCACCATACTTCCTCATGTTTGGGAAAATGTACCCAAAATACCAGCAGATATATGGTACTGTATCAGAAGCGTACAGCTGTATACGGTGTAGGGGAAAATTTAAATCTCTGTATATATTTCCGGAGTCACACACAGACGCTCTCTCAGTATGGATTTGACTTTAATAAAAAAAGCAGAAATACTGTTCTGTATCAGAAGCGTACAGCTGTATACTGTGTAGGGGAAAATTTAAATCTCCGTATTTATTTCCGGAGTCACACACAGACGCTCTCTCAGTATGGATTTGACCGTAATACAAACAGCAGAAATACGGGACTGTATCAGAAGCGTACAGCTGTATATGATGTAGGGGAAAATTTAAATCTCCGTATTTATTTCCGGAGTCACACACAGACGCGCTCTCAGTATGGATTTGACCATAATAAAAAAAGCAGAAATACGGGACTGTATCAGAAGCGTACAGCTGTATACGGTGTAGGGAAAAATTTAAATCTCCGTATATATTTCCGGAGTCACACACAGATAGTCATCATGTATTTGTCCGTGATACCAGCCGGTACACGGTAGTGTGTGAGGAGCGTACACCTCTATAAGGTGTGGGAAAAAATGAACGCTCGGTAACTGTGCAGCAAAAAAGAATAAAAGTATTAGTGCTGTGTAAAAAGCAGTCTGCACAGCAGTGTACACACAGCAATACAGGCTGCCTAATAACCAGCGCTGCTGCACACAAGAAAATCCTCCCGTCACTGCACACTAACTGTACAGCACAATTGCTATCAGCACAAGCACATAAGAACTTCTCTTTCGAGCCCTAATGCTCTCCCTACTGATAAACAGCAACCTCTCCCTACTGTTAAGATCAGCAGAAGTAAAATAGAGGTCGGCTGTCAGGGCTTTTATAGACACTATGACGCCCCCTAAAGCAAGCCAATCAATCACTGCAATGCCCTTCTCTATGATATTGGTGGACGCTGCACATGTCATCTCGTTGCCCACAGTGTATGTCCTTGCTCATTTGCTGAAAAAAAGGTACCTGCAAGCATTATGCGAAATCCGATTTTGGCGCTCGTTTTGCCGACCGCATGGCCGACTTCACGCTATGGTCGGGTTTCGATTGGCGAAACCCGACTTTGGCGAAAGTCGGAGACTTATTGATCTGACCGACCTGTTTCGCTCAACTCTAGAAACGAATGAAACACCTGTTGTGCCAACTGTGGATGTAACTGTCACCATCCACATTTGGATCTGTGGCAGATCTCTCTCTGCATGTTGAAACCTTAATCTCACATTATTCCCTGTCTCACCTCCTGGGGAGGGGGTTGGTGGGTTTAGCTCAGGGCTAAACAGCAGACAGCATACCCCCAAGTTAAGGAAAGACAGGTCCTCCCTTAGCCTTAGGGTCAGTTCAGGGTCCCAGGTTCCTCATCCCCTGTATTTCTTTAACTGCCCAGTGACAGTAACCTGTGAAGAGTTAAGTAAAGAATGTGTTCAAGATATTCTGGACTGTGTCTCCATTACTGGGGATCTCAAGGAAGAGAGACCGTCAGTGCCTGGGAGGTGCCCAGGAGGAGTGGAATCTGGAGATGCAGGTATGCCAGAGGGAAGAACACCGTTTCATGTAGGGGAAGGGCTGGACATGGATATTACAGTAATCCAGGTCACGACTACAGTCCGGGCCCTCCCTTACATGATCACCTAATAAGAAGCACATTAAGTAGAATGAGGTGTACTCTGGTAGGAATTCAACTGATACTGGAATGGAATGGCTGTCAGACATGTAGAAAAGCTGATTTTTATAAAATTGTGCAGTGATCTCTTAATTTTTGCCAGAGCTGTATATATATAATATATGGGGGACTCAGGGGGCATTATTACTATATGTAGGGGGACTCGAACAATATTATTATATGTTAGTTTATGTGGAGAACTCATGGGGCATTATTATGTTTGTTGAAGCCTTCATGTAATTATGAATTGCTTGCAGTATAATTAAGGGACATTATTGTTACATGGGCATTTAAGAAGCATTCTTGCATTAACAGAGCACTCCGGTATTGCAACAATTAAAGGGACACACAGGAGGCATCATTATGTACTAGGTGGCAAAATATGGGCATTACTACTTACTAGGACCTAGGGCATTTACAGAGGGCATTAATATTTTCTCAGGGGTACAAATAAGGAATTTTGTATGTAAACAGCAGAGGACAAATAAGACAGCAGGCTCAGCATTGGGGTGTCAGAATAATGGGGAGTTTATGCAGTCTGGGAAAAAGTAGATGTTGTTGGGCCTGGAAATGTCAGTTGTGTTTTTTGTTCTAAAAATACACGAGTCGTGTTATCGTGATCTGCTCCAGGTGGAAAATATGCTTAAAATGAACAACTCCATCAGAAAGAACTTTAGCTTTAGGTCATTTTCTTTAACTATCAACCTACAACATATCCTCAGAATGAAAACAATTGCACGCTAACCAAAATACAAAAACCTATTAAAACACACATGTAAGTAAAATATTAAAATGCTTTATTGTAATATAGTATTTTGCAATATTAAATATATATAATGATGAAAATTCTCAGGCAAAAAATGCTCATACCACAGGAACAAGAAGGGCACTTTCTGCAACTATACTGTAATGTTGTAATATGTTCTGTAGAATTGGTATCCACCATTACATGGTCAAAATATGGCAGTAGTATTGTTTTTGATCTTTGAATAGAGCTTTTTTTTCAGTAACAACATGACCATCCACCAGACTTACTCACTATGATTATGGTGCAGCACCATAGTTTTAAACATGATTACCTAGTTTTCATTTGTATATTTATTAAAAGTGGATAAATCTGCAATTACAATCCTAAAATGTCTGTGACTGGTATGATTTTTCTAGGATCTATGTTCCTTATATAAATACTTAAGTAGAGGAATATATATTTTGGAAATGGCAGGCTCCTTCAATTTTTATTACCATATAACATGTTGCATTATGCTTCGGCTTACGAGAAATTTGCTTGAGTGGCCAAATGAAGCCGAGTCAGTAACAAGAGGGATAAAATAAGGCACAAATAAATGACTCTTTAGTAAAGCAATTGCAAATGCATTCATTTGTCACAAATAGTGTTGAGCGATACTGCTCGATATCTAAAAATATCGGATCGGAATGGTATCGCCGATATCACTAAATATCGTCGATATCCGATTCCGATACCGGAAGTCCCATGTAAGTCTATGGGAACAAAATATCGCAACTAAAAAAATACTTTCTTTCCTTGTAAACACAAAATATACACACTTAGAATACATATATATATATATATACATGTCATTGTGACATATATATATATGCATATATTTATAGTTTATTCACTTCTACATAGTAAAATAGCCTCTGATTCAATTGCCGGGTAAAGCCAGCATTTGTGAAAAGACAGAAGCACCCGAGGGTCCAGTCGCCACAGAGATGTTGCATCGCACCCAGCGAACAGGATTCAGAAGCTCGCTATAAGCGAGTCCTGTGTGCCTTAATTGAACTGTTTTTTTGCTTGAGAATTGCAAAAATCATCATAGACTGTATTTGCCATTTTTCCGTCATATCTGCGCCACGAGGCACAGGTGAAGAATAAGGGGGTGCTCTCGTGGGCGTACACTCACTCCGTGGCGTGAAAACGATGTCCGCACACTCTAAATGTTACTGCAATGTAAGATCGTGCCCCACAGCTCTGGAGTTCCGCCTCCTCATCCTCCTCAGTGGGCGTAAACGAACGCGAAGGTCCCGCCTCCCTACAAAAGATGTCGCCTCTCCTGATGCTAATGACACATGTGACTTTGCTGAGATGGCGAATGGACGTGAGCAGAAGTGGGAAGGGATGGAGGAGTCAGAGCTCTCCCCCCACGGAAGCGACCCGATCGCCACGGAGCCACCGTTTGGCACCCGGCCTGGAAACCCTCCTATGCTGGAAGAAGCGGAGGATACCCTGAGAGACCTGGCCCGGCACCGGGAGGAGGTCGCCAGGATGGAAGCGAGCTGGCGGGCCTAAAACTACAATTGGAGCGGCGCCAATCCCTCTTACCCCCTGAAGTGTCTGTACCGGAAGGTGAGGCACCCGTTCCAGTAGAGGAGGCCGTGCGGGCATCCCAGCCCTTGCAATCTGAACCGGTTGCCAGTATCTCAGTGGAGGCACCCGTTCCAGTACAGAAGGCCGAGCGGGCATCCCAGCCCTTGCAATCTGAACCAGTTGCCAGTATCTCAGTGGAGGCACCCGTTCCAATACAGAAGGCCGTGCGGGCATCCCAGCCCTTGCAATCTGAACCGGTTGCCAGTATCACAGTGGAGGCACCCGTTCCAGTACAGAAGGCCGTGCGGGCATCCCAGCCCTTGCAATCTGAATCGGTTGCCAGTATCACAGTGGAGGCACCCGTTACTGCAGAAAACGCCGCACCAGCACCCCAGATCCCGCTGTCTGCCCCCGTCGCTGAGGCAGAAGAAGCGACACCCGTCCTCATGGAGGAGGCCGCGCAGGCACCAGAGCACTACCTGCCTGTACCGGAGCCCCGACCGTCATCTTTTCCAGAGCCGGCTGCTTCCGCCACAGGTGAGCGCCACCAGGACTGGCGGGCGCCAGGAGAGCTGCCGCAAACCGGACATCGTAAGCTGGCATTTGATGGTGGAGACATGGAGCAGCTGGTGGAGGAGAATTACAACCGGCGTCAGGAGGAAGAGTGGAGACGTCGGGAGCGGGAAGCAGAGCGACAAAGGGAGCAGCGAGAATCCCAAAAGCTTCGGCAACGTCACCTGGAGAAGGACCTGGCAGAGAAAGCACGTATGAGAAAGGATAAAAGTACGGTGAGGGAGCCGCGGCGTAAGGGTGCAGTACGGAACTTTAAGTTAAAAGGTGGTTGGGGCTTCATCCAGGAGCCTGGACTTTATTTAGAAGTTTGTAAGGTTCTGTGTACATGTTCCTGAAACTCAGTTTGTTCGTCAGCCATTTTACTTTCTGTCTTGCTGCAGCTATCTTGCCCTCAGTCAAAATGGAGTTTCCAGCTTGCATGTTCCCGCCCTGATTCTCTCCTTTTGCTTCTTAAGCAGCCACAGCTGAGCAATCAGTGCTTCAGAATCTAGCCTGCAGTGAACCTGTGACCTGACTCCTAAAGCCTTGGACCTTGTACTCCAGCTATTCCTACTGAGGAACTCTGAAGCACTTGTGGACTCTGAACCCTGCTCTTTGAAAGACCCACGTTTGCATGGACTTACGGTAACAGAGAAGAAGATCCTGAACCTGTTGTGGAGAGTGATTGCTGAGCTTAGATTACTCTGGCCTGCTGTGTCTCCTGCTTCTGTGTCTGCAAACTGTGTGACTATTTTTGCCAACTTGTATGAAGTAATACAAGACTTTCTATATCAAACCTGTGTCTCATGTATTTTCATCGCACCCAAGCACAAGACGCTATATGAACTGTACCACATACATTACAAGATTCTGAAGCCAAAACGTTAGTGTCTGCTGGGTCTGGAAAGGCTGTGTCTGCTGTAACTGTGGATATCGGATGTCCGGTTGTACTTTCTGTGATGACAGTGGTTGTGACTTCTCACAACCATTCCAGGTGAGCAATTCCCTTAAGTGTTTTTTTTTTTCTGCAGTGTTACCACAGGTAAACACTATTGTTTTTTTTTTTTTTCTTTTCTCTTTTTTGTCTGCTGCAACTGTGGATATCAGATGTCGGGTGAACTTTCTGTGATGATAGTGGTTGTGACTTCTCACAACCATTCCAGTACCCTTTTCTTTAAAAAAAACTGGGAAAAAAGGGAAAAAAGGGGGGCATAAAGGAAATTTGCGGGGGGGACGGGTAAAACCCTTTCCGGGTTTCGAATATAAAACCCCCTTTTTCAAACCCAAGGATCACTAAAACCCCTTTGCAAGTGTTTGGGCAGACTGCCCCGGATTTGCGAGGGATTGAGGTTTTTGAAGGGGCGAGTAGGGTCCCGCCGTACCCCAAAATTCTGGGATTCCCCAATTGCCCCCTTTTCGTTTTGGGGGTTTAAAGTGAAAAAAATTTAGGGGATTTATTAACCCAAAGCAAT
>JARQOD010000001.1:761201634-761236814 GCA_033576555.1 Oophaga sylvatica
CTATAGGGAACTCAATAAGGTTACTATTAGAAACCGTTATCCATTGCCTTTAATCCCTGAGTTATTGGAGAGAGTGCGACATGTCAAAATTTTCTCTAAACTAGATCTTCGTGGGGCCTATAACTTAGTCCGTATTAGACCTGGGGATGAATGGAAGACTGCATTCAGGTCACGCTATGGACACTTTGAATATCTAGTTATGCCTTTTGGTCTGAGTACCGCCCCAGCCACTTTCCAACACTTGGTGAATGACATCTTCAGGGATCTCCTAGATACATTCGTGGTAATTTATTTGGATGATATTCTAATTTTTTCTAACTCCACAGAGGAACATCATGGACATGTGAGAATGGTCTTGGAACGTCTAAGACAAAATCATCTTTACATCAAACTTGAAAAGTGTGAATTCCATAGGACCGAAATTCAATTTCTGGGGTATGTACTGTCTACATAAGGAATTAGTATGGATGGAAGCAAAACCCAAGCCATCAAGGATTGGCCAAGTCCTAGAAATGTGAAGGAGGTACAGCGCTTCATCGGGTTTGCCAACTTCTATAGACGTTTCATTAGAAATTTCTCTGAGGTAGTGTCACCTATCACCCAACTTACCCGGAAAGAGTCTAGGTTCTCCTGGACTCCCCAAGCCCAGGAAGCATTTTCCCCGTCTAAAAGGTAAATTTACCACTGCACCTATCCTAGTACATCCCAACCCCGAGCTTGCCTTCATAATAGAGGTGGATGCTTCAGACTGCCGTTGGAGCTATACCTCTCAGAGAACAGCTGAGAAGAATGTCTTGCATCCCTGTGCCTTCTTTTCCCAGCAGTTGTCTTCGGCTGAGAGGAACTACGATGTGGGCAATAGAGAGTTGTTGGCCATTATTGCCGCCTTCAAAGAATGGAGACACCTTCTTCAGGTGCTGCACAGCAAATAGTCGTCCTGACAGACCATCGTAACCTTGAGTTTATCAGGTCGGCTAAGTGCCTGACTCCTCGCCAGGCTCGCTGGAATCTTTTCTTAAACCAATTTAATTTTATCATTTCTTATAGACCAGGATCGCGCAATGGAAAGGCTGATGCACTCTCTAGGATTTACTCAGCAGAGACACGTCCAATTACTCCTCCTAAGACTATTCTTCCTGACTCTAGATTCCTAGGAGTAATTCATAATCAAGACCTACTTAAGGACATCGAGGAAGCATACCATGCGGATTCCTTTTTGGCACAACCCCCAAGGGACGTAAGTCTTGTCTTTAAGAATGGTGTGTGGATTCAGGGACAACGCCTGTATATTCCTGAAACAGTCAGATTGAGAGTATTGCAACTCATTCACGATTCCAAGATAGCTGGGCATAGAGGAATTCTAAAGACACAGGAATTTCTCTCTCGTTTCTTTTGGTGGCCCACTTGCAGGAAGGATGTTTTAAACTATGTCACTTCATGTGAAGTCTGTGCAAGATGCAAAACACCTCGCTCCTCACCAACTGGTCTGTTACAGCCTCTTCCCACCCCGTCCCGCCCGTGGGATCCATTTCTATGGACTTCATTGTGGAGTTACCAACCTCTCAAGGGAAGAACACCATTCTAGTGGTGGTTGACCGTCTAACAAAGGCAGCTCATTTTATCCCTTGTGTCGGCTTACCCACTGCAAAACAGACATCAGATTTGATGATTAAAGATGTGTTTCGCTTACATGGAGTACCGGATGAGGTTATTTCGGATCGAGGGGTGCAATTCACTTCTAGGTTTTGGCAAAATTTCTGTGCAGCATTGGACATTAAAGTAAACCTTTCTTCTGCTTTTCATCCTCAGACTAATGGACAGACCGAACGAACCAATCAAACCCTGGAGCAGTATCTCCGCTGCTTTATCTGCCACCTACAGGATGATTGGGTGGATCTACTTCCATTAGCTGAGTTCTCGTATAACAACTCTCAGAGTGCCTCCACTAAGCAGTCTCCTTTTTACTCTAATCTAGGTTATCATCCTAACATTCTACCACGATTTCCCATAGAAACGCCTTTACCAGCAGTGGCTGAAAGAATCACGTCTTTACAGAAGAATATGGATCTTCTAAAGGAGAATCTGGAATCGGCTCAGGAAAGGTACAAGAAAGCAGCAGATAAATTTCGTAAACCTGCACCAGCTTTCAAGGTAGGAGACTTGGTCTGGCTGTCAACCAGAAATCTTAAGTTAAGGATTCCATCGTCTAAGTTGGGACATAAGTACATTGGACCCTATAAAATCAGTAAAATTATAAGTGCCGTTGCTTGTCGTCTTCAACTGCCCAGAACTATGAGAATTCACCCTGTCTTTCATGTATCCCTACTAAAGGCTGCGACACCCAATACGTTTCCTGGACGTTCTTCTCCTTGCCCTGACCCAGTGCTAGTCGATGGTCAGGAAGAATTTGTGGTGGAAAGGATTTTAGAATCCAGGTTGTATAGAAATCAGTTACAATATCTGATTAAATGGCAGGGCTACCCAGTGGAGGACAACTCATGGGAACCAGTCAATAACGTTAATGCTCCTCGCTTGCTCCGTCAGTTTCATCAGAGGTACCCACACAAGCCTGGCCTGAGGTCATCCGGAGGTTGTCCCAAAGGGGGAGTAATGTAAGGTTCTGTGTACATGTTCCTGAAACTCAGTTTGTTCGTCAGCCATTTTACTTTCTGTCTTGCTGCAGCTATCTTGCCCTCAGTCAAAATGGAGTTTCCAGCTTGCATGTTCCCGCCCTGATTCTCTCCTTTTGCTTCTTAAGCAGCCACAGCTGAGCAATCAGTGCTTCAGAATCTAGCCTGCAGTGAACCTGTGACCTGACTCCTAAAGCCTTGGACCTTGTACTCCAGCTATTCCTACTGAGGAACTCTGAAGCACTTGTGGACTCTGAACCTGCTCTTTGAAAGACCCACGTTTGCATGGACTTACGGTAACAGAGAAGAAGATCCTGAACCTGTTGTGGAGAGTGATTGCTGAGCTTAGATTACTCTGGCCTGCTGTGTCTCCTGCTTCTGTGTCTGCAAACTGTGTGACTATTTTTGCCAACTTGTATGAAGTAATACAAGACTTTCTATATCAAACCTGTGTCTCATGTATTTTCATCGCACCCAAGCACAAGACGCTATATGAACTGTACCACATACATTACAAAGTTTTTGTAACCCGGCGGGACGTGGAGGCTCACCTCCCAGAAGGACACCCGGGGAGGGACCTGTTGCCAGGAGACTTGGTGACTTACACCCGACACTGGGGTTACAATGGATGGTACGCCCTAAATGTTACCAGGTGCGACCCTACTCCCCAGAGTGTCAGGAAACTGACAGACCCTACGAGCCTTCAACCTCCCCCAACCAGGCCTCTGCACAAGAGCCCACCCCACGCCGTAAATCTCCCCAGCCTCCCTCAGTGGTCTCCTCAGCAGCCCCAGCTATGGACATGATAATGATAGCTGGCCCGTACCCGGCGCCTGTTAGGCCCCCTGGGGTTCATACAGTCCGGGACATAGGGTTCCAGACCCGGAGGGAGACGAAAGAGGTGGCCACACAGACCCAGATAGCGGGTCACGACGTCACTGTACACGCCACACGACGTCATCAGGTCTGGGTGGACCCTCCTGTCACGGATGTTTGGCAAGCTCCACAACAGTACCAGGTGGTACCTGGAAGAGGCCAGCCAAAGAAGTCTAAATAACCCGGACAGGTCTCTGTATGTAAATAGTTAAATTATTGATGTACCCGGACGGGTGAATGTTCATAAAAAGAAGTTTATTGTTGCCTTAATATACCCATGTTGGGTAGTGGTTTGATGTACCCGGACGGGTGAATGTTCAGAAGAACAAGTTTATTTTTGCCTTAATATACCCATGTTGGGTAATGGTTTGATGTACCCGGATGGGTGAATGTTCAAAGAACAAGTTTATTGTTGCCTTAATATACCCAGGTTGGGTAATTGTGTTTCACTGTAATGAAAATGTTGAACTTTGAAGCCATGAACTGTACTGGCTCACAAATTTTTCTGTAAATAGTTGGCACTTCGTGCTCCATTTTGGTTTTACAAAAAACTTTACTGTGCACTATTTTCAACTACCTCAGAAACTAAAAACCCGTTTGGTGTGGCCGAAAGTGAGGTCTGCTCAAGGAAAGTCTTGCAGCCCACCCAAGACCACAGTTGGAGGTTTGGAGCGGGTCCTCCACAAGCACAAGTAAAGGACACTGTGAAGTTACCCCGGTGGGGTTGTAGTCCTAAGAAGTCTCCACGAACTTCGGCACTAATGCTATTTGCACTTTGTTGAATATGTATTTATTAACACACGTATAACACATATCAAGGGTATGAACAGTAACAAAACATGTCACATAATATAAGCCATTTGCACTTTTGTAATGTTCTTATTAAAAATTTTATTATGCAACGTTTAACTTGAAGTGTTTCCTGCTTTCTTACTACGTCGCATAGTCCACTCTGCTACATCACTTTGCACCATTGCTCTATCTCACATCTATCTGCCCTGGAAGGATAGCGTGTTACCTGTAGAAGACTTTTCACCTACCTGCACTACACCATCCCTTCCAGAGGACCTGCACAGCAGCGCTGGACACCCTGACCAGGTACTACAGGTGGCATCACGACAAACTACACGAACATTCTATCATCCCCTGGAAATATCCCACATTCCAGTGATCGCCCAGGTCACGGACCGAGCTGTGCTACTCGTGACATCCCCCATAGAAGTCGACGTGATCGGTGCCGAGTACCCCCAAAACCCCTGTCTCTGTGCGACTCAACTTCCCTCACTGTCCTGGCACTTTACATTTACAATGCCTCTGGGTTTTTTTTTTGGGGGGGTGGGGAACATTCAGACTTTTGCTATGGGGCCCCATGATTTATATGTACGCCCCTGCTCCTGAGGAATGGTATTTAAGGCTGTTAAGGAGCCAACATACATGGACCTTGCCAGCCTGATAATACCAGGCCACAGCAGTCTGCTTAGCTTGGTTGGTTAACAAAAATAGGGGATCCCCTCGAAAAAAAAAAGGCGTAGGGGTCCCCCTATTTGTGTTAACCAGCCAAGTAAAATGCAGACTGCTGCCGCCTGGTATTAAAAGACTGTCAAGGCCCATGGATTTTGGCCCCCAACAGCCTGATAATACCAGGTTACAGCAGCCCCACATTTGGCGCATCAAAAGATGTGCCAATTGTGGCACTTTACCCGGCTCTTCCCACTGCCCTGTAGCGGTGGCAAGTGGGGTAATAAGGGGTTAATGTCACCGTTGATTGCACGGTGAGAATAAGCCCGGTTAATAATGGAGAGGTGTCAATAAGACACCGATCCATTATTAATCCCAAAGTTTTTAAATGTATGAAAAAAAAGACACAGCAAGAAAAAAGTATTTTAATGAAATAAAAGAGACAACACAGTTTTCATTTCTTTTATTATACTCTCATTCCTGCGACGCCATCGATCTCCTGTAAAAAAAGAAAAAAAAAAAAAAAACAACAGTATACCACCTGTCCGACGCAGTCCATAGTAACGACTGTCCCACGGCGATCCAGCTCTGCTACATCGCAATGACAGGCAGAGCCTGTCATCTCGACGCAGCACAGCTGATTACCTGCTTCCCCGGCGGTGACGTCATCGGACTGACTGCTTTACGGCCGGGATTACCCAGCAGTCATTGCAGTTATCGCGAGAAACTGCATGTGACCGCCGGGGAAAGATGATGGCGGCCATGAAGCAGTCCAGCCCGTGACCGCCGAGATCTTCTGCCAGGTAAGTGCCGCTGACTCCTGACAGACCCGACCGACGGACACTGACAGTGACAGTGACAATCCCGATTCCGGTATCCGATAAGACGAAAATATCGGAACTAAGTATCGAAAGGCCGATAGAGCTAATATCGGCCGATACCCGATACTTGCGGTATCGTATCGCTCAACACAAGTCACAAAATATAAATCCCATAATTAATATATATTGTCTGCAAGCAATGACTGTCCTTACTGTGCTCACTTTACCTTTATAGGGGCAAATGTGTTAATGGAATTCCCTGTGACATGAGCATTCAGCTTTTACTAATGTAATCTTCTATATTGTACAGTAGTATAGGGACGTTACTGAAGTCTGAAATCCTATCAGCAGTAAAGCTGTGAAAAGCAGACAGTGAAGAGACATATAATGTATTACGCCCTCTGGGGAGAAATAAATTATGCACCGTGGATGCTCTTGCACTCTGCAGTTCGCTATTTACACTGCTTTTCATAAAAAATGCATTGTTGCCAGAGTAACTGTTTTACCACTTGGAAATGTGCACCACTGTGGAAAGACCAGCAGTGATGTTCTTCCAGTTTGCCTCTTCTATTTTTATTATGCTTTACTAACCATGAATATAAAATTGTAGCTACCAGAAAAAATTTCAGGCTGTCAGGCTTGTTTTAGGAAGTTGCCAATATGAACGATGCAGGAGGAGTACAAATATTATTTTTCCGTCAGACTGTGAGGTTTTAGGGATTACCAGCTAACTATACATTACTTCTCCTGGGGTCTGACTGTTCTGCTGTGAAGTGTCCCATGATAAGATCCAACACTAAGGTGAAATAAATTATTGACAGTAAAATCCTTCCTGCATTAATAGGTCTTTACCCTTTTAACTTTTCAGTTAGGGATGGGAAAACACATCATTTATAACATGTCAACATGACAGTCAACGTTAAATTCTCTAAGCCACAATCCATTGCAATTTGGATAGAAGAAATAGATTCCTTCTGAGAATCCTTTACTGTTTTTCTTTTGTATGTTTAGCTGATCATGTCATTTTCATACAAGTTAACATATTTTCTATAAGCTAGACCGACTTGTCAATGGGAAAATTGATAATAATGTGTTGAATCAAGTGTAATGGTCCCAGTACTAGTCTGTTGTACCTTGTAAAATAATATGTTATACTGTCTGTACGCACTGTATGATGTAGTGTGAAACATAACTTCTTGTGTCAGCAATACTATTAACTATTTTTTTTTAAAGTATAACCATACCTCTCAATCATTCTGGAACCAGTAGTACACATTCATGGATTTGAGAAGCACAGATACAGTTCAATATAATGGTGGAGCTTTTTGTAGGAGTTGAGGTAATAGAGTATATTTTTTATCAGCCAGTGCACTATTCCGAGTGTGGCGGCATGGAGGGGCATCACACTGTAGTGGACTGTGAATATAAACTAGGTATGGAGGTTTGAGATATGGGAAAATGATATTTTGATTTATGATGGAATTCCCCATCAAGATAAGTCTGGCCCAAAAATACTTGCTTCAGACCACTCAGCCCACTCCCTTGGCATGCATTCCCCAAGGCCATAAAAAGCAATGCTGTGATTACACCGGTGATGTCACTGGCACAGCCTAGGGGCGCTATCAGGTGGGAGGTGAACGAGCGCAGGATGTGGAGGAACAAGGTACGCAGTGCTCAAGGATCTGAGACTAAGCAGTGAGAACAGGACCTGGAACTAGGCAGTCACGTAACCAGGGGGCGGAGTCACAGCATGTGAAGACAGGGAAGACAGCTGAGAACAGGACAAAGACAGATAACGTGGTCAAAGGATAGCTGAGGGTCAAAAGCCAGACTGGAGCGTGGAACCTAGGGATAAGACAGAGAGTAACCAGAGACAAGCCGTGGGTCAAATAACCTGGAAAGGTAGGGAAGTACAAAGCAGAATACAGAGGAAAAAGTCAAGGGACAAACTGAGTCATACACAGCAACGCACACACGCACAGAGGCACAATGTTTATGGACGAGTAACCTGGGTCAGCAAGCAAAAACCGAGTATACAGAAGTATCACTGACACTAAATCCAGGAACTGCCAACATTAAATAGCCACCCCAGAACCAAAGAGAGGCGAACTAGAATTAACCTTGACCTGACCAGGATGGAGGCGAACCATCCTGTCCAGAGTCATGACAAATGCCATGTTTTTCTATAATTAAAATTCAGAAAGAAGCTCTTTGAAGCTCTTAACACAAGGTGTGAACTCGTGTGCAGCTACAGCCAAACTGAACTCTTGTCTGACTCAAGCACATGGAGACACCCTGGCACAACAAGTCACAGCAAGGCGCTGAGGTATTGAATCTGGAAAATGACCTATAATAGAATGCAATATCTCTGAGACTAGCCGAGCACATAATTGGAATCAGCATTCCTTCCCCCATACACCTGTGTCCGCCAGCCACCTGTAGCAATCTGCGTTATTGAGTTATAAAGCAAAGCTAACCGGAATTACATACGGTAGGCATATTTAGTGCAGATAAAATCCAGCATAACCCAGTGGCGGCGCCACTGACCCATTCAGAGCTTCAGTCAGAAAGTTATGGGCCATCCACTCTTCTGGACAGAAAATCATATTCTCAGAGATGGGAGGAGAGAGAGGCTGCACAAGCCCAGGGGTGGGCACAGAGTGTGGGAGGGAGCCGCCTATTAGATCAGAGACAGCTCCTCATTTTGAGCTGATGCGACCAGAAGAAAGCCTGTAACTAAGATTGCTAAGATTTACATCACTGAAGTTACTGATAATGTGAGAAAGTTTTCACGCCATTAGCGGTGACAACACCGAGGTGAACGGAGATCATTGGCTGATAAGGGCCTGCGGAACGCACCTAATAGATATTAAGGAGAGGTGCGTTTGCAGCCCGGGGTCCACTGTGCAGGCAGAGCCTGCTGCTAGTAAGATGGCGCAAATAGGCAGTATGAGTGAACTCTGTTATCCTGCAGAGTCACAGATGTAAACACAGTAGCACTATATGGCGGTATGGGCGAACTCTGTTATTCCATACCCCTCCAATCCACCAAATAAAATTTTTTTGCCCCGTACCACCTTTCACCCTACAATGGCGTTCACCTTGTGATCGTCCGTAGATGAACCCGATGTCCCAGCAGATGACTCAGAAAACCGGGACATGACCACAGGTTTCAGTAGGGACACATGAAAGGTGTGTTAGGGTCTGCGAAACGCACCAAATATATGATGTAAAGAGGTGCGTTCGCAGCCCGGGGTCCACCATACAGGCGGAGCCTGCTGCTAGTAAAATGGCGCAAGAAGCGAACTCTGTTATCCCGCAGAGTCGCCAAAATAAACGCCGTAACGCGCTGTGGCAATATGTGCGAACTCTGTTATTCCACAGAGTCGCTAGAAGGAGTGCCGCAGCGCTATATGGCGATGTGTGCGAACTCACTTAACACCACTGAGTCGCAAAATAAACATGCTAGGGCACTGTCTAGCGTTGAAAGCGAACCCTGTTACGTCACAGAGCCGCTGA
Source organism: Oophaga sylvatica (assembly GCA_033576555.1). Classification (NCBI taxonomy): domain Eukaryota; kingdom Metazoa; phylum Chordata; class Amphibia; order Anura; family Dendrobatidae; genus Oophaga; species Oophaga sylvatica. Next base: position 761,210,939 of record JARQOD010000001.1, read on the forward strand.
TAAAAACTTCTGTGTCCTGTCAGGCACCCAGGTACACAGTTGACAGCTAAGCGAACATAGAACGTGATCATGCGCTAATGTCCTCGCGGGAGACACCCGCAATCTATGGCGTCTGAACGCCAGGCCCTGAATACGGCAATCAAACTCCTCACTGGTTATGCAGGTAATCTAGGGCATCTAGGACACAGACCCTGACCAGCTAGCATACCAAACTCCTCACCGATTAAGTCGGTATTCTAGGGGCTTATTTCAGCCGGGCCCTAACCACACACACGCATGACCACTCTGGCGCAAAGCATATGACAATTGATATTAGCGCATGGCGGCCCAGCCATGCCACCCTTTTATAGCAACAGCTACAGGACCTGCCAGAAACAAGGACCAATGAGAAACTGTTCCAAAACACATGCAGTTTCAGGACCTTCCTGGCGGACCAATAGGAGCTGCTGTACCTGAACATGTGACGCCTGATCTCCAATGAGAGATCTTACCCTGGGCATGCTCAGAAGGGGAAACGCAGGACTTCGTCCCAAAGACGTCTGCTCCAGCACTGGCTAAATTAGCAGATCCAGGAGAGGCAGCAGTAAGTCTCTGTACAGTACTGGAATGGGCAAGACGCTGGGACCGACGTCTCTGCTGAGCAGGCTCTACTGCGGCCGGAGACGAATGGGGGACCACAGCGGGACTGGTTCGAGACTCCCCTTGTGCAGCAGCGGGAACTCGAACCCTAACATTACCCCCCCTCCTAGGGCCCCCTTCTTTGGGCCTCGCTGCGTTCAAAGGCAGCGATGAGCTGCGGAGCGTGAACATGCTCGGCAGGCTCCCAGGACCTATCCTCAGGCCCATAACCCCTCCAATCCACCAAATAAAATTTTTTGCCTCGTACCACCTTGCACCCAACAATGGCGTTCACCTCATGATTGTCGGTAGATGAACTAGACGTCTCGGCAGATGACTCGGAAAACCGGGAAATGGCCACGTGTTATGATTTGGTAGCTGAGGAGTGCAGGTAAAAAAGGCAATACACCAGAGCAGTTGGAATCTATGAGATTGCAGTACCCTGACTAACCACCACAACTAGAGGCAGCCGTGGAGCGTTCCTACGTTGGTCCTAGACGCCTCGTCACAGCCTGAGAAACTAACTATACCTAAAGATAGAAAGAGGAAAGCTATCTGCCCCGGAGCAGATCCCCAAAGAACATAGAAAGCCCCCAAACATGTAATGGCGGTTAGACAAGAAGAAATACTGACACAGACAGAAAATAGTATGAGCAAACGTTGGGGCCCAAACTATCTAAACAGAAAAGGATAGGAAGGGCACATACTGCAATCCCAAAAAACCCTGAAAAGCACCAACTCTACTAATTTCAAAAACACCTGAGATCACACGACCTCTACCACCTAAATTAGTTCTCTGATGTAACAAAATCAAAACAGCAGCCACTGAAAAAACTGGAAAAAGCAAATGTACAAAACATCAGTGGCTGAACTAAACTGAGAGGGCAAAAGCCCCCGGAGGGGACCCTGAAGGCCCCCACAGAAGTGCAGGACAAAATGCAAAAATCAAGCACAAAAACAAAAAGAAGAAAATGTCTTATCTGTTAGCAGGAGATGCAGACACGACACAGCAGGCTACAAAGGAAACAGGAATCAAGGATTGAGACCAGAACAATTGATCACCGGCAACCCTGATGGGAAGGCGACTCCCTTAAATAAGACCAGTTAGTAACACCTGATTCCCAATCCTCACAATCTTCACTGGACAGTCCAGTACCGCTTGTAACCACCAGAGGGAGCCTCTGCTCAGAACTCATTTCAAGTCCATTCACAACAGTACCCCCCCTTGAGGAGGGGTCACCAAACCCTCACTTGAGCAACCAGGTCGGTCAGGATGAGTTCTATGATACGCACGGATGAGTCTCCTAGCATGGATGTCCGAAGCAAACACCCAAGAATTGTCTTCCTGACCATAACCTCTCCACGTAACCAAATACTGGAGTTTCCGTCTAGAAAAACGAGAATTCAATATTTTCTCAACCACAAACTCCATATTGCCCTCAACCAGAACAGGGTCAGGAGGCAAAGCAGTAGGAACCACTGGCTCAACAAACCTCTTCAACAAGGACTTGTGGAACACGTTATGGATCTTAAATGTCCCTGGAAGAAGCAAACGAAAAGAAACAGGATTAAGAATCTCCATGATATTATAAGGTCCAATGAACCTAGGCTTAAATTTAGGAGATGCCACTCTCATAGGAATATTTTTTGAGGACAACCAGACCAAGTCCCCCACTTTAAACCGAGGACCATCAGTCCTATGCCGGTTAGCAAACCGCTGGGCTCTCTCCTGAGAGAGGGACAACCTCTCCACTACCTGGTCCCAAATCTGTTGCATACGCTCCACAACAGAGTCAACACCTGGACAGGCAGAATCCTCCGTCTGTCCTGAAGAAAATCGAGGGTGAAACCCAGAATTACAGAAAAATGGAGACATCAAAGTGGCAGAGCTAGCCCTATTATTAAGAGCAAACTCAGCCAAAGGCAAAAAAGAACCCAGTCATCCTGATCAGCAGACACAAAGCATCTAGATAAGTCTCCAATGTCTGGTTTGTTCTCTCAGTTTGACCATTGGTCTGAGGATGAAACGCCGAGGAGAAAGACAACTGAACACCAAGTTTAGAACAAAAGGTCCTCCAAAATCTGGAAACAAACTGGACTCCTCTGTCAGACACAATGTTCTCAGGAATGCCGTGTAAACGAACCACGTGCTAAAGGAACAAAGGCACCAATTCGGAGGAGGAAGGCAATTTAGGTAATGGCACAAGATGTATCATCTTGGAAAACCTATCACAAATCACCCAGATGACGGTCATTCTCTGAGAAACAGGGAGGTCGGAAATGAAATCCATAGAGATATGGGTCCAAGGCCTCTTGGGCACAGGCAATGGCATCAACAAACCACTAGAGCGAGAGCAAGGCTTGGAGCGAGAGCAAGTCCCGCAGGACTGCACAAATTCCCTGACATCACGAGACAAGGTAGGCCACCAAAAGGACCGACTAACCAAGTCTCTGGTACCAGAAATTCCGGGATGACCGGTCAACGCGGAACAATGAATCTCAGACATCACACTCTTTTTCCACTGGTCCGGGACAAACAATTTCCCAACAGGGCAGCGCTCGGGCCTATCCTCCTGACACCCCTCCAGAGCCAGTCTCAAATTGGGCGAGATGGCGGAAAGAACTACACCTTCTTTCAAAATAACAGAAGGATCAGATACCTCAGGAGAGTCCGCAAGGAAACTCCTCGAGAGGGCATCCGCCTTAACATTCTTAGTGCCAGGAAGAAAGGAAACCACAAAATTAAAACGTGTGAAAAACAAGGCCCACCTGGCCTGTCTAGGATTAAGTCGCTTGGCAGATTCCAGATAAACCAGATTCTTATGGTCCGTAAGGACCACCACCTGATGTTTGGCTCCCTCCAGCCAATGTCTCCACTCTTCAAAAGCCCACTTCATGGCCAATAACTCCCGATTACCCACGTCATAATTACGTTCAGTAGGAGAAAATTTTCGAGAGAAAAAGGCACAAGGGTTACTTTTAGAGGTCTCTGGATCTCTTTGGGACAAAACGGCACCTACCCCAATTTCAGAGGCATCAACCTCCACCTGAAATGGCAGAGAAACATCAGGCTGCCGTAGAACAGGAGCAGAAGTGAATCTTTGCTTAAGTTCCTGAAATGCAGAAACTGCCTCAGGAGGCCAATTCACCACATCAGAACCCTTTTTGGTCAAATCAGTTAATGGTTTAACAATAACAGAGAAATTACCAATAAATTTACGATAAAAATTGGCAAAACCCAAAAATCTTTGAAGAGCCTTTAATGAAGTAGGTTGGACCCAATCACAGATGGCCTGAACCTTGACCGGGTCCATTTCAATAACAGATGGGGACAAAATGAATCCCAAAAATGAGATCCTCTGTATGCCAAAAAGACACTTTGATCCCTTCACATACAGAGCATTCTCTCTCAAAATCTGGAATACAGTTCGAACATGTTTCACATGAGAGTCCCAGTCATTAGAAAAAATCAAGATATCATCCAAATAAACAATCAGAAATTTATCCACAAAATCCCTGAAAATGTCATTCATGAAGGACTGGAAGACAGAAGGTGCATTAGTGAGCCCAAAGGGCATCACAAGGTACTCAAAATGCCCTTCAGGGGTGTTAAATGCCGTCTTCCATTCATCCCCGTGCTGAATGCGAATAAGGTTATATGCCCCCCTGAGGTCAAGCTTGGTAAACCAAGTAGCGTTTTTCACCCTGGAAAACAGGTCAGAAATCAAGGGTAACGGATATTGATATTTCACAGTAATATTGTTCAAAAGACGATAATCAATACACGGCCTTAATGAACCATCCTTTTTGGCCACAAAGAAAAAATCGGCACCTAAGGGTGAAGAGGATGGTCTGATATGACCCTTCTCCAATGACTCCTTGATATAAGATCGCATAGCGTCATGTTCAGGTACAGACAAGTTAAAAAGGCGACCTTTAGGGAATTTACTACCAGGCACTAATTCAATAGCGCAGTCATAGCTCCTATGGGGAGGCAAGGATGCAGATTTACTTTCGCTAAACACATCAGAAAAATCAATCAAAAAGTCAGGAACATCCTGAGCCTGGGGGGAGGCAGAAAAAACAGGAGTGTTGGTATTAACACATTGACAGCCCCAACTGGTTACAGACACAGATTTCCAATCCAAAACAGGATTATGAGACTGTAACCAAGGGAAACCCAGCAAGATAATGTCATGCAGATTATACAGAACCAAAAATTTGCAGCTCTCCTGATGATCAGGTTCAACCCTCATTATCACCTGAGTAGAGAACTGAGGTTTATTCTCAGCCAAAGGGGTAGAATCGATCCCCAGTAGGGGAATAGACTTCTGTAGGGTATCAAGGGAAACCCGCAACGTTTAGCAAAATCAAAATCCATCAGGTTAACAGCTGCTCCCGAATCAACGAAAGCCTGAGCAGAAAATGAGGACAGAGAGCATATCAGAGTAACAGTTAATAAAAACTTAGTTTGAACACTACCCAAGACAACTGAGCGTGCAAAACGTCTTCCCCGCTTAGGGCTGACTGAAATAGCATGAGAGACATCACCACAGTAGAAACATAACCCATTGCGTTTTCGAAACTCATGACGCTGTGCCCCAGAAACCACTCTATCACACTGCATAGGTTCAGAAGCAGGTTCACAAGGCAACACTATTCCACTCATACTTCTCCGCTCACGCAAACGTCTGTCAATTTGAATCGCTAATGACATAGAATCATTGAGACCAGAGGGGACAGGGAATCCCACCATAACATCCTTTACATTATCTGACAGACCCTTCCGAAAAAGGGCTGCCAAAGGGTCGTCATTCCATTTGGTCAGGACTGCCCACCTGCGGAATCTCTGACAGTATAACTCAGCGTCATCAAGCCCCTGATTTAATGCCAACAAGGCTTTTTCAGCTTGATCAGTGACATTAGGTTCATCGTACAATAACCCCAGGAGAGAGATGACAATTTGAACCTGCTGCGCTGCGTTCCCTGAGGACTTAGATTTTAAGGCAAAAAACAATTTACAATTATTTTTGAAATTCAGAAACTTGGCTCGATCCCCCAAAAACAAATCTGGCATGGGAATCCTAGGTTCCACATCAGGCAACCTAGCAAGATAGGTAGCAATACTCCGAACCTCAGTGGCAAGCTGATCCACACGGCCAGACAACTGTGCAAACTCCATTGAGAGAAAAAAAAAATCCTCTCTGACAACTCTGACAACCTTTTTTTTTTTTTTTCTTTCACAATATATTTTTTTTCCCTTCTGTGAGTACCATATAATTTTCAGTTTTGGCCGGTGATACTGTTATGATTTGGTAGCTGAGGAGTGCAGGTAAAAAAGGCAATAGACCAGAGCAGTTGGAATCTATGAGATTGCAGTACCCTGACTAACCACCACAACTAGAGGCAGCCGTGGAGCGTTCCTACGTTGGTCCTAGACGCCTCGTCACAGCCTGAGAAACTAACTATACCTAAAGATAGAAGAGGAAAGCTATCTGCCCCGGAGCAGATCCCCAAAGAACATAGAAAGCCCCCAAACATGTAATGGCGGTTAGACAAGAAGAAATACTGACACAGACAGAAAATAGTATGAGCAAACGTTGGGGCCCAAACTATCTAAACAGAAAAGGATAGGAAGGGCACTTACTGCAATCCCAAAAAACCCTGAAAAGCACCAACTCTACTAATTTCAAAAACACCTGAGATCACACGACCTCTACCACCTAAATTAGTTCTCTGGTGTAACAAAATCAAAACAGCAGCCACTGAAAAAACTGGAAAAAGCAAATGTACAAAACATCAGTGGCTGAACTAAACTGAGAGGGCAAAAGCCCCCGGAGGGGACCCTGAAGGCCCCCACAGAAGTGCAGGACAAAATGCAAAAATCAAGCACAAAAGCAAAAAGAAGAAAATGTCTTATCTGTTAGCAGGAGATGCAGACACGACACAGCAGGCTACAAAGGAAACAGGAATCAAGGATTGAGACCAGAACAATTGATCACCGGCAACCCTGATGGGAAGGCGACTCCCTTAAATAAGACCAGTCAGTAACACCTGATTCCCAATCCTCACAATCTTCACTGGACAGTCCAGTACCGCTTGTAACCACCAGAGGGAGCCTCTGCTCAGAACTAATTTCAAGTCCATTCACAATAGCCACGGGTTTCAGGAGGGACACGTGAAAGGTGTCTGTGATACCAAGGCGAGGCGGAAGGGCTAGGCGGTAAACCACCGGGTTCACCTGCTCAAGAACTTTAAAGGGGCCCAAAAAGCGAGGTGCCAACTTGGTGGACTCTACACATAGCCTGATGTTTCGGGCAGAAAGCCACACTAGGTCACCCGGAGCAACTATAGGAGCGGGGCGCCGATGGGCATCAGCCGAAGACCTCATCCTCTCTTTGGAGGCCTGAATGGCATCCTGGGTGCGGTCCCAAATGTCCCGTGCCTCCACAGCCCAGTCTGCCACCCTGGAATCGGCGGAAGACACAGGCATGGGCACTGGTACCCGCGGATGCTGACCGTAGTTCAGGAGGAATGGGGTCTGTCCGGTGGAGTCAGCCACAGCATTATTTAGAGCGAACTCAGCCCACGGTAGCAAGGATGTCCAGTCATCCTGCCTGGCAGAGACAAAATGTCGCAAATATGTGACCAAGGTCTGGTTGGCCCTCTCTACCAACCCATTCGTCTCGGGATGGTATGCAGAGGAGAGATTCAACTCAATGCTGAGTAAACGACACAGCTCTCTCCAGAACCGAGACGCAAACTGGGGACCTCGATCACTGACAATTTTGTCTGGCATACCGTGTAGGCGGAAAATGTGCCTAATGAACAATGCTGCCAAGGCCCGTGCAGACGGTAACCGTGGTAACGGCACTAAGTGCACCATTTTGTAGAAGTGGTCGGTTATCACCCAGATGATGGTGCAGCCCCGAGACTTTGGTAAGCCCACCACAAAATCCATCCCGACCATCTCCCAAGGCCTGTCTGCCACCGGTAAAGGGAAAAGTAGCCCAGCTAGCCGTTGTCGAGGAGACTTATTCTTCGCGCAGGGGACACACGCCTGAACGTATTCCCTGATGTCACGGACCATATGTGGCCACCAGTATGTCCTCGCCAGCAACTCAGATGTCCTTTTTGCCCCAAAATGTCCACCCACCCTGGACGAATGTGCCCAAGAGAGTACCCCCGTCGCAAATTGGTGGACACAAAAGTCTTGCCCGGAGGCACAGACTCAAGCGAAACCGGGGCCACAGTTCTTAGGCTCTCTGTGGGGACAATCAACAGAGGCTCCTCCTCCACCTCCTCAGAGGACACCACGGAGCGAGAAAGCGCATCGGCCCGAATGTTCTTCTCACCGGTGAGGAAATGGAGGGTGAAATGAAACTGGGAGAAGAACAGGGACCATCTGGCCTGACGAGAATTTAGCCGCTGGGCGGTCTGTAAATAGACCAAATTTTTGTGGTCAGTGAAAACTTGAAAGGGAAAGCGAGCCCCCTCCAGGAGATGTCTCCACTCGGAAAAGGCCAACTTCATGGCTAGCAACTCCCTATCCCCAATGGAATAATTCCTCTCCGCTGGTGTGAAGGTCTTGGAAAAGAAGAAACAAGGATGTTTCCGACTTTGAGCATCCTTTTGAAAAAGGACTGCTCCAGCACCAACGGACGAGGCATCGACCTCCAATAAAAAAGGCTTATCAACCTTGGGGCGATGTAAGATGGGAGCGCTATCAAAATGGGACTTAATTGAAGTAAAGGCCTTGGAGACCTCCTCTGACCACAATTTGGGATTGGCTCCCTTCTTGGTGAGGGCTACCAAGGGAGCTACCAAAGTGGAGAAGTGGGGAATGAATTGGCGATAGTAATTAATGAACCCCATAAAGCGCTGCACCGTTTTAAGAGAATGAGGTTCTTGCCAATCCATCACAGCCTGTAGTTTGGCAGGATCCATAGCCAATCCCTGGGCGGAGATGATATACGCCAGGAAAGGTAAAGACTCCTGCTCAAACATGCATTTCTCCAACTTTGCATAGAGGGAGTTTGCCCGTAACAGGTCGAAGACTTTGCACACATCCCTCCGGTGAAAGTCAATATCTGGAGAAAAGATGAGAATATCATCCAGATAGACTACTACAGAGGTGGAAAGCATATCCCGGAAGATATCATTGACAAAGTCTTGGAAAACGGCTGGGGCATTACAGAGCCCGAAGGGCATCACCAGGTATTCATAATGCCCATCCCTGGTATTAAAAGCCGTCTTCCATTCGTCCCCCTCACGGATGCGAATCAGGTTATAAGCACCACGCAGCTCTAATTTAGTAAATACCCTTTCTCCTCGGAGCCTATCAAAGAGCTCAGAGATCAGGGGCAACGGGTACTTATTCTTAACGGTGATGGCGTTAAGACCTCTGTAATCTATACACGGACGTAATTCTCCACTCTTCTTCTGCACGAAGAAGAACCCCGCTCCTGCTGGTGACACCGACTTCCTAATGAACCCTCTTGCCAGATTCTCCTGGATATATTGAGACATAGCCTCCGTCTCAGGAAGAGAGAGGGGATAGACCCTTCCCCGAGGAGGTTCTGCTCCAGGCAAGAGGTCAATAGGACAGTCGTAGGGACGATGGGGCGGCAAAGTCTCCGCAGCCTTATTAGAGAACACGTCTGCATATGACTGATAACACTTGGGAAGAGGAGAAAGATCTGCGGGTATCTCTGTAGTGGTAACCTGAATGCACTCCCTGACACATCTGTCCTTACATGACTCACTCCAACCCAATATCCTACCGGAGGTCCACTCAATGTGAGGGGAGTGGGAACGGAGCCAAGGTACTCCCAGTAGGATTTCGTCTATTCCCTCGGGAAGGACGAGAAGGGAAATAATTTCCTGATGGGAAGAGGGTACACACAAAGTAAGAGGGACAGTCTGATGTGTAATTGGCGAGGGCAATGTCAACCCATTCACTACCCGGACAGTCACTGGTTGTCGAGCGCTACCAGATGTATTGCGTGGCGACGAGCAAAGGTGGATGACATGAAATTCCCCTCTGCTCCTGAGTCCACACAAAGCTCGACTGTAAGTGTGGAAGAGTCCACAGTGACTGTCCCTTTAACCCCTTCACCCCCAAGGGTGGTTTGCACGTTAATGACCGGGCCAATTTTTACAATTCTGACCACTGTCTCTTTATGAGGTTATAACTCTGGAACGCTTCAACGGATCTTCGCGATTCTGAGATTGTTTTCTCGTGACATATTGTACTTCATGTTAGTGGTAAAATTTCTTTGATATAACTTGCGATTATTTTTGAAAAAAACGCAAATATGGCGAAAATTTTTAAAATTTTGCAATTTTCAAACTTTGAATTTTTATTCCCTTAAAACAGAGAAATATATCACACAAAATAGTTAAGAAATAACATTTCCCACATGTCTACTTTACATCAGCACAATTTTGGAACCAAAATTTTTTTTTGTTAGGAAATTATAAGGGTTAAAAGTTGACCAGCGATTTCTCATTTTTACAGCAAAATTTACAAAGCCATTTTTTTTAGGGACCACCTCACATTTGAAGTCACTTTGAGGGGTCTATATGGCAGAAAATACCCAAAAGTGACACCATTCTAAAAACTGCACCCCTCAAGGTACTCAAAACCACATTCAAGAAGTTTATTAACCCTTCAGGTGCTTCACAGTAACTAAAGCAACGTGGAAGGAAAAAATGAATATTTTACTTTTTAGCCACAAAAATTATCTTTTACAAACTTTTTTTTTATTTTCACAAGGGTAAAAGGAGAAAATGGACAGATAAGGTTGTTATGCAATTTCTCCTGAGTACGCCAATACCCCATATGTGGGGGAAAACCACTGTTTGGGTACACGGCAGAGCTTGTAAGGGAAGGAGCGACGTTTGACTTTTTCAAACTAAAATTGGCTGGAATTTAGATTGGATGCCATGTCGCGTTTGGAGAGCCCCTGATGCGCCTAAACAGTGGAAACCCCCACAAGTGACACCATTTTGGAAACTAGACCCCCTAAGGTACTTATCTAGATCTGTTGTGAGCACTTTGAACCCTCAAGTGTTTCACAAAAGTTTATAAAGCCTGGGTGTGAAAAAAAAAATACATTTTCCACAAAAATGATTTTTTAGTCCCAAATTTTTGAATTTTCCCAAGGAAATTGGACCCCAAAAGTTGTTGTCCAATTTGTCCTGAGTACGCTGATACCCCATATGTGGGGGGGAAACTGTTTGGGCGCACGGCAGGGCTTGGAAAGGAAGTAGTAGCGTTTTGGAATGCAGACGTTAATGGGGGTCATGTTCCGTTTGCAGTGCCCCAGATGAGCCTAAACAGTGGAAACCCCCCACAAGTGACACCATTTTGGAAACTAGACCCCCTAAGGAACTTATCTAGATCTTTGGTGAGCACTTTGAACCCCCAAGTGCTTCACACAAGTTTATAATGCCCGGCATGAAAATAAAAAATCCTATTTTTTTCCCACAAAAATTATCTTTTAGTCACTAATTTTTTATTTTCCCAAGGGTAACAGGAGAAATTGGACCACATAAGTTGTTGTACAATTTGTCCTGAGTATGCTGATACCCCATATGTGGGGGGGAACCACTGTTAGGGCGCACGGTAGAGCTCGGAATGGAAGGAGCACCATTTGACTTTTTCCAACCAAAATTGGCTGGAATTGAGTTTGGATGCCATGTTGCATTTGGAGAGCCCCTGATGTGCCTAAACAGTGGAAACCCCCACAAATGACCCCATTTGGGAAACTAGACCCCCTAAGGAACTTATCTAGATTTTTGATGAGCAATTTGAACCCCCAAGTGCTTCACACAAGTTTATAACGTAGAGCCGTAAAATTTAAAAATCATATTTTTTCCACAAAAATGATCTTTTCACCCCAATTTTTATTTTTCCAAGGGTAACAAGACTCCAAAAGTTATTGTGCAATTTGTCCTGAGTGCGCTGATACCCGATATGTGGGGGGTAAACCACTGTTTGGGTGCATGGCAGAGTTTGGAAGGGAAGGAGCGCCGTCTGACTTTTTCAACGCAGAATTGGCTGGACGCCATGTCGTGTTTGGAGAGCTCCTGATCTGCCTAAACAGTGGAAACCCCCATAAATGACACCATTTTGGAAACTAGACCCCTCAAGGAACTTATCTAGATGTGTGGTGAGAACTTTGAACCCCCAGGTGTTTCACTAAAGTTTATAACGTACAGCCGTAAAATAAAAAATCTTTTTTTTTTTTTTACAAAAATGATTTTTTTCGCCCCCAATATTTTATTTTCACAAGGGTAACAGGAGAAATTGGACCACAAAAGTTGTTGTCCAATTTGTCCTGAGTACGCTGATACCCAATATGTGGGAGAAAACTACTGTATGGGCGCACGTCAGGGCTCGGAAGGGAAGTAGTGATGTTTTGGATTGCAGACTTGATGGAATGGTCTGGGTGCGTCATGTCACATTTGGAGAGCCCCTGATGCGCCTAAACAGTGGAAACCCCCCACAAGTGACCCCATTTTGGAAAATAGACCCCACAAGGAACTTATCTAGATGTGTGGTGAGCACTTTGAACCCCAAAGTGCTTCACAGAAGTTTATAACGCACAGCCGTAAAAATAAAAAATCTTTTTTTTTTTTACAAAAATGATTTTTTCGCCCCCAATATTTTATTTTCACAAGGGTAACAGGAGAAATTGGACCCCAAAAGTTGTTGTCCAATTTGTCCTGAGTACGCTGATACCCAATATGTGGGAGAAAACTACTGTATGGGCGCACGTCAGGGCTCGGAAGGGAAGTAGTGACGTTTTGGATTGCAGACTTTGATGGAATGGTCTGGGTGCGTCATGTCGCATTTGGAGAGCCCCTGATGCGCCTAAACAGTGGAAACCCCCCACAAGTGACCCCATTTTGGAAAATAGACCCCACAAGGAACTTATCTAGATGTGTGGTGAGCACTTTGAACCCCGAAGTGCTTCACAGAAGTTTATAACGCACAGCCGTAAAAATAAAAAATCCTTTTTTTTTTTGCAAACATGATTTTTTTCGCCCCAATATTTTATTTTTACAAGGGTAACAGGAGAAATTGGACCCCAAAAGTTGTTGCGCAATTTGTCCTGAGTACGCTGATACACAATATGTGGGAGAAAACTACTGTATGGGTACACGTTGGGGCTCGGAAGGGAAGTAGTGACATTTTGGATTGCAGACTTTGATGGGATGGTCTGGGGGCGTCATGTCGCATTTGGAGAGCCCCTGATGCGCCTAAACAGTGGAAATCCCCAACAAGTGACCCCATTTTGGAAAATAGACCCCACAAGGAACTTATCTAGTGTGTGGTGAGCGCTATGAAGCCCCAAGTGCTTCACAGAAGTTTATAATGTACAGGCGTAAAAACAAAAAAATAATTTTTTTTGTACAAAAATGATATTTTCGCCCCCAGTTTTTTATTTTCCCAAGGGTAACAGAAGAAATAGGACAAATTGCACAATAACTCTTGGGGTCCAGAGTACACTGATACCCCATATGTGGGGATAAACTACTGTTTGGACGCATGGCAGAGCTCAGAAGTGAAGGAGCACCGTTTGACTTTTTCAACGCAGAATTGGCTGGAATTGAGATCAGACGCCATGTCACATTTGGAGAGCCCCTGATGTGCCTAAACAGCGGAAACCCCCCAATTCTAACTCCAACCCTAACCCTAACACACCCCTAACCCTAGTCCCAACCCTAACCACAAACCTAACTCTAACACACCCCTAATCCCAACCCTAATCCTAACTTTAGCGCCAACCCTAACCCTAACTTTAGCCGCAACCCTAACCCTAATGGGAAAATGGAAATAAATACATTTTTTAAATTTTATTATTTTTCCCTAACTAAGGGGGTGATAAAAGGGGTTTGATTTACTATTTATAGTGGGTTTTTATGATTGGCAGCTGTCACGCTAAAAGATGCTTTTTATTGCAAAAATAGTTTTTTGCATCGCCACATTTTGAGAGCTATAATTTTTGCATATTTTGACCCACAGAGTCATGTGAGGTCTTATTTTTTGCGGTACAAGTTGACGTTTTTATTTGTACCATTTTTGAGCAGGTGACATTTTTTGATCGCTTTTTATTTCGATTTTTTGGGAGGTTAGAATGAACAAAAATCAGCAATTCATGAATTTCTTTTGGGGGAGGCGTTTTTATTGTTCCGCGTGTGGTAAAATTGATAAAGCAGTTTTATTCTTCGGGTCAGTACGATTATGGCGATACCTCATTTATATCATTTTTTTATATTTTGGCGCTTTTATAGAATAAAAACAATTTTATATAAAAAATAATTATTTTTGCATCGCTTTATTCTGCGAGCTATAACTTTTTAAGTTTTTCGCTGATGATGCTGTATGGCGGCTCGTTTTTTGCGGGACAAGATGACATTTTCAGTGGTACCATGTTTATTTATATCGGTCTTTTTGATCGCGCGTTATTCCACTTTTTGTTCGGCGGTATGATGATAAAGCATTGATTTTTTGCTTCGTTTTTTTTTTTTTTTTTTAAGGGGTTCACTAAAGGGGTTAACTAGTGGGACAGTTTTATAGGGGGGGTCGTTACGGACGCGGCGATACCAAATATGTGTACTTTTATTGTTTTGTTTTTTTATTTACAGGAAGAAATGAATTTATTGGGGAATTTTTTTTTTTTTTTTTTTTTATTTTGGATTTTTTTTTATAACATTTTATTTTTATTTTTTTAACTTTTTTACTTTGTCCCAGGGTGGGACATCACTGTATTTTATCAAATCGCTGGTGTGACAGTGTGCACATCACTCTGTCACACCAGCGATCGCACAGGCATAGATGCAGGCTTCTCAGTGCTAGGGGTTAATGTGCCGGGAGCGGTCCGTGACCGCTCCTGACACACAGTCACGGGTGTCAGCTGTGATAATCAGCTGACACCCGGTGGCGATTAGGAGCGCAGCTGATCGCCTATGACGTACTGTCCCGTCCATGGGCAGAATGGCACGGGTTTTATGGACGGGATAGTACGTCTAATGTCAGAGAGGGGTTAAATGTCATCTTGGAGGAAAATGCCGCTGTCTCTAGTGAACCTCCTCCCAGGGTCACTAGACGCGATCGCTTCCCCGATCGCTGTGGACATTTGTTGGCATAGTGTCCTGTCTGCTGACAAAGGTTACAGACCACAGATACTCGGACGACTCGAGACTTAGGTCCTGCACGAGGAACCTCTGTGGCCTTTTGGGGTTCGGACACCAGATTGGGGGATTCGAGAGGTGTGGAAAAGGTGGGAGCCAACCGAATCTTCTGCCTACACTGGGCCCGCTCCAACCTCCGCTCGTGAAAACGGAGGACGATGCGGGTAGATATGGAGATAAGCTTCTCCAGTGTGGCGGGAATCTCCCTGGTAGCCAAAGCGTCTTTAACATGGTCAGCCAGTCCTCGCCAGTAGACTGGAATGAGAACTTTATCCGACCAGTCTAGCTCTGAGGCCAGAGTCCGAAACTGGACGGAAAACTGACTGACCAAAGACGAACCCTGTGCCAATGCCAGCAGTTGTAGCGCCGTATCGTGGGTGACCTGAGGTCCTAAAAAGACCTTTTTAAGAGCCTCCAGGAAACGAGGAGCACTCCGCACCACACGATCGTCGCGCTCCCACAGCGGCGTTGCCCACTCCAACGCTCTGCCCGAGAGTAGAGACAGTACAAAACCCACTTGTGCCTGATCCGTGGGGAAACGTGCAGCCAGAAGCTCGAGCTGTATAGAGCACTGACTCACGAATCCCCGACATTGCTTGCTGTCACCGGCAAACTTGTCAGGAAGCGGGAGGTGGGATAATGTAGGGGCAGAGGTGGCAGAGGACAAACTGACTGCAGCCATGCTAGCAGCCTGAACAGCGACTGCGCTAACATCCACAGCTGAGGTTGTGCGCTCAAGAGCCGCCAACCTACCCTCCAGCTGCTGGATGTACTGCGGTAGACGCTGGTCATCTGCCATTTTGCTAGCCAGACCCTGGCGCTAATATTATGTTAGGGTCTGCGGAACGCACCAAATATATGATGTAAAGAGGTGCGTTCGCAGCCCGGGGTCCACCGTGCAGGCGGAACCTGCTGCTAGTAAAATGGCGCAAGACGCGAACTCTGTTATCTCGCAGAGTCGCCAAAATAAACACCGCAATGTGCTGTGGTAATATGTGCGAACTCTGTTATTTCACAGAGCCGCTAGAAGGAGTGCCACAGCGCTTTATGGTGATGTGTGCGAACTCACTAAACACAACTGAGTCGCAAAATAAACACGCTAGGGCGCTGTCTAGCATTGAAAGCGAACCCTGTTACGTCACAGGGCCGCTGAGAAAAAGTTCTGTGTCCTGTCAGGCACCTGGGTACACAGTTAAGTGCTAACCGAACATAGAACGTGATCATGCGCTAATGTCCTCGCGGGAGTCACCCGCAATCTATGGCGTCTGAACGCCAGGCCCTGAATAAGGCAATCAAACTCCTCACCGGTTATGCCGGTAATCTAGGGCATCTAGGACACCGACCCTGACCAGCTAGCATACCAAACTCCTCACCGATTAAGTCGGTATTCTAGGGGCTTATTTCAGCCGGGCCCTAACCACACACACGCATGACCACACTGGCGCAAAGCATATAATGGTTGATACTAGCGCATTGCGGCTCAGCATTGCCACCCTTTTATAATAACAGCTACAGGACCTGCCAGAAACAAGGACCAATGAAACTTGTTCCAGAACACCGGTAGTCACAGGACCTTCCTGGCAGACCAACAGGAGCTGCTGAAGTACCTGAGCATGTGACCCCTGATCTCCAATGAGAGATCTCACCCTGGGTATACTCAGAAAGGAAAAACAAGGACTTTGTCCTAAAGACGTCTGCTCGCCGCTAACCAGTACTGGCCACAATAGCAGAGTCTGGAGGAGCAGCAGTAATCCTCTGCACACTGCCAGACTGGGCGAGACGCTGGGACCGACGTCTAAGCTGAGCAGAGTCCACTGCGGCCGGAGACGAATGGGAGACCGCAGCCGGAATGGCTCAAGATTCCCCTTGTGCAGAAGCGGGAACTCGACCCCTAACATTACCCCCCCTTCTCTGGGCCTCGCTGCGTTCAAAAGCAGCGATGAGCTGCGGAGCGTGAACGTGCTCGGCAGGCTCCCTGGACCTATCCTGAGGCCCATAACCCCTCCAATCCACCAAATAAAATCTTTTGCCCCATACCACCTTACACCCTATGATGGCGTTCACCTCATGGTCATCCGTAGATGAACCCGATGTCCCGGCAGATGACTCGGAAAACCGGGACATGAGCAAGTCCCCAGGAGCAAATGTTGGAGCGGGGCGCCGATGTGCGTCAGCGGAGGACCTCATCCTCTCCTTGGAAGCCTGAATGGCATCCTGGGTATGGTCCCAAATGTCCCATGCCTCCACAGCCCAGTCTGCCACCCTGGAGTCGGCGGAAGACATGGGCATGGGCACCGGAACTCGAGGATGCTGACCGTAGTTCAGGAGGAATGGAGTCTGTCCGGTGGAGTCAGCCACAGCATTGTTTAGTGCAAACTCAGCCCATGGTAGCAAGGATGCCCAGTCATCCTGCCTGGCTGAGACAAAATGTCGTAGATAGGTGACCAAGGTCTGGTTGGCCCTCTCTACCAACCCATTCGTCTCAGGATGGTACGCTGAAGAGAGATTTAACTCAATACTGAGTAGACGACAAAGCTCTCTCCAGAACCGAGACGCAAACTGGGGACCTCGGTCACTGACAATTTTGTCCGGCATGCCGTGTAAACGGAAGATGTGCCTAATGAACAACGCTGCCAGAGCCCGTGCAGAAGGTAACCGTGGTAGCGGCACCAGATGCACCATTTTGGAGAAATGATCGGTGATTACCCAAATGATGGTGCAACCCCGAGACTTGGGCAAGCCCACCACAAAGTCCATCCCAACCATCTCCCAGGGCCTGTCTGCCACCGGCAAAGGGTAAAGTAACCCAGCTGGCCGTTGTCGTGGAGACTTATTCTTGGCGCAGGAGACACACGCCCGAACATAGTCCCCAACATCACGGACCATATGCGGCCACCAGTATGTCCTCGCCAGCAATTCAGATGTCCTTTTTGCCCCAATGTGTCCAACCACCCTGGACGAATGTGCCCAAGAGAGTACCTCCGGTTGCAATTTGGTAGGCACAAAAGTCTTGCCTGGGGGCACAGACTCTAGCAAAACCGGGGCCACTGTTCTCAGGCTCTCTTTGGGAACACTAAGCCGAGGCTCCTCCACCTCCTCCTCAGAGGACACCACAGAGCGAGAGAGAGCGTCGGCATGAATGTTCTTCTCTCCCGAGAGGAAATGGAGTGTGAAATTAAACCGGGAGAAGAACAAGGACCATCTGGCCTGGCGAGAGTTAAGCCGCTGGACTGTCTGCAGATACACCAAATTTTTGTGGTCGGTGAAGACTTGAAAGGGAAAGCGGGCCCCCTCCAACAGATGTCTCCACTCAGAGAAGGCCAACTTCATGGCTAGCAACTCCCTATCCCCGATGGAATAATTCCTCTCCGCTGATGTGAAGGTCTTAGAGAAGAAGAAGCAAGGATGCTTCCGACCTTGAGCATCCTTTTGGAAGAGGACTGCTCCAGCACCAACGGATGAGGCATCCACCTCCAATAAAATGGCTTATCAACATCGGGGCGATGTAGGATGGGAGCGCTTGCAAAATGAGACTTAATAGAAGTGAAAGCCTTGGAGACCTCATCCGACCACAATTTGGGATTTGCTCCCTTCTTGGTGAGAGCTACGAAGGGAGCTACCAAGGTAGAGAAATGGGGAATGAACAGGCGATAGTAATTAATGAACCCCATAAAGCGCTGCAACCGCTTTAAGAGAGTGGGGTTCCTGCCAGTCCATCACAGCCTGTAGTTTGGCTGGATCCATAGCCAATCCCTGGGTTGAGATGATATAACCAAGGAAAGGTAAAGACTCCAGCTCAAACATACATTTCTCTAACTTAGCATAAAGGGAATTAGCCCGTAAGAGGTCGAAGACTCTGCAGACATCTCTCCGGTGGGAGTCAATATCTGGAGAGAAGATGAGTATATCATCCAGATAGACTGCGACTGAGGTGGAGAGCATATCCCGGAAGATGTCATTGACAAAGTCTTGGAAAACGGCTGGGGCATTACAGAGCCCAAAGGGCATCATCAGATATTTGTAATGCCCATCCCTGGTATTAAAAGCCGTCTTCCATTCGTCCCCCTCACGGATGCGAATCAGGTTATAAGCACCGCGCAGATCTAGTTTAGTGAATACCCTTGCTCCCCGAAGCCTATCAAAGAGCTCAGAAATCAGGGCAACGGGTACTTGTTTTTAACGGTGATGGCGTTAAGACCCCTGTAATCAATACACGGACGTAATTCTCCGTTCTTCTTCTGCACGAAGAAGAATCCCGCCCCTGCTGGTGATACCGACTTCCTAATAAACCCTCTTGCCAGGTTCTCCTGAATATATTGCGACATGGCCTCTGTCTCAGGAAGAGAGAGGGGATAGACCCTTCCCCGAGGAGGTTCTGCGCCAGGCAAGAGGTCGATAGGACAGTCATAGGGGCGATGAGGTAAAGAGTCTCCGCAGCCTTCTTGGAGAACACGTCTGCATATGACCAGTAGCACTTGGGAAGTGGAGTAAGATCTGCGGGTAACTCAGTAGTGGTAACCTGAACGCAATTCCTGACACATCTGCCTCTACATGCATCACTCCAACCCAGTATCCTACCCGAAGTCCACTCTATATGTGGGGAGTGGAAACGGAGCCAAGGTTGTTATGTTACGGTAGCTGAGGAGTGCAGGTAAAAAAGGAAATACACCAGAGCAGTTGGAATCTATGAGATTGCAGTACCCTGACTAACCACCACAACTAGAGGCAGCCGTGGAGCGTTCCTACGTTGGTCCTAGACGCCTCGTCACAGCCTGAGAAACTAACTACCCCTAAAGATAGAAATAGGAAAGCTATCTGCCCCGGAGCAGAACCCCAAAGATAATAGAAAGCCCCCAAACATGTAATGGCGGTTAGACAAGAGGAAATACTGACACAGAAAGAAAATAGTATGAGCAAACGCTGGGGCCCAAACTATCTAAATAGAAAAGGATAGGAAGGGTACTTACTGCAATCTCAGAAAACCCTGAAAAAACACCAACTCTACTAATTTCAAAATCACCTGAGATCACACGACCTCTACCACCTAAATTAGTTCTCTGGTGTAACAAAAACAAAACAGCAGCCACTGAAAAAAAAAACTGGAAAAAGCAAAAGTACAAAACACAGTGGCTGGACTAAACTGAGAGGGCAAAAGCCCCCGGAGGGGACCCTGAAGGCCCCCACAGAAGTGCAGGACAAAATGCAAAAATATAGCAAAAACACAAAATAAGAAATTGTCTTATCTGATAGCAGGAGATGCAGACACGACACAGCAGGCTACAAGGGAAACTGGAAAGAAGGATTCAGACCAGAACAATTGAACACCCAGTTTAGAACAAAAAGTCCTCCAAAATCTGGAAACAAACTGACTCCTCTGTCAGACACAATGTTCTCAGGAATGCCGTGTAAACGAACCACGTGCTGAAGGAACAACGGCACCAATTCAGAGGAGGAAGGCAACTTAGGTAATGGCACAAGATGTATCATCTTGGAAAACCTATCACAAATTACCCAGATGGTGGTCATTTTCTGAGAAACAGGAAGATCGGAAATTAAATCCATAGAGATATGGGTCCATGGTCTCTTGGGCACAGGCAATGGCATCAACAAACCACTAGAGCGAGAGCAAGGCTTGGAGCGAGAGCAAGTCCCGCAGGACTGCACAAATTCCCTGACATCGCGAGACAAGGTAGGCCACCAAAAGGACCGACTAACCAAGTCTCTGGTACCAAAAATTCCGGGATGCCCAGCCAATGCGGAACAATGAATCTCAGACATCACACTCTTTTTCCATTGGTCCGGGACAAACAATTTTCCAACAGGGCAGCGCTCGGCCTATCCTCCTGACACCCCTCCAGAGCAAGTCTCAAATTGGGCGAGATGGCGGAAAGAACTACACCCTCCTTCAAAATAACAGAGGGATCAGATAGCACAGGAGAGTCCGCAAGGAAACTCCTCGAGAGGGCATCCGCCTTAACATTCTTAGTGCCAGGAAGAAAGGAAACCACGAAATTAAAACGTGTGAAAAACAAGGCCCACCTGGCCTGTCTAGGATTGAGTCGCTTGGCAGATTCCAGATAGACCAGATTCTTATGGTCCGTAAGGACCACCACCTGATGTTTGGCTCCCTCCAGCCAATGTCTCCACTCTTCAAAAGCCCACTTCATGGCCAATAACTCCCGATTACCCACGTCATAATTACGTTCAGTAGGAGAAAATTTTCGAGAGAAAAAGGCACAAGGGTTACTTTTAGAGGTCTCTGGATCTTTTTGGGACAAAACGGCACCTGCCCCAATTTCAGAGGCATCAACCTCCACCTGAAATGGCAGAGAAACATCAGGCTGCCGTAGAACAGGAGCAGAAGTGAATCTCTGCTTAAGTTCCTGAAATGCAGAGACTGCCTCAGGAGGCCAATTCACCACATCAGAACCTTTTCTGGTCAAATCAGTTAATGGTTTAACAATAACCGAGAAATTACCAATAAATTTACGATAAAAATTGGCAAAACCCAAAAATCTCTGAAGAGCCTTTAATGAAGTAGGTTGGACCCAATCACAGATGGCTTGAACCTTGACCGGGTCCATTTCAATAACAGATGGGGACAAAATGAATCCCAGAAATGAGATCTTCTGTACGCCAAAAAGACACTTTGATCCCTTCACATACAGAGCATTCTCTCTCAAAATCTGGAATACAGTTCGAACATGTTTCACATGAGAGTCCCAGTCATTAGAAAAAATCAAGATATCATCCAAATAAACAATCAGAAACTTGTCCACAAAATCCCTGAAAATGTCATTCATGAAGGACTGGAAGACGGAAGGAGCATTAGTGAGCCCAAAGGGCATCACAAGGTACTCAAAATGCCCTTCAGGGGTGTTAAATGCCGTCTTCCATTCATCCCCGTGCTTAATGCGAATAAGGTTATACGCCCCCCTGAGGTCAAGCTTGGTAAACTAAGTAGCGTTTTTCACCCTGGAAAACAGGTCAGAAATCAAGGGTAACGGGTATTGATATTTCACAGTAATATTGTTCAAGAGACGATAATCAATACACGGCCTTAATGAACCATCTTTTTTGGCCACAAAGAAAAAATCGGCACCTAAGGGTGAAGAGGATGGTCTGATATGACCCTTCTCCAATGATTCCTTGATATAAGACCGCATAGCGTCATGTTCAGGTACAGACAAGTTAAAAAGGCGACCTTTAGGGAATTTACTACCTGGCACTAATTCAATAGCGCAGTCATAGCTCCTATGGGGAGGTAAGGATGCAGATTTACTTTCGCTAAACACATCAGAAAAATCAAACAAAAAGTCAGGAACATCCTCAGCCTGGGGGAGGCAAAAAAACAGGAGTGTTGGTATTAACACATTGGCAGCCCCAACTGGTTACAGACACAGATTTCCAATCCAAAACAGGATTATGAGACTGTAACCAAGGGAAACCCAGCACGATAATGTCATGCAGATTATATAGAACCAAAAATTTGCAGCACTCCTGGTGATCAGGTTCAACCCTCATTATCACCTGAGTAGAAAACTGGGGTTTATTCTCAGCCAAAGAGGTAGAATCGATCCCCAGTAAAGGAATAGACTTCTGTAGGGGTATCAAGGGAAACCCACAACGTTTAGCAAAATCATAATCCATCAGGTTAATAGCTGCTCCAGAATCAACGAAAGCCTGAGCAGAAAATGAGGACAGAGAGCATATCAGAGTGACAGTTAACAAAAACTTAGTCTGAACACTACCCAAGACAACCGAGCGTGCAAAACGTCTTCCCCGCTTAGGGCAGACTGAAATAGCATGAGAGGCATCACCACAGTAGAAACATAACCCATTGCGCTTTCGAAACTCATGACGCTGTGCCCCAGACACCACTCCATCACACTGCATGGGCTCAGCAGCTGGCTCACAAGGCAACACCACTCCACGCATACTTCTCCGCTCACGCAAACGTCTGTCAATTTGAATCGCTAATGACATAGAATCATTGAGACCAGAGGGGACAGGGAATCCCACCATAACATCCTTTACATTATCCGACAGACCCTTCCGGAAAAGGGCCGCCAAAGCGTCGTTATTCCACTTGGTCAGGACTGCCCACCTACGGAATCTCTGACAGTATAACTCAGCGTCATCAAGCCCCTGATTTAATGCCAACAAGGCTTTTTCAGCTTGATCAGTGACATTAGGCTCATCGTACAATAACCCCAAAGCCTGAAAAAATGCATCAACATCACTCAAAACAGGATCCCCAGGTATCAGGGAAAAAGCCCAATCCTGAGGATCACCGCGCAGGAGAGAGATGATAATTTGAACCTGCTGCGCTGCGATTCCTGAGGACTTAGATTTTAAGGCAAGAAACAATTTACAATTATTTTTGAAATTCTGAAACCTAGCTCGATCCCCTAAAAACAAATCTGGCATGGGATCCTAGGTTCCACAACAGGCAACCTAGCAAGATATGCAGCAATACTCTGAACCTCAGTGGCAAGCTGATCCACACGGCCAGACAACTGTGCAAACTCCATTGGGAGAAAAGATCCTCCCCAGCACCCAGAGATACAGAGGGAAAAAAAAAAAATGCAACAAACAGAAAAATATCTCTGACAACTTTTCTTCCTTCAAAATATTTTTTCCCTTCTGTGAGTACCATACAATTTTTATGGCCGGTGATACTCAATCTCATAGATTCCAACTGCTCTGGTGTATTTCCTTTTTTACCTGCACTCCTCAGCTACCGTAACATAACACAAGGTATACCTAGTAGGATCTCGTCTATTCCCTCGGGAAGGACAAGTAGGGAAATAAGTTCCTGATGGGAAGGAGATACAAACTTGCAAGTGGAACAGTCTGGTGTATAATTTGTGAGGGCAATGTTGACCCATTCACTACCCGGACAGTCACTGATTTGTCAAGCGCCACCAGAGGTATTGCGTGACGGCGAGCAAAGTTAGAGGACATGAAGTTCCCCTCTGCTCCTGAGTCCACGCAAAGGTCGGCGGTGAGAGTGGAAGTGCCTACAGTGATTGTCCCTTTAAGTGTCATCTTGGAGAAAAATGACTCTAGTGAGCCTCCTCCCAGGGTCACAAGACGCGATCGCCTCTGCGATCGCTGTGGACATCTGTTAGGATAGTGTCCTGCCTGCTGGCAAAAATTACAGACCATCGTTGCTCGAGCGGTCCGGGACTTAGGTCCCGCTCGAGAAATCTCCATGGCTTCGGAGGAATCGGACGCCTGAACGGAAGATTCCAGAGGTTTGGCGAAGGTGGGAGCCAACCGAAACCTCTGCCTGCACTGGATCCGCTCTAACCTCCGCTCGTTAAAACAGAGATCAATGCGGGTATATAGGGAAATGAGTTCCTCCAGTGTGGCGGAATCTCCCTGGTCGCCAAAGCATCCTTCACATGATCTGCCAGTCCTCTCCAGTACACCGGAAGGAGGACTTTATCCGGCCACTCTAGCTCAGAGACCAGAGTCCGAAATTGGACGGCGAATTGGCTGACCATGGATGAACCCTGTGATATTGCCAGCAGTTGGAGCGCCGTATCGTGGGTGACACGAGGTCCTAAGAAGACCTGTCTCAGAGCCTCCAGGAAAAGAGAAGCACTCTGTACCACACGATCGTCACGCTCCCACAGTGGCGTTGCCCACTCCAACGCCCTGCCAGACAGGAGGGATAAGACAAAACCCACCTTCGCCCGTTCCGTGGGAAAACGTGCAGCCAGAAGCTGAATGGAGCACTGACACACGAATCCCCGACATTGCTTGCTGTCACCAGCAAACTTGTCTGGAAGCGGGAGACGGGATAAAGTCAGAGCAGGGGTGGCATAGGACAAACTGGCTGCAGCCACGCTAGCAGCCTGAACAGCGACAGCTGTAATATCCACAGCTGAGGTTGTGCGCTCTAGAGCCGCCAACCTACCCTCCAGCTGCTGGATATACTGCTGTAGACGCTGGTCGTCCGCAATTTTACTAGCCAGACCCTGGCGCTAGTATTATGTTAGGGTCTGCGGAACGCACCAAATATATGAGGTAGAGAGGTGCGTTCGCAGCCCGGGTCCACCGTGCAGGCGGAACCTTCTGCTAGTAAAATGGCGCAAGACGCGAACTCTGTTATCCCGCAGAGTCGCCAAAATAAACACCGCAATGCGCTGTGGCAATATGTGCGAACTCTGTTATTTCACAGAGCCGCTAGAAGGAGTGCCGCAGCGCTATATGGCGATGTGTGCGAACTCACTAAACACAACTGAGTCGCAAAATAAACACGCTAGGGCGCTGTCTAGCGTTGAAAGCGAACCCTGTTACGTCACAGGGCCGCTGAGAAAAAGTTCTGTGTCCTGTCAGCACCCAGGTACACAGTTAAGTGCTAAGCGAACATAGAACGTGATCATGCGCTAATGTCCTCGCGGGAGTCACCCGCAATCTATGGCGTCTGAACGCCAGGCCCTGAATACAGCAATCAAACTCCTCACCGGTTATGCCGGTAATCTAGGGCATCTAGGACACCGACCCTGACCAGCTAGCATACCAAAATGCTCACCGATTAAGTCGGTATTCTAGGGGCTTATTTCAGCCAGGCCCTAACCACACACACGCATGACCACACTGGCGCAAAGCATATAATGGTTGATACTAGCGCATGGCGGCTCAGCATTGCCACCCTTTTATAATAACAGCTACAGGACCTGCCAGAAACAGGGACCAATGAAACCTGTTCCAGAACACCAGTAGTCACAGGACCTTCCTGGCAGACCAATAGGAGCTGCTGAAGTACCTGAGCATGTGACCCCTGATCTCCAATGAGAGATCTCACCCTGGGCATGCTCAGAAGGGAAAAACAAGGACTTTGTCCTAAAGACGTCTGCTTGCCGCTAACCAGTACTGGCCACAATAGCAGAGTCTGGAGGAGCAGCAGTAATCCTCTGCACACTGCCAGACTGGGCGAGACGCTGGGACAGACATCTAAGCTGAGCAGAGTCCACTGCGGCCGGAGACGAATGGGAGACCGCAGCCGGAATGGCTCGAGATTCCCCTTGTGCAGAAGCGG
>JARQOD010000001.1:761236914-761260743 GCA_033576555.1 Oophaga sylvatica
AAAAAAAGCTTTTTGAAGCTCTTAACACAAGGGTGTAAACTCGTGTGCAGCTACAGCCAAACTGAACTCTTGTCTGATCAACACATGGAGACACCCGGCACAAAAGTCACAGCAAGGCGCTGAGGGTATTAAATCTGGAAAATGCCCTATAATGAATGAAATTTATCTCTGAGACTAGCCGAGCACATAATGGGAATCAGAAATTCCTTCCCCATACACCTGTGTCCGCCACCCAAACCTGTAGCAATCTGCGTTATTGATTTAAATAAAGCAAAGCAAACCCGGGAAATTACTACAGTGGCATATTTTAGTGCAGATAAAATCCAGCAATAACCCAGTGGCGGCGCACTGACCCATTCAGAGTTTCCCAGCAGAAAGTTAGGGGCCCATCCAATCTTCGGGACAGAAAATTATATTCCAGAGATGGGAGGAGAGAGAGGCCACAACCCAGGGTGGGCACAGAGTGTGGTAGGGAGCCGCATAGTAGATCAGAGACAGCTCCTCATTTGAGCTGATGCGACCAGAAAAAAAAGCCTTAACTAAGATTACTAAGATTTACATCACTGAATTACTGATAATTGAGAAATTTTCACCCATTGCGTGACAACACCGAGTAACGGAGATCATTGGCTGATAAGGGCCTGCGGACCGCACCTAATAGATATTGAGGAGGGGTGCGTTTGCACCCGGGGTCACTTTTGCAGGCAGGCCTGCTGCTAGTAAGAGGGCGCAAATGGGCAGTATGAGTGAATTCTGTTTTTCCTGAAAGAGTCGCAGAGTAAACACAGTAGCACTAAAATGCGGTAGGGCGAACCCCTGTTATTCCATCCCCCTTTCCAATCCACCAAATAAAATTTTTTTGCCCCGTACCACCTTGCACCCTACGATGGCTTCCCTGTGATCGTCCGTAGATGAACCCGATGTCCCGGCAGATGACTCAGAAAACCGGACATGACCACGGGTTTCAGTAGGGACACATGAAAGGTGTGTTAGGGTCTGCGAAACGCACCAAATATATGATGTAAAGAGGTGCGTTCGCAGCCCGGGGTCCACCATGCAGGCGGAGCCTGTTGCTAGTAAAATGGCGCAAGAAGCGAACTCTGTTATCCCGCAGAGTCGCCAAAATAAACGCCGTAACGCGCTGTGGCAATATGTGCGAACTCTGTTATTCCACAGAGTCGCTAGAAGGAGTGCCGCAGCGCTATATGGCGATGTGTGCGAACTTACTTAACACCACTGAGTCGCAAAATAAACACGCTAGGGCACTGTCTAGCATTGAAAGCGAACCCTGTTACGTCACAGAGCCGCTGATAAAAACTTCTGTGTCCTGTCAGGCACCCAGGTACACAGTTGACAGCTAAGCGAACATAGAACGTGATCATGCGCTAATGTCCTCGCGGGAGACACCCGCAATCTATGGCGTCTGAACGACAGGCCCTGAATACGGCAATCAAACTCCTCACTGGTTATGCAGGTAATCTAGGGCATCTAGGACACAGACCCTGACCAGCTAGCATACCAAACTCCTCACCGATTAAGTCGGTATTCTAGGGGCTTATTTCAGCCGGGCCCTAACCACACACACGCATGACCACACTGGCGCAAAGCATATGACAATTGATATTAGCGCATGGCGGCCCAGCCATGCCACCCTTTTATAGCAACAGCTACAGGATCTGCCAGAAACAAGGACCAATGAGAAACTGTTCCAAAACACATGCAGTTTCAGGACCTTCCTGGCGGACCAATAGGAGCTGCTGTACCTGAACATGTGACCCCTGATCTCCAATGAGAGATCTTACCCTGGGCATGCTCAGAAGGGGAAACGCAGGACTTCGTCCCAAAGACGTCTGCTCCAGCACTGGCTATAATAGCAGATCCAGGAGAGGCAGCAGTAAGTCTCTGTACAGTACTGGAATGGGCAAGACGCTGGGACCGACGTCTTTGCTGAGCAGGCTCTACTGCGGCTGGAGACGAATGGGGGACCACAGCGGGACTGGTTCGAGACTCCCCTTGTGCAGCAGCGGGAACTCGAACCCTAACATTACCCCCCCTCCTAGGGCCCCCTTCTTTGGGCCTTGCTGCGTTCAAAGGCAGCGATGAGCTGCGGAGCGTGAACATGCTCGGCAGGCTCCCAGGATCTATCCTCAGGCCCATAACCCCTCCAATCCACCAAATAAAATTTTTTGCCTCGTACCACCTTGCACCCAACAATGGCGTTCACCTCATGATTGTCGGTAGATGAACTAGACGTCTCGGCAGATGACTCGGAAAACCGGGAAATGGCCACGTGTTATGATTTGGTAGCTGAGGAGTGCAGGTAAAAAAGGCAATACACCAGAGCAGTTGGAATCTATGAGATTGCAGTACCCTGACTAACCACCACAACTAGAGACAGCCGTGGAGCGTTCCTACGTTGGTCCTAGACGCCTCGTCACAGCCTGAGAAACTAACTATACCTAAAGATAGAAAGAGGAAAGCTATCTGCCCCGGAGCAGATCCCCAAAGAACATAGAAAGCCCCCAAACATGTAATGGCGGTTAGACAAGAAGAAATACTGACACAGACAGAAAATAGTATGAGCAAACGTTGGGGCCCAAACTATCTAAACAGAAAAGGATAGGAAGGGCACTTACTGCAATCCCAAAAAACCCTGAAAAGCACCAACTCTACTAATTTCAAAAACACCTGAGATCACACGACCTCTACCACCTAAATTAGTTTTCTGGTGTAACAAAATCAAAACAGCAGCCACTGAAAAAACTGGAAAAAGCAAATGTACAAAACATCAGTGGCTGAACTAAACTGAGAGGCCAAAAGCCCCCGGAGGGGACCCTGAAGGCCCCCACAGAAGTGCAGGACAAAATGCAAAAATCAAGCACAAAAACAAAAAGAAGAAAATGTCTTATCTGTTAGCAGGAGATGCAGACACGACACAGCAGGCTACAAAGGAAACAGGAATCAAGGATTGAGACCAGAACAATTGATCACCGGCAACCCTGATGGGAAGGCGACTCCCTTAAATAAGACCAGTTAGTAACACCTGATTCCCAATCCTCACAATCTTCACTGGACAGTCCAGTACCGCTTGTAACCACCAGAGGGAGCCTCTGCTCAGAACTCATTTCAAGTCCATTCACAACAGTACCCCCCCCTTGAGGAGGGGTCACCGAACCCTCACTTGAGCAACCAGGTCGGTCAGGATGAGTTCTATGATACGCACGGATGAGTCTCCTAGCATGGATGTCCGAAGCAAACATCCAAGAATTGTCTTCCTGACCATAACCTCTCCACTTAACCAAATACTGGAGTTTGCGTCTAGAAAAACGAGAATTCAATATTTTCTCAACCACAACTCCATATTGCCCTCAACCAGAACAGGGTCAGGAGGCAAAGCAGTAGGAACCACTGGCTCAACAAACCTCTTCAACAAGGACTTGTGGAACACGTTATGGATCTTAAATGTCCCTGGAAGAAGCAAACGAAAAGAAACACGATTAAGAATCTCCATGATCTTATAAGGTCCAATGAACCTAGGCTTAAATTTAGGAGATGCCACTCTCATAGGAATATTTTTGAGGACAACCAGACTAAGTCCCCCACTTTAAACCGAGGACCATCAGTCCTATGCCGGTTAGCAAACCGCTGGGCTTCTCCTGAGAGAGGGACAACCTCTCCACTACCTGGTCCCAAATCTGTTGCATACGCTCCACAACAGAGTCAACACCTGGACAGCAGAAGCCTCCGTCTGTCCTGAAGAAAATCGAGGGTGAAACCCAGAATTACAGAAAAAGGAGACATCAAAGTGGCAGAGCTAGCCCTATTATTAAGAGCAAACTCAGCCAAAGGCAAAAAAGAGACCCAGTCATCCTGATCAGCAGACACAAAGCATCTTAGATAAGTCTTCAATGTCTGGTTTGTTCTCTAAGTTTGACCATTGGTCTGAGGATGAAACGCCGAGGAGAAAGACAACTGAACACCAGCTTAGAACAAAAGGTCCTCCAAAATCTGGAAACAAACAGGACTCCTCTGTCAGACACAATGTTCTCAGGAATGCCGTGTAAACGAACCACATGCTGAAGGAACAAAGGCACCAATTCGAGGAGGAAGGCAATTTAGGTAATGGCACAAGATGTATCATCTTGGAAAACCTATCACAAATCACCCAGATGACGATCATTCTCTGCGAAACAGGAGGTCGGAAATGAAATCCATAGAGATATGGGTCCAAGGTCTCTTGGGCACAGGCAATGGCATCAACAAACCACTAGAGCGAGAGCAAGGCTTGGAGCGAGAGCAAGTCCCGCAGGACTGCACAAATTCCCTGACATCACGAGACAAGGTAGGCCACCAAAAGGACCGACTAACCAAGTCTCTGGTACCAAAAATTCCGGGATGACCGCCAACGCGGAACAATGAATCTCAGACATCACACTCTTTTTCCACCGGTCCGGGACAAACAATTTCCAACAGGGCAGCGCTCGGGCCTATCCTCCTGACACCCCTCCAGAGCCAGTCTCAAATTGGGCGAGATGGCGGAAAGAACTACACCCTCTTTCAAAATAACAGAAGGATCAGATACCTCAGGAGAGTCCGCAAGGAAACTCCTCGAGAGGGCATCCGCCTTAACATTCTTAGTGCCAGGAAGAAAGGAAACCACAAAATTAAAACGTGTGAAAAACAAGGCCCACCTGGCCTGTCTAGGATTAGTCGCTTGGCAGATTCCAGATAAACCAGATTCTTATGGTCCGTAAGGACCACCACCTGATGTTTGGCTCCCTCCAGCCAATGTCTCCACTCTTCAAAAGCCCACTTCATGGCCAATAACTCCCGATTACCCACGTCATAATTACGTTCAGTAGGAGAAAATTTTCGAGAGAAAAAGGCACAAGGGTTACTTTTAGAGGTCTCTGGATCTCTTTGGGACAAAAGGGCACCTGCCCCAATTTCAGAGGCATCAACCTCCACCTGAAATGGCAGAGAAACATCAGGCTGCCGTAGAACAGGAGCAGAAGTGAATCTCTGCTTAAGTTCCTGAAATGCAGAAACTGCCTCAGGAGGCCAATTCACCACATCAGAACCCTTTTTGGTCAAATCAGTTAATGGTTTAACAATAACCGAGAAATTACCAATAATTTACGATAAAAATTGGCAAAACCCAAAAATCTTTGAAGAGCCTTTAATGAAGTAGGTTGGACCCAATCACAGATGGCCTGAACCTTGACCGGGTCCATTTCAATAACAGATGGGGACAAAATGAATCCCAAAATGAGATCCTCTGTATGCCAAAAAGACACTTTGATCCCTTCACATACAGAGCATTCTCTCTCAAAATCTGGAATACAGTTCGAACATGTTTCACATGAGAGTCCCAGTCATTAGAAAAAATCAAGATATCATCCAAATAAACAATCAGAAATTTATCCACAAAATCCCTGAAAATGTCATTCATGAAGGACTGGAAGACAGAAGGAGCATTAGTGAGCCCAAAGGGCATCACAAGGTACTCAAAATGCCCTTCAGGGGTGTTAAATGCCGTCTTCCATTCATCCCCGTGCTTAATGCGAATAAGGTTATATGCCCCCCTGAGGTCAAGCTTGGTAAACCAAGTAGCGTTTTTCACCCTGGAAAACAGGTCAGAAATCAAGGGTAACGGATATTGATATTTCACAGTAATATTGTTCAAAAGACGATAATCAATACACGGCCTTAATGAACCATCCTTTTTGGCCACAAAGAAAAAACCGGCACCTAAGGGTGAAGAGGATGGTCTGATATGACCCTTCTCCAATGACTCCTTGATATAAGACCGCATAGCGTCATGTTCAGGTACAGACAAGTTAAAAAGGCGACCTTTAGGGAATTTACTACCAGGCACTAATTCAATAGCGCAGTCATAGCTCCTATGGGGAGGCAAGGATGCAGATTTACTTTCGCTAAACACATCAGAAAAATCAATCAAAAAGTCAGGAACATCCTGAGCCTGGGGGAGGCAGAAAAAACAGGAGTGTTGGTATTAACACATTGACAGCCCCAACTGGTTACAGACACAGATTTCCAATCCAAAACAGGATTATGAGACTGTAACCAAGGGAAACCCAGCACGATAATGTCATGCAGATTATACAGAACCAAAAATTTGCAGCTCTCCTGATGATCAGGTTCAACCCTCATTATCACCTGAGTAGAGAACTGAGGTTTATTCTCAGCCAAAGGGGTAGAATCGATCCCCAGTAGGGGAATAGACTTCTGTAGGGTTATCAAGGGAAACCCGCAACGTTTAGCAAAATCAAAATCCATCAGGTTAACAGCTGCTCCCGAATCAACGAAAGCCTGAGCAGAAAATGAGGACAGAGAGCATATCAGAGTAACAGTTAATAAAAACTTAGTCTGAACACTACCCAAGACAACTGAGCGTGCAAAACGTCTTCCCCGCTTAGGGCAGACTGAAATAGCATGAGAGACATCACCTAAGTAGAAACATAACCCATTGCGTTTTCGAAACTCATGACGCTGTGCCCCAGAAACCACTCTATCACACTGCATAGGTTCAGAAGCAGGTTCACAAGGCAACACTATTCCACGCATACTTCTCCGCTCACGCAAACGTCTGTCAATTTGAATCGCTAATGACATAGAATCATTGAGACCAGAAGGGACAGGGAATCCCACCATAACATCCTTTACATTATCTGACAGACCCTTCCGAAAAAGGGCTGCCAAAGCGTCGTCATTCCATTTGGTCAGGACTGCCCACCTGCGGAATCTCTGACAGTATAACTCAGCGTCATCAAGCCCCTGATTTAATGCCAACAAGGCTTTTTCAGCTTGATCAGTGACATTAGGCTCATCGTACAATAACCCCAAGGCCTGAAAAAATGCATCAACATCACTCAAAACAGGATCCCCAGGTGTCAGGGAAAAAGCCCAATCCTGAGGATCGCCGTGCAGGAGAGAGATGACAATTTGAACCTGCTGCGCTGCGTTCCCTGAGGACTTAGATTTTAAGGCAAAAAACAATTTACAATTATTTTTGAAATTCAGAAACTTGGCTCGATCCCCCAAAAACAAATCTGGCATGGGAATCCTAGGTTCCACAACAGGCAACCTAGCAAGATAGGTAGCAATACTCCGAACCTCAGTGGCAAGCTGATCCACACGGCCAGACAACTGTGCAAACTCCATTGAGAGAAAAAATCCTCCCCAGCACCCAGAGATACGGAGGGAAAAAAAAAAAAAATGCAACAAACAGAAAAATATCTCTGACAACTCTGACAACCTTTTTTTTTTTTTTCTTTCACAATATTTTTTTTTCCCTTCTGTGAGTACCATATAATTTTCAGTTTTGGCCGGTGATACTGTTATGATTTGGTAGCTGAGGAGTGCAGGTAAAAAAGGCAATACACCAGAGCAGTTGGAATCTATGAGATTGCAGTACCCTGACTAACCACCACAACTAGAGGCAGCCGTGGAGCGTTCCTACGTTGGTCCTAGACGCCTCGTCACAGCCTGAGAAACTAACTATACCTAAAGATAGAAAGAGGAAAGCTATCTGCCCCGGAGCAGATCTCCAAAGAACATAGAAAGCCCCCAAACAAGTAATGGCGGTTAGACAAGAAGAAATACTGACACAGACAGAAAATAGTATGAGCAAACGTTGGGGCCCAAACTATCTAAACAGAAAAGGATAGGAAGGGCACTTACTGCAATCCCAAAAAACCCTGAAAAGCACCAACTCTACTAATTTCAAAAACACCTGAGATCACACGACCTCTACCACCTAAATTAGTTCTCTGGTGTAACAAAATCAAAACAGCAGCCACTGAAAAAACTGGAAAAAGCAAATGTACAAAACATCAGTGGCTGAACTAAACTGAGAGGGCAAAAGCCCTCGGAGGGGACCCTGAAGGCCCCCACAGAAGTGCAGGACAAAATGCAAAAATCAAGCACAAAAACAAAAAGAAGAAAATGTCTTATCTGTTAGCAGGAGATGCAGACACGACACAGCAGGCTACAAAGGAAACAGGAATCAAGGATTGAGACCAGAACAATTGATCACCGGCAACCCTGATGGGAAGGTGACTCCCTTATATAAGACCAGTCAGTAACACCTGATTCCCAATCCTCACAATCTTCACTGGACAGTCCAGTACCGCTTGTAACCACCAGAGGGAGCCTCTTCTCAGAACTCATTTAAGGTCCATTCACAACAGCCACGGGTTTCAGGAGGGACACGTGAAAGGTGTCTGTGATACTAAGGCGAGGCGGAAGGGCTAGGCGGTAAACCACCGGGTTCACCTGCTCAAGAACTTTAAAGGGGCCCAAAAAGCGAGGTGCCAACTTGGTGGACTCTACACATAGCCTGATGTTTCGGGCAGAAAGCCACACTAGGTCACCCGGAGCAACTATAGAGCGGGGCACCGATGGGCATCGGCCGAAGACCTCATCCTCTCTTTGGAGGCCTGAATGGCATCCTGGGTGCGGTCCCAAATGTCCCGTGCCTCCACAGCCCAGTCTGCCACCCTGGAATCGGCGGAAGACACAGGCATGGGCACTGGTACCCGCGGATGCTGACCGTAGTTCAGGAGGAATGGGGTCTGTCCGGTGGAGTCAGCCACAGCATTAATTAGAGCGAACTCAGCCCACGGTAGCAAGGATGCCCAGTCATCCTGCCTGGCAGAGACAAAATGTCGCAAATATGTGACCAAGGTCTGGTTGGCCCTCTCTACCAACCCATTCGTCTCGGGATGGTATGCAGAGGAGAGATTCAACTCAATGCTGAGTAAACGACACAGCTCTCTCCAGAACCGAGACGCAAACTGGGGACCTCGATCACTGATAATTTTGTGTGGCATACCGTGTAGGCAGAAAATATGCCTAATGAACAATGCTGCCAAGGCCCGTGCAGACGGTAAGCGTGGTAACGGCACTAAGTGCACCATTTTGGAGAAGTGGTCGGTTATCACCCAGATGATGGTGCAGCCCCGAGACTTTGGTAAGCCCACCACAAAATCCATCCCGACTATCTCCCAAGGCCTGTCTGCCACCGGTAAAGGGAAAAGTAGCCCAGCTAGCCGTTGTCGAGGGGACTTATTCTTGGCGCAGGAGACGCACGCCTGAACATATTCCCTGACGTCACGGACCATATGTGGCCACCAGTATGTCCTCGCCAGCAACTCAGATGTCCTTTTTGCCCCAAAATGTCCACCCACCCTGGACGAATGTGCCCAAGAGAGTACCTCCGGTCGCAAATTGGTGGGCACAAAAGTCTTGCCCGGAGGCACAGACTCAAGCGAAACCGGGGCCACAGTTCTTAGGCTCTCTGTGGGGACAATCAACCGAGGCTCCTCCTCCACCTCCTCAGAGGACACCACGGAGCGAGAAAGCGCATCGGCCCGAATGTTCTTCTCACCAGTGAGGAAATGGAGGGTGAAATGAAACTGGGAGAAGAACAGGGACCATCTGGCCTGACGAGAATTTAGTCAATGGGCGGTCTGTAAATAGACCAAATTTTTGTGGTCAGTGAAAACTTGAAAGGGAAAGCGAGCCCCCTCCAGGAGATGTCTCCACTCGGAAAAGGTCAACTTCATGGCTAGCAACTCCCTATCCCCAATGGAATAATTCCTCTCAGCTGGTGTGAAGGTCTTGGAAAAGAAGAAACAAGGATGTTTCCGACCTTGAGCATCCTTTTGAAAAAGGACTGCTCCAGCACCAACGGACGAGGCATCGACCTCCAATAAAAAAGGCTTATCAACCTTGGGGCGATGTAAGATGGGAGCGCTATCAAAATGGGACTTAATTGAAGTAAGGGCCTTGGACACCTCCTCTGACCACAATTTGGGATTGGCTCCCTTCTTGGTGAGGGCTACCAAGGGAGCTACCAAAGTGGAGAAGTGGGGAATGAATTGGCGATAGTAATTAATGAACCCCATAAAGCGCTGCACCGTTTTAAGAGAATGAGGTTCTTGCCAATCCATCACAGCCTGTAGTTTGGCAGGATCCATAGCCAATCCCTGGGCGGAGATGATATAGCCCAGGAAAGGTAAAGACTCCTGCTCAAACATGCATTTCTCCAACTTTGCATAGAGGGAGTTCGCTCGTAACAGGTCGAAGACTTTGCACACATCCCTCCGGTGAAAGTCAATATCTGGAGAAAAGATGAGAATATCATCCAGATAGTCTACTACAGAGGTGGAAAGAATATCCCGGAAGATATCATTGACAAAGTCTTGGAAAACGGCTGGGGCATTACAGAGCCCGAAGGGCATCACCAGGTATTCATAATGCCCATCCCTGGTATTAAAAGCCGTCTTCCATTCGTCCCCTCACGGATGCGAATCAGGTTATAAGCACCACGCAGCTCTAATTTAGTAAATACCCTTGCTCCTCGGAGCCTATCAAAGAGCTCAGAGATCAGGGCAACGGGTACTTATTCTTAACGGTGATGGCGTTAAGACCTCTGTAATCTATACACGGACGTAATTCTCCACTCTTCTTCTGCACGAAGAAGAACCCCGCTCCTGCTGGTGACACCGACTTCCTAATGAACCCTCTTGCCAGATTCTCCTGGATATATTGAGACATAGCCTCCGTCTCAGGAAGAGAGAGGGGATAGACCCTTCCCCGAGGAGGTTCTGCTCCAGGCAAGAGGTCAATAGGACAGTCGTAGGGACGATGGGGCGGCAAAGTCTCCGCAGCCTTTTTAGAGAACACGTCTGCATATGACTGATAACACTTGGGAAGAGGAGAAAGATCTGCGGGTATCTCTGTAGTGGTAACCTGAATGCACTCCCTGACACATCTGTCCTTACATGACTCACTCCAACCCAATATCCTACCGGAGGTCCACTCAATGTGAGGGGAGTGGGAACGGAGCCAAGGTACTCCCAGTAGGATTTCGTCTATTCCCTCGGGAAGGACGAGAAGGGAAATAATTTCCTCATGGGAAGGGGTACACACAAAGTAAGAGGGACAGTCTGATGTGTAATTGGCGAGGGCAATGTCAACCCATTCACTACCCGGACAGTCACTGGTTGTCGAGCGCTACCAGATGTATTGCGTGGCGACGAGCAAAGGTGGATGACATGAAATTCCCCTCTGCTCCTGAGTCCACACAAAGCTCGACTGTAAGTGTGCAAGAGTCCACAGTGACTGTCCCTTTAAATGTCATCTTGGAGGAAAATGCCGCTGTCTCTAGTGAACCTCCTCCCAGGGTCACTAGACGCGATCGCTTCCCCGATCGCTGTGGACATTTGTTGGCATAGTGTCCTGTCTGCTGACAAAGGTTACAGACCACAGATACTCGGACAACTCGAGACTTAGGTCCTGCACGAGGAACCTCTGTGGCCTTTTGAGGTTCGGACACCAGATTGGGGGATTCGAGAGGTGTGGCAAAGGTGGGAGCCAACCGAATCCTCTGCCTACACTGGGCCCGCTCCAACCTCCGCTCGTGAAAACGGAGGACGATGCGGGTAGATATGGAGATAAGCTTCTCCAGTGTGGCGGGAATCTCCCTGGTAGCCAAAGCGTCTTTAACATGGTCAGCCAGTCCTCGCCAGTAGACTGGAATGAGAACTTTATCCGACCAGTCTAGCTCTGAGGCCAGAGTCCGAAACTGGACGTAAAACTGACTGACCAAAGACGAACACTGTGCCAATGCCAGCAGTTGTAGCGCCGTATCGTGGGTGACCTGAGGTCCTAAAAAGACCTTTTTAAGAGCCTCCAGGAAACGAGGAGCACTCCGCACCACACGATCGTCGCGCTCCCACAGCGGCGTTGCCCACTCCAACGCTCTGCCCGAGAGTAGAGACAGTACAAAACCCACTTGTGCCTGATCCGTGGGGAAACGTGCAGCCAGAAGCTCGAGCTGTATAGAGCACTGACTCACGAATCCCCGACATTGCTTGCTGTCACCGGCAAACTTGTCAGGAAGCGGGAGGTGGGATAATGTAGGGGCAGAGGTGGCAGAGGACAAACTGGCTGCAGCCACGCTAGCAGCCTGAACAGCGACTGCGGTAACATCCACAGCTGAGGTTGTGCGCTCAAGAGCCGCCAACCTACCCTCCAGCTGCTGGATGTACTGCGGTAGACGCTGGTCATCTGCCATTTTACTAGCCAGACCCTGGCGCTAATATTATGTTAGGGTCTGCGGAACGCACCAAATATATGATGTAAAGAGGTGCGTTCGCAGCCCGGGGTCCATCGTGCAGGCGGAGCCTGCTGCTAGTAAAATGGCGCAAGAAGCGAACTCTGTTATCCCGCAGAGTTGCCAAAATAAACGCTGTAATTCGCTGTGGCAATATGTGCAAACTCTGTTATTCCACAGAGCCGCTAGAAGGAGTGCCGCAGCGCTATATGGCGATGTGTGCGAACTTACTTAACACCACTGAGTCGCAAAATAAACACGCTAGGGCACTGTCTAGCGTTGAAAGCGAACCCAGTTACATCACAGAGCCGCTGATAAAAACTTCTGTGTCCTGTCAGGCACCCAGGTACACAGTTGACTGATAAGCGAACATAGAACGTGATCATGCGCTAATGTCCTCGCGGGAGACACCCGCAATCTATGGCGTCTGAACGCCAGGCCCTGAATACGGCAATCAAACTCCTCACCGGTTATGCCGGTAATCTAGGGCATCTAGGACACCGACCCTGACCAGCTAGCATACCAAACTCCTCACCGATTAAGTAGGTATTCTAGGGGCTTATTTCAGCCGGGCCCTAACCACACACACGCATGACCACACTGGCGCAAAGCATATAATGGTTGATACTAGCGCATGGCGGCTCAGCATTGCCACCCTTTTATAATAACAGCTACAGGACCTGCCAGAAACAGGGACCAATGAAACCTGTTCCAGAACACCAGTAGTCACAGGACCTTCCTGGCAGACCAATAGGAGCTGCTGAAGTACCTGAGCATGTGACCCCTGATCTCCAATGAGAGATCTCACCCTGGGCATGCTCAGAAGGGAAAAACAAGGACTTTGTCCTAAAGACGTCTGCTCGCCGCTAACCAGTACTGGCCACAATAGCAGAGTCTGGAGGAGCAGCAGTAATCCTCTGCACACTGCCAGACTGGGCGAGACGCTGGGACCGACGTCTAAGCTGAGCAGAGTCCACTGCGGCCGGAGACGAATGGGAGACCGCAGCCGGAATGGCTTGAGATTCCCCTTGTGCAGAAGCGGGAACTCGACCCCTAGATGTTTCGGGCGGAGAGCCACACTAGGTCGCCAGGAGCAAATGTCGGAGCGAGGCGCCGAAGTGCATCGGCGGAAGACCTCATCTTCTCCTTGGAGGCCTGAATGGCATCCTGAGTGCAGTCCCAAATGTTCCGTGCCTCCACGGCCAAGTCTGCCGCCCAGGAGTCGGCGGAAGACACGGGCATGGGCACTGGTACCCGCGGATGCTGACAGTAGTTTAAGAGGAATGGAGTCTGTCCGGTGGAGTCAGCCACAGCATTGTTTAGAGATAATTTAGCCCACGGTAGCAAAGATGCCTAGTCATCCTGCCTGGCTGAGACTAAATGTCGCAAGTATGTGACCAAGGTCTGGTTGGCCCTCTCTACCAACCCATTCATCCCGGGATGATATGCCGAGGAGAGATTTAACTCAATGCTGAGTAGACGACACAGCTTTCTCCAGAACGGAGACGCAAATTGGGGACCTCGATCACTGACAATTCTGTCTGGCATTCCGTGTAGACGGAAAATGTGCCTGATAAATAATGCTGCCAAGGCCCGTGCGGAAGGTAACCGTGGTAACGGCACCAAGTGCACCATTTTGGAGAAGTGGTCGGTTATTACCCAGATGATGGTGCAGCCCCGAGACTTGGGTAAGCCCACCACAAAATCCATCCCGACCATCTCCCAAGGCCTGTCTGCCAGCGGTAAAGGGAAAAGTAGCCCAGCTGGCCGTTGTCGAGGGGACTTATTCTTGGCGCAGGAGACGCATGCCTGAATGTATTCCCTGATGTCACGGACCATATGTGGCCACCAGTATGTCCTCGCCAGCAACTCAGATGTCCTCTTTGCCCCAAATTGTCCACCCACCCTGGATGAATGTGCCCAAGATAGTACCTCCGGTCACAAATTGGTGGGCACAAAAGTCTTGCCCGGAGGCACAGACTCAAGAGTAACCGGAGCCACAGTTCTTAGGCTCTCTGTGGGGACAATCAGCCGAGGCTCCTCCTCCACATCCTCAGAGGACACCACGGAGCGAGAGAGAGCGTCAGCCCGAATTTTCTTCTCACCGGAGAGGAAATGGAGGGTGAAATGAAACCGGGAGAAGAACAGGGACCATCTGGCCTGACGAGAATTTAGCCGCTGGGCTGTCTCTAGGTACACCAAATTTTTGTAGTCAGTGAAGACTTGGAAGGGAAAGCGAGTCCCCTACAAAAGATGTCTCCACTCAGAGAAGGCCAACTTCATGGCTAGCAACTCCCTGTCCCCGATGGAATAATTCCTCTCTGCTTGTGTGAAGGTCTTAGAAAAGATGAAGCAGGGATGCTTCCGACCTTAAGCATCCTTTTGGAAGAGGACTGCCCCAGCACCAACAGATGAGGCATCCACCTCCAATATAAATGGTTTATCAACATCGGGGCTATGTAGGATGAAAGCACTACCAAAATGAGACTTAATAGAAGAGAAAGCTTTAGAGACCTCCTCAGACCACAATTTGGGATTTGCTCCCTTCTTGGTTAGGGCTACCAAGGGAGCTACCAAAGTTGAGAAATGGGGAATGAACTGGCGATAGTAATTAATGAACCCCATAAAGTGCTGCACCGCTTTAAGAGAATGGGGTTCTTGCCAGTCCATTAAAGCCTGTAGTTAGCCAAGATATTCCCAGCAAAACCTCGTCTATACTCTCAGGAAGGATAAAAAATGACATATTCTCCTGATGGGAAGGAGACATAGACAGGGTGAGAGGGACAGTCTGATGGGTGATTTGTGTGGGCAGTGTCGATCCATTCAGCACCCGTACCGTCACTGGCTCGGCGAGCAACACCTGAGGCATGGTGTGGCGAGAAGCAAAGGTGGAGGACATAAAATTCCCCTCTGCCCCAGAGTCCACACAAAGCTTGATGGTAAATAAACAGGACAAATGGTACTAATTGTACTTGAATAGTCACCTCAATATACAATAAATATAAACTTATACGTGTGTGTGAATAATTACCCAAGTAATACCAATAATCCTAGGAATGTAAGATGGCAGACCATCCGGAAAGGTAGAAAAAACCCTATACACCAGACGTGAATAAAGGCAGTGGGGGCCCAAATCGAAGAACCAAGGAATAAACATGCACTCTCTATAAACTAATAAATATATATAATATATTTATTAGTTTATAGAGAGTGCATGTTTATTCCTTATATATATATATATATATAATAAATATTTTGTGGATCCCATTATGTATTTAGATCCTGGATATGTAATCTGAGTCTGTTATTATTTGGGCTCATTATATCACGCTGTCGGTTGTTTTATATATCTTTTATTATTTTTTTATAGTATGTACAACATTGTTTAATAAAGATTATGTACATTTTTTTGCACAATTTTGTTTTCTCTTATTAGTTTATAGAGAGTGCATGTTTATTCCTTGGTTCTTCGATTTGGGCCCCCATGCCTTTATTCACGTCTGGTGTATAGGGTTTTTCTACCTTTCCGGATGGTCTGCCATCTTACATTCCTAGGATTATTGGTATTACTTGGGTAATTATTCACACACACGTATAAGTTTATATTTATTGTATATTGAGGTGACTATTCAAGTACAATTAGTACCATTGGTCCTGTTTATTTTACTGTTTTGCTGTGTTTTGCACAGGTTCTTCTACGCTATACATTGGATATGGATCTTAAGAGCAGGGAGGCATCATGGTTGGGTCAAATTAATGATGTATTCAGCAATGTTGGTACTAGTAACAATGCAAATATTTCACAGAACAATGAGTCTTTCTTTAACCCCTTCATCCCCAAGGGTGGTTTGCACGTTAATGACCGGGACAATTTTTACAATTCTGACCACTGTCTCTTTATGAGGTTATAACTCCGGAACGCTTCAACGGATCTTCGCGATTCTGAGATTGTTTTCTCGTGACATATTGTACTTCATGTTAGTGGTAAAATTTCTTCCATATAACTTGTGTTTATTTTTGAAAATACGCAAATATGGCGAAAATT
This sequence comes from Oophaga sylvatica, assembly GCA_033576555.1. Classification (NCBI taxonomy): domain Eukaryota; kingdom Metazoa; phylum Chordata; class Amphibia; order Anura; family Dendrobatidae; genus Oophaga; species Oophaga sylvatica. Next base: position 761,253,105 of record JARQOD010000001.1, read on the forward strand.
TTGAAAATTTAGCAATTTTCAAACTTTGAATTTTTATTCCTTAAAACAGAGAAATATGTAACACAAAATAGTTAAGAAATAACATTTCCCACATGTCTACTTTACATCAGCACAATTTTGGAATCAAAATTTTTTTTTGTTAGGAAGTTATAAGGGTTAAAAGTTGACCAGCGATTTCTCATTTTTACAACAAAATTTACAAAGCCATTTTTTTTAGGGACCACCTCACATTTGAAGTCACTTTGAGGGGTCTACATGACAGAAAATACCCAAAAGTGACACCATTCTAAAAACTGCACCCCTCAAGGTACTCAAAACCACATTCAAGAAGTTTATTAACCCTTCAGGTGCTTCACAGGAACTAAAGCAACGCGGAAGGAAAAAATGAATATTTAACTTTTTAGCCACAAAAATGATCTTTTACAAACTTTTTTTTTATTTTCACAAGGGTAAAAGGAGAAAATGGACAGATAAGGTTGTTATGCAATTTCTCCTGAGTACGCCAATACCCCATATGTGGGGGAAAACCACTGTTTGGGCACACGGCAGAGCTCGTAAGGAAGGAGCGCCGTTTGACTTTTTCAAACTAAAATTGGCTGGAGTTGAGATTGGACGCCATGTCGCGCTTGGAGAACCTCTGATGCGCCTAAACAGTGGAAACCCCCCACAAGTGACACCATTTTGGAAACTAGACCCCCTAAGGTACTTATATAGATCTGTTGTGAGCACTTTGAACCCCAAGTGTTTCACAAAAGTTTATAATGCCTGGGTGTGAAAAAAAAAAAAATTCCACAAAAATGATTTTTTAGTCCTAAATTTTTGAATTTTCCCAAGGAAATTGGACCCCAAAAGTTGTTGTCCAATTTGTCCTGAGTACGCTGATACCCATATGTGGGGGTGGAAAACTGTTTGGGCGCACGGCAGGGCTTGGAAAGGAAGTAGTAACGTTTTGGAATGCAGACGTTGATGGGGGTCATGTTCCGTTTGCAGTGCCCCAGATGAGCCTAAACAGTGGAAATCCCCACAAGTGACCCCATTTTGGAAACTAGACCCCCTAAGGAACTTATCTAGATCTTTGGTGAGCACTTTGAACCCCAAGTGCTTCACACAAGTTTATAATGCCCGGGCATGAAAATAAAAAATCCTATTTTTTTCCCACAAAAATTATCTTTTAGTCACTATTTTTTTATTTTCCCAAGGGTATCAGGAGAAATTGGACCACATAAGTTGTTGTCCAATTTGTCCTGAGTACGCTGATGCCCCATATGTGGGGGGGAACCACTGTTTGGGCGCACGGCAGAGCTCAGAAGGGAAGGAGCACCATTTGACTTTTTTCCAACCAAAATTGGCTGGAATTGAGATTGGATGCCATGTTGCATTTGGAGAGCCCCTGATGTGCCTAAACAGTGGAAACCCCCCACAAATGACCCCATTTGGGAACTAGACCCCCTAAGAACTTATCTAGATCTTTGGTGAGCAATTTGAAACCCTCAAGTGCTTCACACAAGTTTATAACGTAGAGCCGTAAAATTTAAAAATCATATTTTTTCCACAAAAATGATCTTTTCACCCGAATTTTTATTTTTCCAAGAGTAACAAGACTCCAAAAGTTATTGTGCAATTTGTCCTGAGTACACTGATACCCCATATGTGGGGGTATACCACTGTTTGGGTGCATGGCAGAGTTTGGAAGGGAAGGAGCGCCGTCTCACTTTTTCAACGCAGAATTGGTGGACGCCATGTCGTGTTTGGAGAGCTCCTGATCTGCCTAAACAGTGGAAACCCCCCACAAATGACACCATTTTGGAAACTAGACCCTCAAGGAACTTATCTAGATGTGTGGTGAGAACTTTGAACCCCAGGTGTTTTTCACTAAAGTTTATAACGTACAGCCTTAAAATAAAAAAATCCTTTTTTTTTTTTACAAAAATGATTTTTTCGCCCCAATATTTTATTTTCACAAGGGTAACAGAAGAAATTGGATCCCAAAAGTTGTTGTCCAATTTGTCCTGAGTACGCTGATACCCAATATGTAGGAGAAAACTACTGTATGGGTGCACGTCAGGGCCGGAAGGGAAGTAGTGACGTTTTGGATTGCAGACTTTGATGGAATGGTCTGGGGGCGTCATGTCGCATTTGGAGAGCCCTGATACGCCTAAACAGTGGAAAACTTATCTAGATGTGTGGTGAGCACTTTGAACCCCGAAGTGCTTCACAGAAGTTTATAACGCACAGCCGTTAAAAATAAAAAATCCTTTTTTTTTTTACAAAAATGATTTTTTCGCCCCAATATTTTATTTTCACAGGGTAACAGGAGAAATGGACCCAAAAGTTGTTGTCCAATTTGTCCTGAGTACGCTGATACCCAATATGTGGGAGAAAACTACTGTATGGGCGCATGTCAGGGCTCGGAAAGGGAAAGTAGTGACGTTTTGGATTGCAGACTTTGATGGAATGGTCTGGGGGCGTCATGTCGCATTTGGAGAGCCCTGATGCGCCTAAACAGTGGAAACCCCCCACAAGTGACCCCATTTTGGAAAATAGACCTCACAAGGAACTTACCTAGATGTGTGGTGAGCACTTTGAACCCCGAAGTGCTTCACAGAAGTTTATAACGCACAGCCGTAAAAATAAAAAATCCTTTTTTTTTTACAAAAATGATTTTTTCGCCCCCAATATTTTATTTTCACAAGGGCAACAGGAGAAATTGGACCCCAAAAGTTGTTGTCCAATTTGTCCTGAGTACGCTGATACCCAATATGTGGGAGAAAACTACTGTATGGGCGCATGTCAGGGCTCGGAAAGGGAAGTAGTGACGTTTTGGATTGCAGACTTTGATGGAATGGTCTGGGGGCGTCATGTCGCATTTGGAGAGCCCCTGATGCGCCTAAACAGTGGAAATCCCCAACAAGTGACCCATTTTGGAAAATAGACCCACAAGGAACTTATTTAGATGTGTGGTGAGCGCTATGAAGCCCCAAGTGCTTCACAGAAGTTTATAATGTACAGCCGTAAAAACAAAAAAATCTTATTTTTTTTACAAAAATAATATTTTCGCCCCAGTTTTTTATTTTCCCAAGGGTAACAGAAGAAATAGGACAAATTTCACAATAACTCTTGGGGTCCAGAGTACGCTGATACCCCATATGTGGGGATAAACTACTGTTTGGACGCATGGCAGAGCTCAGAAGTGAAGGAACACCGTTTGACTTTTTCAACGCAGAATTGGCTGGAATGGAGATCAGACGCCATGTCACATTTGGAGAGCCCCTGATGTGCCTAAACAGCGGAAACCCCCCCAATTCTAACTCCAACCCTAACCCCAACACACCCCTAACCCTAGTCCCAACCCTATCCCAACCTAACCCTAATCCTAACTCTAACCCTAATCCTAACTTTAGCGCCAACCCTAAACCCTAACTTTAGCCGAAACCCTAACCCTAACCCTAATGGAAAAATGGAAATAAATACATTTTTTTTATTTATTATTTTTCCTAACTAAGGGGGTGATAAAGGGGGGTTTGATTTACTATTTATAGCGGTTTTTATGATTGGCAGCTGTCACGCTAAAAGACGCTTTTTATTGCAAAAAGTAGTTTTTGCATCGCCACATTTTGAGAGCTATAATTTTTGCATATTTTGGCCCACAATGTCATGTGAGGTCTTAATTTTTGCGGGACAGGTGACGCTTTTATTGGTACCATTTTTGAGCACGTGACATTTTTTGATCGCTTTTTATTTCGATTTTTGGAGGTTAGAATGAACAAAAATCACAATTCATGAATTTCTTTTGGGTGAGGCGTTTTTATTGTTCCGCGTGTGGTAAAATCGATAAAGCAGTTTATTCTTCGGGTCAGTACGATTATGGCGATACCTCATTTATATAATTTTTTTATTTTTGGCGCTTTTATAGAATAAAAACAATTTATATAAAAATAATTATTTTTGCATCGCTTTATTCTGCGAGCTATAACTTTTTTATTTTTTTTGCTGATGATGCTGTGTGATGGCTCGTTTTTTTGCGGGACAAGATGACGTTTTCAGCGGTACCATGTTTATTTATATCCGTCTTTTTGATCGCGTGTTATCCACTTTTTGTTCAGCGTATGATGAAAAGCACTGATCTTTTGCTTCGTTTTTATTTTTTATTTTTTTAAGGGGTTCACAAAAGGGGTTAACTAGTGGGACAGTTTATAGGGGGGGGTCGTTACGGACGCGGCGATACCATATATGTGTACTTTTATTGTTTTATTTTTTTATTTACAATAAGTAATGAATTTATTGGGGAATATTTTTTTTTTTTTTTTTGGATTTTTTTTTACACATGTTTATTTTTACTTTTTTTAACTTTTTTACTTTGTCCCAGGGTGGGACATCACTGTATTTCATCAGATCGCTGGTGTGACAGTGTGCACAGCACTCTGTCACACCAGCGATGTGACAGGCAGTGCAGGACGCTTCCTCATGCCTGCTCTCGCAGGCACTGAGGAAGCCGCCTCCCTCCAGGACCCCAGCGCATCTTGGATCCGGTCCTGGGAGGAGGAAGCCCCAGAGCAGGCGAATCACATCGCGCTGCCTAGGGTCTCAGGGGGGCGCGCAGGAGCCCCCACCCTGCGCGATCCTCCCCTGTGCCCCCAGTACACCGCGATCATGTTTGATCGCGGTGTGCAAGGGGTTAATGTGCCGGGAGCGGTCCGTGACCGCTCCTGACACACAGTCACGGGTGTCAGCTGTGATAATCAGCTGACACCCGGCGGCAATTAGCTGCGCTCCCTCCGGGAGCGCAGCTAATCGCCTATGACGTACTATCCCGCCCATGGTCAGAATGGCACAGGTTTTATGGACGGGATAGTACGTCTAATGTCAGAGAGGGGTTAAATCCATTAAGAAACTGCTTTTTAAAAGGACTCGTATATGGTGGACTAGAGCATTTTTGCAGAACTACATTGAGAAAAAACTCATTCCTAGAGGTCTGAGAATAAGAGTAACACCTGCATTCGTTATACAGGATGATGATTTTGTGAATAATTGGGAAAAATCTGCAATGTGTACCTCATGGAAACTTATGGAACTTTTGATTGCCTAAATACCAAATCTATCAATGAAGTAGACAAGAATTTAGATGAGTTGTTTTGAACAGGCCAAGAACAATTTATCTATGGATCAATTCAAGAGTTTGAATGAGAATCTTGATAAGGATCTTGATCTATTGGTTAAAGACATTCAAAAGAATCAGACTACTAAATTACATAGAGATCAAAATGACCGAACCCTTGGAAGAGTGTATAGATGAGAAGATTATTATCAACTAATTTAGAGGGCTCTCCTACTAGATCTTCCCACCTTTCGGTGAGTGATATCTCCCTGGCCTCCTCTTCCGTCTCTGTGGCATCCATTAATACCCCAAAAAGGGAAAAAGGGAATTTCTACGTTTTCTACCTAATAAGCGCAATCACTCTCCTGATTCTGGCAACCAGTTGAAGGTAATTAATCTGAGTACTCATGTATTTTCTGAGGTGGAAATTGAGGTGCTTTCTAAAGGTTTGACCTTTTGTCCAATCGCCTCCTTTGATTGCTTCACTGCAATAAAGGGCCCTTCATTTTTTTTGCCGAAAGTTAATTTTCAAGCGCATGTTTTCATAATGAGAATGTTTTGTGACTCTTTCCCCACAGAGACGGAAAGGAGGCGTTAGCTGATCTTGAACAGCTGACAAGGGAACATAATATGGCCAGTGAAGGTGAGGTGCCAGATGTCATTAAGAAAAGATCCATTAAATTTCCGCCGTTATCATCCTGTCCAGCTATTGACATTTTTGTCAAAACAGTTAGTAGGGAATTTACTAAAATCCCGGGTGTATCCATCATCATATAATCTGAGTGAACAAGAAAAGAAATGCTTACAAAGACTGATGAGTCTACAAGATTAGTGGGGAAACCACGGATAAGGGTGGGAATGTTGTGGTGTGGCCTAAAGAGCTATATGAATTAGAGGCTTCCCGCCAGTTGAATAATGCTGAATATTACAAAAAATTGACTTTCAATCCTTTGTCCTAAATTTCAGTCACAACTCAATGATCTCCTACGTGAGGCTAATGATGAAAGGGGAAACATTACAAATGATCTCCGGTTAGCCCTACAGGTCAAAGAACCCACTATTTCCCACCCTATATTTTCTCCCTAAGATTCACAAAAATCAGAAGATACCACCCGGGAGACCTATTATTTCTGGAAGAGGAAATTATTTAGAAAAGTGAACAAATATACAGACTCAGTACTACAGCCATTTGTATCAGCTCTTCCTTCATATACGAGGGACACCAATGAATTTCTAAAGAAAATTGATGGAATGCATGTTGATCAAGATTGTGTATTAGTGACTTGTGATGTGGAGTCACTGTACACAAATATTAGACATACCGATGGCCTTGCGGCAGTCTCTTATTTTTTTCAATTTTCCTCATTTTCTAGAGCATTTATTTATTTTTCATCAATCTATTAGAATTTGCTCTATCAAAAATTTTTTTTCTTTTTGGGGGGTCCTTCTTCCTACAAGTCCAGGGGACAAACGATGGGTGCTTCCTTTGCCCCGTGTATGCCAACCTGTTCCTTGGACTTTGGGAGAGGGACCTCTTCACATCTGACTGCACAGAGTCTAGGGGCGTGTTCTTTTTGGACACGTTACATAGACGATGTATTTTTCTTTGGCAAGATTCATTGAGGCACTAGCTGAATTCATTACCAACTTGAATTCTAATAGCATCAACATGCATTTTACATATTCTCATCATATGAACACCATGGAGTTTTGGATGTCCGTATAGTGAAGGATACAAATGGCTGTCTTTCAAACAGATCTATTTAGGAAAGAGACGGCGGTGAATGCTTTAGTTCACGCAACTTCTTCTCATCCGAGGCCCTTGATCCCACTCTGTCCCCATAGGGCAATTTTTACATCTCAGACGGATCTGTTTTCCAGAGATGCAGATTTTCTTCAACAAGCACATCTACTGAAGGACAGGTTTTTAGAACGAGGGTACAGTAGGAGATCTTTAAAAAGGGCATTTAATAGGGCGAAACATAGTACTCGCCATGAGGCCTATATACCAAACAATCGAAAAGATGGAAAATAATGTGGTACGCTTATTGCACAATTTAGTGGACAAAGTGATAGGTTGAGACAGTGTTTGAATCAACATTGGGAAATATTGATGGTAGTCCAGTTTTGTCTAAATTCATTGGGGAAGGCCACACATGACATTCAGGAGGTCATATAATTTGAAAGACAGATTGGTTAAGAGCCATTTCACCAAGACTCCACAAACTAAACCTCACGTACGGATGGATGTAAACCATGTGGGTCGTGTGTGGCGTGCCCCAATGTCATTAAGACAAACTGTTTCAATAACTTTAACAATTCCCAGCACTTCGAGATACAGCATAACATAACATGCACATCCTCTGCCGTGATTTATTTGGCGGAATGTCCGTGTAATTTAAAATACGTGGGTCTGACTACCAGACAGTTGAAAGTCAGGGTACGTGAACACGTAACGGGGCATTAAGGCAGCAGCCGAGATTGAAGATGTGTCTTTGTTAAAAACTATCCCTAGACATTTTAAGTTACATCATGATGTGATTA